>VTFQ01000013.1:41723369-42323369 GCA_036281575.1 Ancherythroculter nigrocauda
AATTGCGATTAATTGTTGTGCAGCCCTATATTTTATATCATTTAATAATGTTTTTGTTTGTCCAAGACTATATTCATTCATTGGTTCTTCTGCTGTAATGATAAAGATGCTTGTTTTCAAACTTTTCTTTAATTTTAAATTGTAAAAAATTCAATTCTGTAATTCTAGAAGTTTCAATAACGGAATTTTCTTCAGAATTTACACTCATTATCAGCGGAACTACATGACTTTTCCAGATATTTGTGATTTGCTGGTATATTTTTGTATTTTTTTTTGTTTTGTTTTTAATCACAAATAGTAGTTTCTATACAGTTTTTTTTTTTTTTTTAGAGCTTATGTAAACTTATAATTCATATTCATTCAGTCTTATCATTAATATTTTAATAATTATTAACAATTAATATTTTATTTAACAATTAATATTTTGAATTTATTTATTTTTTTTATTTTCTGTTTTCACTTTAATTTAAAAGTTTGTTATTTTTGTTGTTTTTGTCATTTTTATTTTTTTTTAAATATGTATATATGGTATTTATTTTTTATTTATTAGTTTAATTATTTATTTTAGTATTTTAGTAACTTAAAATAAAACAAATATTTTGCCTTGGTAACTGGCTGAAAAAATAATTTTTTATATATTTTTTTTTATTTCAGTTAACAATTATTTTTTTTTAAATTAACAAATTTTTTTTATTGTTTTTTTTTTTTTTTTTACCTATACAAGTATTGTGAATTTCCTCATATCCATGTTTTGGTTCTTTAAACAAGTGAGTTTTTTTGAGGGCATGAATTAAAATAAGAAATATGATTAAGCTTGCATCTCGTTTTTAATTAATTTTCATCTAATTTTAAATCATTTTTAGCCATCTCGATGCCCTCTTGGAAATTTGCTATGATTTAATATCATCTGTTGTGTTTAGTCATTCACACTGAAGCTCAGAATTATCATACAGTTGGTTTTAAATAATCAGATGACATGTTTTTTTTAGAGCGCCCTCTACCAGATGGGCTTATTTTACAGATAAAACACTGTGGAAACAAGTCCAGGTCTGTTTGACAGCCGACTGTTATTATTATTATTATTATTATTATTATTTGGTGTTCCCAAATTTTGTTCTGTTCACACTATAAATGATCATCCTGGTCATTTTGTGCTCCGCCCCAGTCCTGCAGCCCTTCAGTCGAGGATGGATGCTGAAGATGTTGATCTTGCAGACGGAAACACATTAGAGCTCGCAGAGAATGAGGAAAACGGTTATTACCGTTTTGAATATTCATGCAGAAGTTTCCCTCAGGATATGTGCACAAACTCTTCTAGACGTGACATTAACAGTGCAGAGAAAGTATTCATTACTTGATTGATTTTACACTAATTTAAATAATCTATTTTTATCTATTTTAATAATATTTGTGGTTTTATTTTTATTTTTCACTGTTGCTTTATTTTAAATTTTATTTATTCAATTCAATTTTTTTACGCTGTTTATCTGCCCCTGTGTGAAAACCCCTGTACTAGAAACCACCAAAAACACACTAACGTTGTAGTGTTGAGTTTTACCTGAGCGACTAACATCCATATTTTCTCCAGCATATGTAGCTTGTTTGAAGCTATATGAATGTAGTGTTAATAGTAAGCATATTAATAGCACAAATCCATAGGCAAGCTATTTAAAACAGGCCAGCGAGAGTGAGTAAGAAGGGTTATGTCGGTCAGGTGATTGTGAAATCACGTTGTGTGCATTGAGGTTGTTCCTGAGCGGCACCACACCCTCACCTGTCAATCACGCCTGCTCCATCCACTCATGCACTGCAGGAACTCGTGTGTGTGTGTGTGTGTGTGTGTGTGTGTGTGTGTGTGTGTGTAGGCCAAGGAAGGATGTGGTTCGATCTTGCATGCGTTCTTGCGCAGGGAGTGGCAGTTCATTACAATTGAGAGTTTTATCTCTTTCATTTCCAAAACTCCACAATGCCATTCCTGGTTTCAGTTCAGAATCCCATTACTACTAGCATTACTACTATTTCACCAAGGTCAACTTATCGGCTTACATGTGGCATTTTTTTAATTATTGGTATCAGCTGATATGTTTTTCTGTTTGGACAATAACTGTCGAAAGCGGCAAACTTTATTTTGACAGAGCCGGGGATATTTGAAGACTGCATAAAAATGCATGTACTCTTCGTGACGCTCTTCGTCCGTGCAAATCGGATTCGGATATAAATCCATGCTAAATCCAGTTGGCTGTGTCATATTCATAGTGTAATGTATTGAATGTAAAATTAGAACTACCCGGTCTTTATTTGAGGAAATGTGATTCCCGGTGCACACAGAATTAGTAGAAAAACATTTGTTTTGCAGCAATTGTTATGCATGTATTATTTACTATCTTTAAATTAAATAGTGTGATATAACAGCCATCGGCCACCCTGTTCTCTAAGATATCGGCGAAAAAATCCATACCGGTTGATCACTTGTTACTAGGGGTGTGACGAGGCGGTTATCTCACAAGACAAGACACGAGACTGAGTTCACGAGAACGAGACAAGACAAGATTTTTTACACAGTATTTTTAAGAAATCCTCAATGATGAAATGCATGACTAGAAAAATAGTCTGTAGGTGCATTTGAAATGTTTTTAATCATCTTGTAATGTCATTTCAGTTCTACTTTGAGTATAAAATATGAATTCTCTCCTGTATGATTTCATGTAAGTCTCTTCAGACCTTAATATACATGATTTATGAGCTTCATCAACTTTTGACCTCCTAACTGAACTCCTTTCCACAAATTTATCACAGAAATAAAAACAGCATAAATAAAAATGAATACGTTTTCTCTTAGTAAGTACTCTCTGAATATTTAAAGTGCAAATAGAGACCAAATTTGTCTTCAAGCATTATACAGAGCTGAGAAATGATTACAACTACACAGCCCAGCCTAAGATAGCTTTCATATTGGGAGATATTTGCTTGCATCAGGTTTTCGCGTTTTACTTTCGCTTTCTATTTTCGCGATCATGCATACTCTATGAATAGGGAGCGTGCATTCAACAAGATAAGACGTTTGTCAGACGGTTAGGCTCTGTTGTGCAGCAAATCCTCCGCCATGATCTTATCAGTCATCTTGTCACTTACTCTCATGATGTGATCAGTGAACTCTGATTCCTTCTGCAATAGGTACGACTCTGCAGCCCGTGTTGGATGAGCTGGATGGGATTGAAGAGACCGTTATCCAACTGAATTAAATGTTTTTTTATGCATATTCTATCCTAATTTCACCCTCACACTCCTTCATGGCAATATCATGTGATGGCTTTTCACCTCGACGAGAATTCGTGGCACGAGATCTCGTCACACCCTTACTAGTTACTACAGTTGAAATGACTGATATGCAATGCAAGTTGCAACGTGGCCATGAAGTATTTGTAGTGTACTTCATGACTCTGACCAAAAGTGGCACATAAACACATGCATGTGTGGCATCCTCTGTAATTCCTGTGACTTGGATGCAATGATGTCATCCACACCCAACTAATCATAGGCGTCCCGCTGGGCTTTCCCTACACACACACACACAGAGCCCCCTGTTTGAGCAGAGGTATTTCAGGCCTCATCAAATGGCATTTGTTGACAGTGTGGATGTGTCCGTCCAGGCTCAGGTCCTGACTGGTTTGTGTGTGAAGGCTGAATTGTTTTTGTGGCAGGCCTGTCCCTGGTAGGTGCCTGTCGTACGAGGGCAGGGGGTGGTGAAGGGCCTCATTATCCACTAAACTCAATGGAGTCTTTGTGTTATAGGCTGCAGGCCTAGAAACCCCTTTCCCAGTGTGATCTGATGCCTGTCTGTGTCTGTACTCGCTGGTTCATGTTGAGGTGCTGTGGATCAAATCAACAGTGTAAGGCTTCGTCTACATTAACCCGGATACACTTGAAAGCGGTGTTTTCGTTTCAAAACGCTCTCCGTCCACACTAGCATTTTCCAAACGGTTCTCATCCACACCTAAACGTCGGAAAACACTAAAACTACCCATGCGTAAAACCTCATAAAAGCTCACTGAGATGAAACAGACAGAACAGACATAATAAAGTTCTCATGCTATCCGTCTGACAGGATCATTTTATTCAGCCAAATATCTCACTATTCACTGATGCGTCCATTTCGCACTCATTCTCCATTATATGTTTGGTCTAAAACGCAAGCTGTCATGTTTTGCTGCAGGACAGCAATTGAGAGTAAATTTTCTGTCATATTTGCAGGACTGTGATATGAAGAGTGTACAAAGTGACATTTTTTTTTAGCAGCAGTGTGAAAGTGAATAGCACAACAGGCGCAATAATGGTATAAACGGATATCTATTGGTTCAATATGCGTCAACATTAGTTCAAAAAGCTCCTTTTTCGCAGGACAAAAACACCGTCTCACTGGACGGAAGGCCAAAGCACAGAGAAAAAGATGCGTTTGCAAAAGAAAACATATTAGTGTGAACAAGGCCTAACTAATGAGTGTTTTTTTTTTTTTTTTTTTTTTAATAATTAATATATTTTTAATATAGTTTTAAAAGCCATAGTATTAGAGCAGTGTTAATTTAGTATTATTTATATACTATATTTTTTATTAATATTTTTGAATTTGCTTTTGTCATTTTTTAGTTTTTTTTTATATATTTTTATTTTTTATATTTTTAAATTAATTTTTATCAGTTTTAGTAATTTTACTACTTCAACTTAAATTCAGTTAGTTTTATTTTTAATTTTAGTTCATGGTAGTAGTTTTCTTTTGGTTTTTCTTTTGTAACTTGATTAGTTTTTTTTTTTTTTTTTTATATTTCTATTTAGTTTTAATTTTTTCTATATTTCCTTTCAGTAATTTTAGTATTTCAACTTTTAGTTTTATTTCAGTTAGTTTCCAAGGCAATATTTCTCATTTTCAAGCTTTTCATCTGATATTTTTATTTTATTTCATACTTCATTTTAGCTTTATTTTCCAATTAACAGAAAATATATATTTTTAAGTTTTAGTTAACAATAACACTCTGATTTATACTGATGATTTTTTCTTGTTTTGGTAGAATTTGTCACTTCAATAAAAGTTGTCTGCAAAACATGCAATATTTCAGAGTTTTCATACAGGCGTTGGTCTTGTATTTACGTTAGAAATGCATCAGATGTTGATTTTCAAACTGGCTTCCTGAGCAAACATCTTGAGCATTCCTGCATGCAGCAGAACGCAGCCCGTTTCCTGTTTCCCGGGCTGTGTGACCTTGTTTCCAATTTTTTTGACATCATTTCCTGTTTGTTCTAGACTTTCACGGCCTGGTGCAACTCTCACCTGCGGAAGGCGGGAACGCAGATCGAGAACATCGAGGAGGATTTCAGAGATGGACTCAAACTAATGCTGCTCCTAGAGGTCATCTCAGGTCAGTGAGCTTCAAACGCGTGCTTTTGTCTTGTGATTTATTTATTTATTTATTTTGGTCAGTGTGTAACATTCATTAAGTCTCAGTTGTTGCAACATCTATGCAACAGCTTTCCAAAGTTGTTGCATAGATGTTGAGCTAATGTTTATCCGAGGAGAATGCAGTGGAGTTTGTGTTTATGCTGATGCGATGGAAAGAGTGTGAGAAGTCATCTGCCCTGTGTTTGTGCAGGGGAGAGATTACCAAAACCTGAAAGAGGCAAGATGAGAGTGCACAAGATCAACAATGTCAACAAAGCGCTGGACTTCATCGCCAGCAAAGGAGTCAAACTGGTGTCCATCGGTGCAGAAGGTACAAACACTTCTCTGTGTATCAGACTGTACATTCGCTCCTTTCATGTTTTTTTTTTCAAAAACACTTTGAAGATGCTCAGTATTGTCCTGCCAAGTGAAAATCCCACAGCAGACCTAAAGGCTTGTGCATGTTTGTGTGCGTGTGTGTTTGGGAAATTCTGACCTTCTGAAATTACTGATCCTCCTCTGTGTTGATGCAGCGTTTGTCTCTGACAGATTGAGGCTGTTTCTGAACACTGTTTGCAATGCATATGTATTTAAAAGTTTATTCAAATGATTGGGGTTACTGTATTTGATCAAAAATACAGTAAAAACAGTGAAATATTATTATAATTTAAAATAATTGTTTTTCATTTGAATATATTTTAAAATGTAATTTATTCCTGTGATCAAAGCTGAATTTTCAGCATCATTACTCCAGTCTTCAGTGTCACATGATCCTTCAGAAATCATTCTAAAATGATGATTTGATGCTCAAGAAACATTTCCGATTATTATCAGTGTTGAAAACAGTTCTTGTATATTTCTTTATATTTTTGTGGAAACCATGATACATTTTTTCACAATCTTTGAATAGAAAGTTTTTAAGCATGTATATGTGACATTACAAATACATTACAAATAAATAATTTTAGAATTTAAAATAAATTTACTTTAGTTTAGGGTCTAATTCTCACTATTAACTATGACTTTTGCTTCAATAAACTCCTAATTACTGCTTATTAATAGTAAGTAAGGTTGTTAAGTTTAGGTATTAGGTAGGATTATGGGATGTAGAATAAGGTCATGCAGAATAAGGCACTAATATGTGCTTTACAAGTACTAATAAACAGCCAATATCCTAGTAATATGCATGATAATAAGCAACTAGTTAATAGTGAGAATTGGATCCTAAACTAAAGTGTTACCATACATTATTTTGTATCATTATAAAGTCAATTTAATGCATAAAAGTATTAATTTCTTTAAAAAAAGTCTTATTAAAATATAATTTCATTACTATTTTTTATGATAACATATAAATGCATGTTTTTCCACTTTCAACACTAACAGTTTTGCATGTCTGTATTTGTAGAAATTGTGGATGGAAATGCCAAGATGACTCTGGGAATGATTTGGACCATCATCCTCCGCTTCGCCATCCAGGACATCTCAGTGGAGGGTATAATTTAACCTTCAGATTATTTTAGAAAATTTAGGAACAGCTCTGCACGGCACAGTCAAACAAAACCAGACAGGCTTAATGAATGTTCAGTAATGGCCTGTTTCTGCTGCTTGTCTCTTCAGAAACCTCCGCTAAAGAAGGACTGTTGCTCTGGTGTCAGAGAAAGACGGCTCCTTACAAGAACGTCAACGTGCAGAACTTCCATATCAGGTTCGAAATGCCTATTAGTGTTGATCTAGATCCTTATTCGACAGATCCAAGGATTCTGTGGTTTTGATTTGTTCATTCATTCCAAGGTGTGATTTGCATAAAGCAGTGTCATGGGTATATTTGAATAACAAATGAATAATTATAGCTGAAGATGAAATATCTCACAGTCACTTTGCAAACAAAGTTCCTTTAGGGTAGTTTAACACTGACATGAACGAAGGGTTTGTAAGCTGTGGTTTGAGTGCTGCCCTCTTCTGGTCAGAGGAAAGAAATGTGAAGTACTTGTGTTCTTTGACACGCTCTTCTTCTCTTTCTGGACAGCTGGAAGGATGGTCTGGCCTTCAATGCTCTGATCCATAGACACAGGCCAGAGCTCATTGATTACGACAAGCTGAGAAAGGCGAGTATCTCATGAGAACAAAAGTACATTAGGAGGTTTATAAATTTTCTTTGCTGAATTTGTGGGAGATCTAGTAGATTAAAATAATTAAAAAATACTCTGCAGGATAATTAAGCATGATTATTTTGCTCAGAAAACTGTAATGGTGATTTATTAATCTTGATCGTTCTTTTTTTGAGATTTGCATTTCATCAGAATTATTGCACTTTCACGTAAATTTGCCTCATCTAGTTTCCTTATTATATTATATAATATGCATTAATACTCTCTACGTTATGAAAACTGGCAAAACCCTCAAGAAGTTTCTTTTAAAAATGAAAACGCACAATTCCTTATATTAATTCCAAATTATGTTAATTTTTTACTATTAAAGCAACAAAAAAGGCTTTGCATTGTGTGACAGAGGTTGTGTTAGTCTGGCTTATTATCGTTAACTAAAACTATTTCAAACATATAAAATAAAATGTAAATATTACACAGTCGTAAACTAAATTAGGCTTGTTGAAGCACTAAAATTATTACCTGGAACTAAATAAAACTAATAACTGATAAAAATAAATAAACCTAAATAGCAATATAAAAAAAAAAAATGACAAAAGCACACATGAAAATTAATAATACACTGAAAAAAGGCTTATCTTACTTGGTATTTTTGTCTCATTTCCAGTCAAAATATCTAAAATTTCTTAAATCAAGATATATTTTCTATACAAGAAAAATGACACAAGATATTTAGTTGTTTCCTGGGGGAAAAAAAATCTAAATGAAGTGCATTTTGCTTAAAACAAGTAAAATGATCTGCCAATGGGGTAAGCAAATAATCCTGTTTTCCGTTTGCATTAAGATTATTTTTCTTACCCCACTGGCAGACAGTTTTACAAGTTTTAAGCAAAATGCACTTAATTTAGATTTTTTTTTTTCCCCCCCAGGAAACAAGACTAAATATCTTATGTCATTTTCTGGTATGATTTAAGAAATTTTAGATATTTGTACTTGAAATAAGACAAAAATACTTATTTTATTTTTTTTGCAGTGAATAAAAGTAAAAGCTAATTAAAAATGTTAAAAGGACTATAATAGAAGTAAAATAACACTGGTGTAAGTGCATTTATTCAGCAACCACAACTGCAAACAGTTGAATTAGCTCATGCAAGAGTTGACGTATATGTAGAAATTTGTGAATGATGGACGTTTTGATCCTGTGGATGTTTCTGCTGTATTGTACAGGTGCTCTGGAGAAGAGCTCATGTGATTTAATATGTGTTAACAGGACGATCCAGTGACCAATCTGAACAATGCTTTCGAAGTGGCAGAGCGATACCTCGACATCCCCAAGATGTTGGATGCTGAGGGTATGAACTGTTCTGTCCTTTTCTGTGTGTGGGCGTTTCTGTCTGTGCAAACATGTTTTTGTAGTGTGTATTACATATCAGTTGATATCTGTGTGTGTCTGTGCCTGTGTATGAAATCAGTTGTGCGTGCTTTTGGCTTCGTGATGTGTGTGTGTGTGTGGGAGAGTGAATGAGTTGCTCTATTGAAGTATGTGTGTTTTGTGCATGTCAGCACATGCCTTGTTATTTCCAGGAGTCTCCGACACACAGACAGTGCAAACACCCACACTTAATGTCTTTGACAAACAGTGTGTCACCATAGTAACATCCCTGAGCATTATGTTGTTCTCCCTCAAGCATGATCTCTCCAGGATCTCTGATCAACCTGCTGCACCGGAGCGTGTTTTATTGTTATTAATGTGTGTGTGTTTGTGTATTGCTCTGTAACCCTGAGTATATGGCTGAATACCAATTTGCACACTATCCCTTCTGAATAGATTTAGATGGATGGATGGTATACTGTTTGTGAATTGGGTATCTGTACTGGCTTTTTGAGCTAATATTACCTAAAAACAGGGCTTGACATTAACTTTTTTGCTCTCCAGCCACTTAGTGGTTTTCCAAAGTTACTCAGCATTTTCACTGGCCACAATTTTGTTGTTGGGAAATTACGTTTTATTAGGGGTGTGACGATACGCTTAGCTCATGAGACAATATGATACACGATAATTGTTTTGCAAGAACAAGACAATATGATATTTTAACACTATTTTTATGAAATCTTTAATGATGAAATATGTGACTGGAAAAATAGTCTTTTATTTGACTGAAAATCACAAATGCAAAACAATGCAGGTGCATTTTGAAATGTTTTAACTAATCTAGAGCTGTCACTAATGATTATTTTGGTAATCGAGAAATCAGTCGATTATTTTGACGATTAATTAGATCATTCTTTTTGTGGTAATAAAAATAGACCTATGCAAACGCCTAGCCTTTAAAATGACTTAAAATACATATATAATAATGAGACAATAATAACTGGTTCAAATAAAGTATCAGAAGCAAGTAATCATATGGTTTTATTGAACATGTTAAACACATATGGTAATATACATTATATAAACAATCAACTTATGTACATAATATGTGTACATTGAATACAGAATTGCTAGATATAAACACGCAATTGCACGTTTATATCTCACAATTCTGACTTTATAACTCGCAATTGTGAGTTTATATCTTGCAATTTTGAGAAAAAAAGTCATAATTGTTAGATATATACTCACAATTGTAAGCAAAATCGTGAGATAAAAAGTCACAATTACCTTTTTAATTTTTTATTTCATGGCGGAAACAAGCTTCCATAGAAACCCGCAATGCATATATTTATTTAATTAAATATAAAATTTAACCCGCATTTGGGGGGGTGTTAATGACAAGCCCTGTCTACAAATGTGAAGGCAGTGGGTATTTTTTGCCTACTGTTTCATGAATATTGGTATTTGGACATATTATTAATTTGACCCTTTTCGTATACCATGCATTAGGGAAGTAGACATATTAGGGTTAGTAGACAAAGGATTTAGTAGTGATGAATAAAGTGCAAAGTGAAGGGATCTGTGGCTTCAAAAAGCAATTCAGTAAAGTAATAAAGTGACGCATGTCTCAATACTGGCACAGTGCCTTACTACATGCTCAAAAGGAGGGCTGGACTGGTTATTGACAAAATTCACAAATCGATTTTGATTCACACGCTTTTGATTCCAATTTCGATTTGATCAGCGTTAACAACAAAGTCTAAATTTTAAATTTTAATTTTTTTTTCTATGCATTAACATTTAAATTGCACACAAGGCCATTTTTATATTAACCTTACCTTATAATTACATATTTAAGTTTCTACTCCAAATTGTTTTTGAGATATAAACATTTAAATGGTGTCTGTAATAACTTAACTACCAAGTTTATGGACATTGAATGTCTTTTCTGAGGTAAATTTTACATCACGTGACATTGTTTACAAGCTGTCCTATTGACATTTTTCCACTCTTGAAACACTGATTGAGCGAATACATGAAACATCATACATTTTTGTGAGTTGTACTGTATCTTTCAACATACCTGCTGATGTTTATTCATGTTTATTTCATGCTATAACTAGTAGTAAAGCGTTTCACGGCTACAGTGAGTTTTATTGCATGCTACAGACAATGTTTAGTGACGTTTTGTTCATGCATGAACAGAAAAGAGCATAGACTAAAAGACTGGTTCTTGGAATTTAAAAGAATTGTCATCGGAATTGATTAAAAACGAGAAATCAATATTATCAGCCCAGCCCTACTCAAAAGTACGTTCTTGTCCCTCACAAGCGAATTGAGATTCAGCCAGTGTTTTTTCCATGAATGTGTAAAGCTGTTGTAAGTCACGAGTGTGTGTTTGAGTCCCGTCTGCATCCTTGTTTGTGCATGTGTGTATAACTCTCGTTTCCCTTCAGACATTGTGAACACAGCACGTCCAGATGAGAAAGCTATAATGACCTATGTGTCCAGTTTCTACCATGCCTTTTCTGGAGCCCAGAAGGTACACCACGACCCCTATCCCTTCTCCAGCTCCTCTTTAGCATGGCTTTCTCCACCAGTACTAGATTAACCTGGTGAAGGCACGCACATGCAGGTTTTGTGCGTGTGCGTCTTAACCCTTCTTCCTCTGGCCTACGACTCCTTTCTCAACAGCGGATTGGCTTTTTCCTCTCACTTTGCGGGTTGCCACGGTTTTAACGCAGGATTTCAACCCCCATTTCCCTTTCAATAGGGGAGCCCATAAAATGCATAACAAATCTCCTCCTCCCTCAGTGGGGACACACAGGCTTTGGGTTGCTTTGCTTCACTGCTGTCTCTTTCTCTCTCTCTTTTCGCTGACATTGCTATAGATATCGTGGGCACTCTGCGGCCGGATGAGAAGGCTATTATGACCTACGTCTCCTGTTTCTATCACGCCTTCTCAGGTGCTCAGAAGGTGAGAAACCTTTGACCCCTGACTGCTGGACCTGAAACTCTTAAGGCGCATTCATACCTGGTTTGACTGACAAAGATTTCTTGTTTTGGTTCGTTTTATTTTGCTCCAAACGGATGTACAGCAAAGGACTAACAGTACAGAAGACTTTTGCACAATTAAGTTAAAGGCACAATATGTAAGATTTTTGGATTAAAATATCCAAAAAACACTAGAACAATGTTATATAATTTTGTTGATTTGTGTACTTGCATTATCCCAAATGTTTCCAAGAATGTTAAATTTTAAAAAGTTTTAAAATTTTAAAAAGGCCTGTGCGTCGCCTATCAAGGACATCATACCCGTGTTACCCTCAATTTCCGGTTTTATTTTGTAGAAACCATGGAAACGCATTCAGCCACACCGTTTCATACTATAGTAATGTTAATAAATCTTTAATACATTTGCTCATCCATTAATATGATTTATGCCTGAGCCCTGTCAGATTCTTTTCTGTAGATATGAAAACAACAACTTCCATGATTCCGCGAAATCAAGGCGTCATCAAGCTACGCCTTTGTTTTGAATAAGTGACCTCTAGTGGCGAAAAACTACATATTGTGCCTTTTAATGAAACAATATTAGCTAACTGTTCTAGCATGACTAATGTTGGTTGATAATATTGGATAATACGTTGGTCATATTAAAGTAGCTATTGTAGTTGTTGCCGCCGATAGCCTTGTGGGCAGCGCCATCATATAGCTCTTCGGGCTACCCAAGTTCGAGTCCCTTCGAGGGCCTTCCCTGATCGCACCCCCGTCTCTTTCTCTCCAACTTCACATCCAGTCTGCTTACTGTTCCGTCATAATAAAGGCAAAAACGCCAAAAAAATAAATTCCTGTAGTTGCTCTCTTCACAAGAATGTACATAACCAAGTTGGATGAAGACCATTTTTATTCTTTCTGGGCTTCCCACTCCATTGGCTTGGCATATGGCATTGAATTGTTCTGGATTAAATATTTCAAACAAACACCATATGGACGCCATATTTTTATAATCCATTTTCAATTCCAGTACATGCATGCTTTGAGTCAAAAATTGAGTCTTAAATGATTCCTGCAATTACAGGAATGTCAGATTTATAGCCATTTGATCCTTTCATTCGTAATCTAGCGTTTATGCAAAAACCTGCGCCAAAAACCAATCCAATTAAACCAGGTATGAAAATGACTTGAGTTGAGGCCACTTGCCAGTTTTGTTTAATCACAGCTTTGGGCTTCACTATACCCAAACCATTGCCATCACCACTTTCTATATATGCATTTATTTCTAATGGTTCTGCTATCATTAATACTCTCAGTGGGTTTACTGGTCTTTCACAACCTTCTTTAAATGCTACAAAGGTGAATTTCATTGTTTGATGTTTCATATTTGCACTCAGTGATAAAGATTGTAACAGTTGAGGACAATGTTGAGTGTAAATATGAAAATAGCAACAATGCAATTGACTATAATGAATTTCATAAAGCCTTTTAAAACACGGAGGTTACTGCTTTGATTCTTAGATGTGTTCTGTTATGTTTGTTAGTAATGTTAAGCCCACCTTTACATTAGACAGTACTGTTCAGTAAAGTTTTGGTGCTGCATATGCTACAGTAGACATGTGAAACTACTCATTTATTTTCCATGTGAAGTGAAGCCAGAAACTTCTCATCATAATTGTTTAAATGTGCTTTAGTCTTTTACACAAGCGTTTTGAACACTTTCTGTGTTTCAGTGTTAGTTAATGCTGTAGAGAACCATGAAGAGATCCTCCAGTGGTGGTATAAAAATTGAGAATGCAAATTTGATTTTCCAAATAGCATGTAAATTTTGCAGCTAGACTACACATTTTCGAAACTAACCAATTTTGGTGTTTGCATGGAACGTGAATTAGTATAATAGTTAGCTTCCAAGTGACTTATGTAATGTTGAAGTTTAACTTCATATTTATTTAATTTGGCTAGTTTTTATGCATGCTACTGTTTGTATAGCACATTATTAACTTACAACACTTGGAGTTTTGTGTCATTGTGTGCTCAGTACATCATTTGCGTGTGTTTGAATGTAATTTTAGGCACTTTTTGCTAAACCCACCAAATCAAAAACCATTAAATATTTAATCATTTGTTTTCCCCGTGTAAACTAAAGCAGCATCTTGACATTTACAGTTCTAAAATCAGATTTTTTTTATACTTCTTAACTGAAGTGTACTGTGTATACTGTATCATACTACTTTAAACATATGGTATACACTACTGTATATATTTGTGTAGTAAACAGTATACTGTTTTTTTTTTTGTTTTTTTTTTCAACATATGGAAAATTTTGTAATTATATAGAAAATTTCTGATGTAATATGGTTGTTGTTCTGTGATAGGCTGAGACAGCAGCCAATCGTATCTGTAAGGTGTTGGCGGTCAATCAGGAGAATGAGCACCTGATGGAGGACTATGAGAAACTGGCCAGCGATGTGAGTCTAAATCAATTTAAGTTTGTATGTGCAGTGGAACCTGAAGCATCTAAATGCTAACTAACTACCAAACTACCCAGAGTGTTTTACTTTTAATGTCTCTGTTTCCTATTGAACCTCTGCTAATTTACTTTTTCTTGCTGCATGCTTTTTATCCCTATAGCTGTTGGAGTGGATTCGTAGGACAATCCCATGGTTGGAAAATCGTGCTCCGGAGAAAACCATGACAGAAATGCAGCAGAAATTGGAAGATTTCCGCGATTACCGTCGGGTTCACAAACCACCCAAAGTTCAGGAGAAGTGTCAGCTAGAGATCAACTTCAACACGTTGCAGACCAAACTCCGTCTGAGCAACCGACCAGCCTTTATGCCATCTGAGGGACGCATGGTGTCGGTAAGAAATGCATATAATACATGCACAATTCGGTTTATAATAATACTTAAAAAAGAATAGCTTTTGCTGCGTCACAAACTTATGACATGTCAATGTGTCTCATCAAAAAACTGTAATATTCATTGTTGTTGGCTTTCAGATTGAATCCTGAATTTGGCTGATAAGTATTCTTTCTCTTTAGGACATTAATGGTGCATGGCATAAACTGGAAGGTGCAGAGAAAGGCTATGAAGAGTGGCTACTGAATGAGATCCGTCGTTTGGAAAGACTTGACCATCTTGCAGAAAAATTCCGTCAGAAAGCAGCCATCCATGAGAGCTGGACGGATGGTATGGATACAGAAACTACACTTGAACTTACTGATGCTTTTGCCAA
The DNA here is from genome assembly GCA_036281575.1 of Ancherythroculter nigrocauda. Classification (NCBI taxonomy): domain Eukaryota; kingdom Metazoa; phylum Chordata; class Actinopteri; order Cypriniformes; family Xenocyprididae; genus Ancherythroculter; species Ancherythroculter nigrocauda. The sequence goes on from VTFQ01000013.1 coordinate 41,738,518, forward strand.
TTATTCACATTAACTTAACTAATTACACCAATTGCTCTCAATAGACAGTGAGAGGCTCCTCTTCGAAAACTCTTTCCGTTATTTCTCTGAGTGTTTTGATTTCATGAATGCAGAGCCTTGTCAGCCAAGCAGAAGTCTTAAAGATCAGGCATGTGATCTGAAAACTAGATAGATCTGAATAGATCTATGTTTGTTTGTGTATAGGTAAGGAGGCCATGCTAACCCAGAAGGATTATGAGACCGCAACTCTGTCTGAGATCAAAGCTCTCCTGAAGAAGCATGAGGCATTCGAAAGTGACCTTGCTGCCCACCAAGACAGAGTGGAGCAGATTGCCGCCATTGCACAGGAACTCAAGTGAGAAAACAACAAAAATAGAGGCAACAAATAATGACAGAGAAGGCTAATTAAACTGACTGAAAAGGGGATGAAAGTTGGGAAAGTTTAATGGAGTGTTAGTGTTTAAAATGTTTTTGTATCACAGTGAGCTGGACTACTACGACTCCCCGAGCGTTAATGCACGCTGTCAGAAGATCTGTGAGCAGTGGGATGCTCTGGGTTCCCTCACACAGAACCGCAGAGAGTCTCTCGAGGTATGCATGCTTTCTTGGAGAGACACTTTCTGGCATATTTTGTACATTTTATCACGCTGACTGTGTGTGTATCTGGTCTGCAGAGAACAGAGAAACAGCTTGAGTCTATTGATGAGCTCTACCTTGAGTACGCCAAGAGAGCAGCGCCGTTCAACAACTGGATGGAGGGAGCCATGGAGGACCTTCAGGACATGTTCATTGTACACAACATAGAAGAGATCCAGGTACTGTAAAATGTTTTAGTATTTGTAATCTTTCATCAGAATGAAATGACTTGCTCCACCTCTAAAATGCTGTTCCTTTATGTTTCATTGCTGGTATCTTTGGACAGTCCATTTCAGAACAAGCTGAAGGGAATAATAAAATGCTTGATGTGACAATCCTTTCCCTAACTACTTTCTCTTTATGTAGGGACTGATAACGGCTCATGAGCAGTTCAAATCAACTCTTCCAGAGGCAAATAAAGAGCGGGAGGCTATACAGGCCATCCAGGCTGAAGTTCAGAAAATCGCACAGTACAATGGCATCAAACTGGCTGGAAACAATCCTTACACCTCCATCACCCCTCAGAGCATTGACAAGAAGTGGGAGAAGGTTAGATATATTTTTATCAGTGAAAAAGAAATGGCTTGCTTCAATATCTATAGGTGTGGTTTTACAAATCAGTTGAGATTGCAAGCAGTGATATTATCTCCCACCTATGTGCAGGTGCAGCAACTGGTTCCACAGCGTGATCAGGCTCTTCAGGAAGAACTCGCACGTCAGCAGTCTAATGACCATCTCAGACGCCAGTTTGCCAACCAGGCCAACATGATTGGACCATGGATCCAAAACAAGATGGAGGTATATTTGCCTTTATTTCGATTTTTGATGATCTTCTCTCTTGCTGAAGAAGAAAAATACTGAATGATTCATCTGTCTCCATTGCATGATGTTTGTAGGAGATCGGGCGGATATCAATTGAGATGAATGGAACGCTGGAAGATCAGCTGACCCACCTCCGTCAGTATGAGCAGAGCATCATCGAATACAAACCCAACATCGACCAACTGGAGGGAGACCATCAGCTCATTCAGGAAGCACTTATATTTGACAACAAATACACTGCTTACACTATGGAGGTACGTATATTTAAATATTCAAATTTATCATGTTGAAATTATGTAGGAACCACAGATGTAATGTTTAGGTCAAGTGTTTAATTTTTCTGTCAAGTTTGTTTGGCCGTTCACACAAGTCCAGTTTATCCATTGCCTTTTTCTTCTCTAAAGCACCTTCGTGTTGGTTGGGAGCAACTCCTTACTACAATTGCCCGCACCATTAATGAGATCGAGAACCAGATTCTGACTCGTGATGCTAAAGGCATTAGCCAGGAGCAGCTTCACGAGTACCGCACGTCTTTCAATCACTTCGACAAGGTCAGGAACTCCATTGCATGTTTGTCAGTGTGTGAAATGGACTTAGTTACTTAATTAATGTCAAAGAATAAGTATTTGTAAGATGGTGAATGTCAATCAGGGTCAGTATATTAAAGGCATAGATCACTCAAAAACAAACACATTTTTTTTCAGTGAAAACATTTTCAGTGAAAGCATTGTGCTGTGGAACAAAAGCTACTTGCTGTGTCAGGACTGGTTATAAGACACATAAGAACCCATGGTGTTTTGCATCACTGATGTCAAACCTGACTAGATGCGTCTGCATTCTCCAGGATTGATTGTAAATGAGATTTGACAGCCTAACATCTTGTTTTCTACAGAACAAAGAAAGTCATACTTTTTTTAAATGACAAGATGGTGATAATTTTTGAGTGATATATTCCTTTTAATATGCATAGGGTTTGTGTTTTTCCAACTGTGTTATCAAAGAAATCTTAGCACCAGGCCATGGAAATACACATGACATAGCAGAGGATTAGTGTCCATATAAAGAAGAATATGGGAGATTTAGTCTATGCTGCTTATGTCAAGGCTGTGTTTAATTTCAGGGTGATTGATGCATGATAAAAATAGACCTCAGTTTAAAGTTTTGGTTGGACTTGTTTTAATATTTCCTCCATTGCTCCATTTTCTCCACTTATTCTGGCACTAATGGGAGGGAAAACATCTGAAATATACTGTGCGTCAAACACCTCTGAGCTGAAGTGTGCCACCTGTAGCCAATATGTAAATATAGTCTAGTGGAACTGAAGTAATGAGGGGGTTTTTGCTGGAGTGGAGAAATATAGCCAAGGTAAAGGAGAAAAACTGATATGGTGCTTTCATAATGGCTCTCTAATGTCACAAGCTGAATGTTTTGTCTGACATTCATAAGAATCAGGTCACTCATTGTCATAAGTATGTTTCATTAGTCATGTGACTTGTTTACCATCAGCCCATGTGTCTAACATCCACAATGTTTTGTCTCCATCTTTTTTTGTCATGCCACTGCCTTCATCCCACACATGCTGTTATGTCATTGTGTATGGGTATCATCAATCTTCATCTGCATGTTCTGATTGCTCCATTTACTGTGGCCCCTTGCGTGATTGGCTTACCACAGGACCACAGTGGTGTCTTACAAGCTGAGGAGTTCAAGGCTTGTTTGATCAGTCTGGGTTACGACGTAGAAACCGACAAACAGGTACGAGCACAGCCAAAAAAAGATCTATGATGGCTGCCGTCTGTGTGTGTGTATTTGCGCCGCGCCACTCATTCATTCCATCACTCACTAACTCCCTCACTCACCTGTTGTGCTGCTGCTTGAAAAGATGCCCTCTGCAGGTCAGCTAAGGTTTTTGCTTTTATTTTATTTTTAATGTTTCTCACTGCTTCTTCTTTGTTTTGTTATCCTTTTTTTTTTTTTTTTTTTTTACTTGCCATAATTTCCCTCCTTCTCTTACTCGTCTTCTCTACAAACTCACTCTGATTCCTCTATCAAACCCCTTCACCTCCCCAAATTCTCTGCTTTCCACATGCTTCCTTTCTATTTCTTTTCTCATCCTTCCCTTTGCGAACTGTAGAAGCGCACGGGGATAATGGACACCGATGATTTCCGCGCACTGCTCATTTCCACTGGGAACAGCCTGGTACTGCTACCTCCTTTCTCAATCTCAGTTTCTCCTGAAGTCCTGCTTTTGCTTGCTGTTAAAAATGTATCTGTTTTGTCTGGTATTGTTGGTTACATTTTATATGATTTATCTATTTTTTTTTAAGTTGAGACCTGTAAAAGAAAAAGTGATTACTGAATAGATTCTAATAGACCTTAGTCAAGGCTGATGCAATATTTAACTTGACACAAATGAAAATGGGGATAAAGTAAAGTCAGTGTTCAGTGAGTTGTTCTGCAGTGTGCTTTGGTGTTAAAAATTCAGGTGACAACCCTGAAAGAAGTCTTAAAATCAACGCATTGAACCAACTGTACTTCTGTTTTGCACAGCCTCGTTTCCATTTGCTTCAAATTAAATACTGTGCCTAAAAATTGTACTTACGGTCAGGACTCTCCTCCTGGTTTATCTGGGTTAATCTCTAACCTTTGTTCTTCAGGGTGATGCTGAATTTGCTCGCATTATGGGCATTGTTGACCCCAACAACAGTGGAGCAGTGACCTTCCAGGCCTTCATCGACTTCATGTCAAGGGAAACAACCGACACAGACACCGCAGACCAGGTCATCGCCTCATTTAAGATCCTAGCCGGAGACAAGGTAAGAATGTGCTAGGTGTCTGTCTGAAAGTTTCCAAAGTTTTTGATATGGTCCTTGCTGCAGAAAACGGGATTCAGGGGCGAGGTTGGATCTAGAATCAACTCCTCCCACTTTATATTGAGAAGCGTCTCGCTGCAGCCTGCGGTGGACATCCAACCTGGCCCACATCCAAGTGTGATGTCAGAAGCCAGGCAAATGCTGCCCTGCAGCTGATTTTATTGGTCATGTCAATCACAGTACTGATTGCCTACACCAAACACTAATCCCTAAACCTACCCGTCTCCAACCCCTGGGTCTGAATACAACCTCGCCCCCTGGATCTTGTGTACTGCAGTGAGGAGCAACTGAAAGTTTTCATTGTATGGGACTTGAACCTATCTAACCCCATCTCTTCTGCTTTTCAGAACTACATCACAGCTGAGGAGTTGAGGCGTGAGCTTCCTCCTGACCAGGCAGAGTACTGCATTGCCCGAATGGCACCATACTCAGGCCCTGACGCGGTGGCAGGTGCTCTTGACTACATGTCCTTCTCCACCGCCCTGTACGGGGAGAGTGACCTCTAAGCACCAACTCCAGAACTCTGGAGCAGCTCTCTCTCCTGTATCAGTGCTGATCTTCTCACAGACTAGATAGATGAGAGCGCTGGATGGAGCCACATCCGTCTTTCTCTCAACCATCCAGTCCTTAAAGAGATCAGTGCTCCTGAGGAAGATATTTAAGAGTGTTGGAAACGGGACTTCATAGCACACCTGAGGGGGAGGGGGGGGATAGATGTTTGGGGGAAGGGGGTTGCCATGGCATTATGGGAAACTGTTGATGAAGCTTGCCACACTTTGAGGGATGACCTTTTGATTCTGTGTAAAACATGTCAGTCTTGGAGAGCTTAAGGAAAGTTGTAGGATAGAAGGAAAGTTTGAGATGCAGGTTCAGTGTCAAGGGAAGAGGGTGTGTGGCTTTGGACTGTAGCTACAGCTCAGGTTCTTTAATCTTCTTCCGTTTCCTCTTAAAATCATATGAAAGGTCTCTGTTTTTTTTCAGCTTTCAAGTGATTTCTCACCAGCAGTAACCTGTAAAGACAGTTAATGTTGAGCCTTTGAGTTAATTAAATGAAAGAAATATTAATTAAATCTATTAAGTTTGTTCTGGGATGGAACTAAAGAGATCTTAAAGAATCTGCTTTAGCTTCAGTCTATGCCTAGACACTTAACCTGCACCCTCTACCCCGGTGGGGAGGGCACAAGCTTTTTCAGTTAACATGCTATTTTCTTTGTTTTAATTTTGTTTTCTTCTTGCTAGAGTTGGTGGGGTGGGAGGTTTGGTTTGGGGTTGGAATATGTTATTTGGCATATAGCGAGGTTGTATATCGTAGGGAAATGGACAGAATGACTCAAGTGTTTTGTTAGGGAACTTGTGACATGCCCTCTTAACCCATTTTGCTGGATCGATGAAACTCTTTGAAAATCTAACCTCGGCTTTTTCCTCCCATTTTATTTCTCTCCGCTCCAGCAATTTTGAGTTGGTGGGATTCTACGCTGTACATACTTATTTTCCAGTACACAGAATTGCCGGAATACCCATGGCAGTCACACAGCGCTTCAGGTCATTAGCAAAGATTATAAAATGAGCAGTTTCACCCCTGCGGAGTACTGTAGGCAGGTTTCAGTAGCTACAGGTCTGTGTTTTTGAGGGGTTGAAGAATCAAGTCGATGGATTTTTTTCCCCATCCCCAATCAACCATACAGCGTTCTCTTATTGACTCCCAGACTCATAGACATGTTCCTTAAGGATGTATTAACTGTAACTAATGTCCATATGGCATCCATCTTTATTGTCTTTCAAATATTACTGAATGTCCATGTAAGAGCTTCAGTGGGGATGAGAGCAGCATAGCCTTGTAGTGAGCCCTCCACTAGAGCCTATGACTACACAGCTGCTGAATCAACAGTCGAAAAGAGAATTTTATATAGTCAGAAATAAGTACAAATGTGCCTGGTAGTTGCAGGTTGCTATCTCTCCCACTCATTTTTTTCTTTCCTTTTGTTGTACACTAGTTTTTCTCTTTCTACAGGGAGGGGCAGGGACCCAATGTACAGCTCTGGAGGTTGAGGGGAAGGAGTGGGAGAGCTGAAGTCTTAATGAACATTCCATTATGTCTTAATTAAAATAAATTACTGTTTAACAAATCTATGCAATCATGTATCCAATACCAACCATGCTCTGTAAGGAATGGCGGGGGTGATTTGCAATCGAAAGTGTTGAATTCAAGTGAGAACAAATTAAGGGTAAAGGGAGGGAATAGGGTTGGGCAGATGGGCTTCAGGAGATTTGAACAGACTTGGACCAAAAGCCTGCTCTTACGTCTGCAAAGTTGAATAAAAGCATTTGGAATTCTGATTTTTTTTTTTTTTTTCTTTCTTCTTTTGTACTCTTTAATATCAAACGTTATCTGCTGTACTGGAAATTTGCAAAAACTGCTTTCTGTCTCAAGATGAAAAGTGAATTTCACATGCACACATAAAGTTTCCTTATAAAATATTACCACTTTGAATTGTGTCTGTGTCCCTGCTTGCTTGAGATTTCCTCTCACTAAAGCTTACATTTTGCCTTGACAGCATTTTCTAGCTTCAATAGGCTGCAAGTACTGTCAACAACATTGATGACAAAATATTTATTAGCATAGTCTTTTAGACTATGGTTTATAGCTGTAACAGACAGGTTTGGCATATTACGATTTTCCCCTCATAATCTGCATTATGCCTCAAATGTTGTGGATGAAGCTTAATTTTTAGGTTGAACATTATTTCAAGAAAGCTCAAAATAGCCATACTGTATGTGCTATTAAATGTATTATACACTTAAAAAATAAAAACAGCGTTATGTTAAATAGTTTAGACAGGGTAAGGATTCAAAGAATAGGCTACAACCAATAGAGAGCTAACTTACCATCCTCCTAGCCGTCCCGAGGAGGAGTTCCTGAATGAAAATGTGAAATCAGTACAGTAGGCTGTGTCCAGCTCTTCAAATAACATGAGTGAAAGAAGACGTACCGTTTTTAATGCGTTTAAGCTTATTATTTCCATTTTTATCGTCTGTCTCTTGGTTGTCATTGTAGAAAAAACGTGTAGGATCGACAACGAACAGTCAGGCTGTTATGAGAACCTGAGTAAGCGCGGGATTTTTCTACCAACCTCTAAATCCTGGCCGTTACTGTGGTGAGGACGCGCGCCTTGTGTTTAAATTCACACGCAGGCGGGAAGAGCGCGACGGATCGCAGAACGTGGGTTGTTGTGGCGGGAATCATGCTGGCGTTGACGTTCACCTGTCGCGTTCTACTCATCTTTCTGTTGTCAGATTCAGTAAATATGACGGACGAAAATAAGGTAAATCTACGACTGGAGGCGAAAATATGTACCTGATTTCAGCTTGCATGTGTAAATTGTATTGTGTGATGCATGTTTACAGATGCAAGCTGATTTTTTTCCAGATCTGAGGGAAAAATATGATTAACAGATAGGCTTTTACATATGCTAATTGGTGCAGAAAATTAAAGATAATTAAATGATGTGGTGTGATGTAATGAGGACTTTTTGAAATATCAATATCCTAGTGAACACTAAAAAATGCTGTGTTGTTTCAACCTATGTTTGGGTCAAATATGGACAAACTGGACAAACATTACATTTTACAAACCAACAGTTGGGTTTGTCCATAGTTGACCCAAACATGTGTTGAAACAACCCAGCATTTTGTAGAGTGAAGCAAATCCTAGTGAAGTAAAAAGGGTTTTGTGGATTTAGGCGTATAGTATTGTTGTATGTCATACATTTCCTTGTCAAAACAAACACCTGTTGACCTGCAAAAATGCCACCTGGAAATGTCTGAGCATTGGGGAAAACTGAGCCACATGAACAGGCTAAAAGAGTTTTTTGTTTGAAAGGTACACAAGAATACAGAATTTCTATTCTATAAAATAGCTCCATCCTCAAAAGGGTCATATGTTATAGAAGGACAAAAAATTGGCATTAAATTTAAAATATGCACACCTGTCAGCAAAATGGCACCACATCTCTCATTCATTACTAAACCAACCACCTGAGGCCACTAAGACTGTGTATTTATTTTCATTCACAGTTACAAAATTGTTAGACATGCCTCATGTCCACAGTGCTGCCTTGTTCTCCAACAGAGACATCGTTGACTTTACACGCTCCGGCTGTTGTTTGTTACTGCGCTCTTGGCAGGAGCAGGTTTAAGCAGAACTGTGTTCATGTCACTTTTAATGTTTCACTTGCTGTTCTGTTTTGAAACTGCATAGGCCGTGAAGGTGTGGAAAGCTTCCATCCTGATGACTTTGGCAAATCAAGATCAATAAATGCTTAAGGAAATGCATAAGAGTCCAAAAATGAAGCGTTACTTTAGTACCTTGACTGACTCTGTCTGTGAAATATTAGAATTTGTATAATAATCTTAGAGTTGAGTCCTAAAAAGTGGTACTTTCAACAGCAACATTTAGGGGAAATAGACATTATTTAAATAAGAAAATGTGAAATAAAACCACACAATGTACATAAAATATAAATCTGATGGGGCATGTAGGGACTTGCCCTTTATACAAAAGTGATTACACATTTTACAATTGATATTTAAAGCTGCAGTCCGTAAGTTTTAGCTCTTTGTAGCCATCTCTGTTTGAAACCCATAATTGCAGTTATTTGCGAAATTATCATCTTTACATGTGTTGTTCCTCGGCATGTCTCTTCAGCACGGATTAATCTAATGTTTGCTGTCAGTCACTACATCAGTGTGGATACTGTACTTTGGAAACAGATTCTACATCTTGGAAGTATGACCAAAATTTTCACCAGAAAATGTCATTCTGAACAAGTAACATGTCTGCTACTTTTGTTCTGACCAACTGAGCAAAAAGCATTACAATAAATCGCGCTGCCAATGGTGATTAAATCTAACAATCGCTTCACTCGGATCATGTCAAGCCGTGCAAATTATTATTGTTATACTTTGTTCTCAAATTGTTAACAACATCAGTATTGCATGACTATGTGTATTTAGTGTATATCTAGCGTTACCTGTAGATTTCAATTTATGTAGCTACTCCACAGTCCGACGTCTTTGCTTTTGACTATGGGTGAATCTCCAGTTGTCACTGATTATTGTCATTTGGATCTTTCTAGATTACAATCCACCATCAAAATGATAAGTTTAATTATTGCAGCTGCTGTGAGAAAAGGCTATAAATGATCCGTCACCTGCAGCATCCTCACATCCCATGACTACTAGCTGGGACAACGGCTGCATGCTCGAATTTCCTGTGGAAACCCACCAGTACCACCCGAATTATAAAACATTATGACAAGTTTTCCGTTGTGAATCAGGCTAAGGTAAAGAGAGAGTTTTTAACACTGGCTGGTTATGTACTTGCTCAAAAATTGATTTTAGATCATTTTTGACAAAAAAAATGTTACGGACTGCAGCTTTAATAAATATAATTTTATTGTAAACACAAACAGCATGTTGTGTAGAATTTCTCTAAAAACTGCTGAAGGTTTTCATGGTTTTTCATAATGATTGTGTGTTATATTAGAATATATCTGCACATATACACACTCATTAGAGGTGGAGATGTTATCACAAATGTCGGGTGTTGCGAACATGTGCAAGTCATTTTGCAAGCTCTCTCTCGGGCTTCATTAATGGACACACTGCTCTATTCTTTTCATGGATTCAGTAAACACTGCCACAGATGTTTGGAAAATTCATGACTAAATGGAATCTGTGCTATTATAAGTCTCAACTGTTTTGCCTTTTTTCCCCACATTACATCTCTATGTACAGTACAAAAAATGTAATATGTTATAGAAAGTTTCTTCTTCCAATATTAACCAATTCAGACTGAGAGCAAACAAACTGCTTTCTTACCAAACTTTAATTATTCTCTCTCTAATTAAATACCTCAGAGGAAGCCACATTCAAATGCAGGAGAATAGTTTTTTATATATATATTATCTTGGGGCTATTTAAAATATACATATGCACTCTTTTCACTTGCTTTCAACAAGATAATCTGTCCTTTGAGGGAGAGCAAAAATATAAATCTTTCATTAGTGTGTCTAAATTGTCTCGCATCACCTTACGCATCATGGGACCTCCAGCATTTTTCACGACAGTAGACTGCTGTTCCTCAGCCAGACACCATGTTTGCCTTTTTTTTGCCCATTTTGAGAGCTTTTACACAGACTAGCCTTTCACATTCAGCCAGATGCGAAAATAACCTGCCCCCCTCCCATTCTCTAATTATAGTTGCTGGTCTTGGACAGGCAGCGGCCTCAGACGTGTGTGCTGGACTGTGCTAGAGGGCGCCGTCAGGCAGTATGTGGCAGCAACGGCCGAATGTATAAATCTCTGTGTTCCTTTCAACGTGCACAGTGCATCAACAGCCAGCTGAGGATGGACACAGTATCAACATGCACAGGTGAAGCACCAGACTCATCACAGGAAAACAGAATTTTCTTCTGCTCTCAATGGACGATGTCTTAAACATATTTTGTGTTTGTCAGCAGATGCATTGAGGTCTAAATGTCAGCTGGCTCGCTCTCAAGCTCTGAGGGCCAGTGCTCGTTCAGATTCCTTCGCCATTTTTATCCCAGAATGCAAAGCCGATGGAACTTACGCCGAGGTATTGTGATGCTAGTTTTTAACCCAGGGTCAGAATTTAAAGGGGTCAGAAATTAAAGTCTGCATGAAATGGAACTTGCGATAGTCTTTTCTTCCCTATTGTAATGTATATCCAAGTAAAACAACTTTTCGAACAAGAAAAACTTAGGGAGAGATGTGATTTTGTCCAACTGTAATTGATTGAATGGTTATATGGATGTGGTTTGCTATTGGTCGATCGCATGTGATTGACAGGTGGCCCCACCCTTGCGGCAGTAAACACATCATCAGAGATGAGAAGAGATGTTGCTGCAAGAGTGAGGGGAAGTTATTTTGATTAAAGATTTTGAAAATAATGATGTGCACACATAAATATTTTATAAATACTGCAATATTCCATATAAAAAAAAAATGTCAATTTTTAATTGATGGTGATTTTAACTTTTCTTTGATTTAGATTTTTGGAATTGATTTGGAATTGTAAGGACAATTATTATATTATTACAATAATAATAATAATTACCTTATTAACTTATTCAATGTATCTGTCTTTTATGTCAAATACTTAAATTTAACCAATTACTTAAGTCAATCAGAATACTGACTGATACAAAATAAAATGTTATATGTTATAATGTAAACAAAAGCCATCTTTACACTGCAAAGGTGGAACAGAAGCTGTATCTGACATGGCATTTCTGTTTATTTATACAGACTGTCTAATGCTGCTCAGAGGTGGCATACATGTATTTACAAACCCAATTCCAAAAAAGTTGGGACACTGTACAAATTGTGAATAAAAACAGAATGCAATGATGTGGAAGTTTCAAATTTCAATAGTTTATTCAGAATACAACATAGATGACATATCAAATGTTTAAACTGAGAAAATGCATCCCCTCTTCTTTTTATAACAATCTGCAAATGTCTGGGGACTGAGGAGACAAGTTGCTCAAGTTTAGAAATAGGAATGTTCCCATTCTTGTCTAATACAGGCTTCTAGTTGCTCAACTGTCTTAGGTCTTCTTTGTCACATCTTCCTCTTTATGATGCGCCAACTGTTTTCTATGGGTGAAAGATCTGGACTGCAGGCTGGCCATTTCAGTACCCGGATCCTTCTTCTATCCAGCCATGATGTTGTAATTGATGCAGTATGTGGTCTGGCATTGTCATGTTGGAAAATGCAAGGATCCCTGAAAGAGACGACGTCTGGATGGGAGCATATGTTGTTCTAGAACTTGGATATACCTTTCAGCATTGATGGTGCCTTTCCAGATGTGTAAGCTGCCCATGCCACATGCACTCATGCAACCCCATACCATCAGAGATGCAGGCTTCTGAACTGAGCGCTGATAACAACTTGGGTTGTCCTTGTCCTCTTTAGTCCAGATGACATGGTGTCCCAGTTTTCAAAAAAGAACTTTGAATTTTGATTCGTCTGACCACAGAACAGTTTTCCACTTTGCCACAGTCCATTTTAAATGAGCCTTGGCCCAGAGAAAATGCCTCTGGGCCAATGTTTAGCCAACGCTTCTGGATCATGTTTAGATAAGGCTTCTTTTTTGACCTATAGTGTTTTAGTCGGCAACGGCGAATGGCACAGTGGATTGTGTTCACCGACTTCCGTTTTCTGGAATTATTCCTGAGCCCATGTTGTGATTTCCATTACAGTAGCATTCCTGTATGTGATGCAGTGCCGTCTAAGGGCCCGAAGATCACGGGCATCCAGTATGGTTTTCCGGCCTTGACCCTTACGCACAGAGATTGTTCCAGATTCTCTGAATCTTTGGATGATATTATGCACTGTAGATGATGATAACTTCAAACTCTTTGCAATTTTTCTCTGAGAAACTCCTTTCTGATATTGCTCCACTATTATTTCCCACAGCATTGGGGGAATTGGTGATCCTCTGCCCATCTTGACTTCTGAGAGACACTGCCACTCTGAGATGCTCTTTTTATACCCAATCATGTTGCCAATTGACCTAATAAGTTGCAAATTGGTCCTCCAGCTGTTCCTTATATTTTCCGGCCTCTTATTGCTACCTGTCCCAACTTTTTTGGAATGTGTAGCTCTCATGAAATCCAAAATGAGCCAATATTTGGCATGACATTTCAAAATGTCTCACTTTCAACATTTGATATGTTATCTATATTCTATTGTGAATAAAATATAAGTTTATGAGATTTGTAAATTATTGCATTCCTTTTTTATTCACAATTTGTACAGTGTCCCAACTTTTTTGGAATCAGGTTTGTACACAGCAATCACATAAATATAAATAGCCTATAAATTAAAAAACAGAAACTCATTATAGAATAGCGCAGCAGTATTATGACAAAATCATTATTATTTGTCTTGATATTGGTATAAAGATTATCAATGTTGATTAATAAAATACATTAAAAGCATTTTGTGTTTGAGGAAACAGCAAGTCATATTCCTCTGATTGGCCGTTGCATTCATAAGCTCAAAAGAAATGTAAGTGTAACGTGTATGATCTGTTTTGATTTAGTTTCATTGTGTTTTGGTTCTGTTTTTCCTGTTCCTGTTTGTCTGTGTGCACTTTCATTTTACCTAGTTTCCTAATGTGTCCTAATTTGTTCCCTTAGTTACTGATTACATTCACCTGTTGTTCATTTAGTTACCTCATTACTCTCCCAATGCATTTAAGCCCTAAGATTTCCTCAGTTCATTTGTCTGGTATTGTCTGAGTTATCTGAGTTCACATTGTTGCTAGTTCTCTTGAGTTTTCTCGTTCTGAATTATTGGATTAAAGACTGTTTGTTGCCATATTCTGCTGAGTTGTTCGGTTTACTGCAGCAGCAACGCGTGCCATTTGGTTCATTTGTAGGCATTGTTGTTCATTTGGGCCCCAATCAGTTTCCAACCTTGCATGACCTCTCATGACCTTTGACCTGTAGGTGCAGTGTCACAATCAGACAGGTTACTGCTGGTGCTCCAGCGCTGATGGGATTCCAGTGAGCGGAAGCTCTGTCCTACACCTGCGGCCCAACTGCACTGGTGAGTTCTGTTTGTGAGTCGAATAAACTAGTGAGACAAACCAGTGTTATTTAGCCAGTCCCCTATTTTTATGTGGATTTTGGGATATCCCATCAAAAAACACTGGATGGAAATGCCAAGATGTGCATAAACTTTAAAAATGCGCATAAAAGACGTATGTGCTCGATTTGATCTGATTAGAAGACATGCATCAACTACGATGAAAACACATTTCAAAAAGTCGTAACTGTGATCAGAAAACTGTTAGACTAAAATTAAGTTTTAGTTTGAGATATTTTAGTTGGCCTACTTCAACTTAATCTAAATGAAAATGAGAAATGTTTATTTTATTTCAAATAATACATTTTTTTTTAAATGTTTTTTTTTTTTTTACTAACAATAATAACTCTGATACAGACACTGCAAACTGTTTTTCACTTATCTGTGTTGAAGGTCAGATGTCAGATATTGCTCACAAAACTGACGTGGAATTAGCTAAAGCGGGTGAGAGAACACACACACTCACACACACACACACATACACTAATATTACAGTATAGTTAAATAAAGGTCCCGTTACTGACATGTTCCTCTCTGGGTTTAGAGCGAGGTGTTCAGTGGCGCTCCACTCCTGATCCTGAGCAGCGCTCTGTGTTAACGGCTGCAGGTCAGGTGAACTTCACTACATTTCTACTCAATTGATTTTGTCATCAAAAACAGATTTTAGATCTGTATTTGCAGTCCTTTGCATAAATTCAGTGATCAACAAGGCTCAAATATGAGCAAAACACAAATCAACATTAATGAAAAGAACATGGAAAAAAAAAACACATTTTTACATATTGTTTTCTTCTGTTTATAGCAGGGCTCTGAACCGGTTCAAGGAACGAAAACGAAAACCGGAAACAAACTAAATTTTGACTGTAACGTAACCAGAAACGGAAACTAAATCAGATGTAATCGTTCTAAACAGAAACGCTAATTTGAAATATCCATTAACCGGTTAATAACGTTATTTTATCGTTCAGTTTAATATTTTGATTTGGCAGTCACAATCACAAATTCAAATAGTACAGCCTATGCAAACGTGACGCTGACGCATCCAATGTATGTGAAATGCCCGCGCTCAGCCCAGCTGTCAAGTCATCATAGGTTAGGTAAGTCACAATGGCAATGCCCTGGCATTAGTTTTTCCGATGATATATGTCACTAACCGTCAAGCATTAGGCCTACATTTAAGTGAAAATGAATGTCAAGTAATATGCAGCTTGTTGTGCGTTTTGAAACCAGCTTGCAGGATAGTGCAATTTTCAACGTCACATCACACATATGCAGCGCTTCTGTGAACGGAGAAAACTATAGGCCTACCCACATAACACATATAAAATAAAAGGGAATATTTAGGCCTTTAGGCTACATGAAATATTTCACTTAAATAATTAGGTCTACAGATTTATCAAAACGAAAGCAGTTATTTGTGGCACACACCAAAGATAGAAAAGTGTCTTTTGTAAATGTATGAATTATGTTTTGCTTTTACCTGTATGACTATAAATTACGGAGACAGTTTAGTGTCTTATAGAAGGAAAACAAATCCAGTGGTCGCGCCGGCGCCTCATGCGCGCACAAAAATTCTTGCATTGCTTACTTGATATCGCAGCCTGTTAAATATTCAAATAAACTAGAATCAACCAAACATTAGACTGCTCAATTCAATTCTGTAATACAATCTGCCATTTACCACCGCCTCACTGTGCTGTTATGTGTGAAGGATGATGTTTTACATCGATAATGCGAGTGAAGTAAGCTCATAATAAATAACAGTTTAGCATTCGTCTCGAAAAAGTAAACTGTTGGATTCGTGCCGAATGAGAAAGGTAGGCTACAGATTCACTTTAAATTAATTCGTTTTGCATCTTATTTAGTTTTATTTCCAATAAATAAACCTGTTTCTCGCCTTGAATATAGCAATAGAATGGTTTTGATGTTTATATAGCCTGAATAGTCCAACTGTTAATTTTAGAGGTTTTTTTGTGGAGTACAAAAATAATATAGGGCAGTTTTGTTCATAATTTATGTTTACAAACATTATAAACAAAGATGTATGTATGTAATGTATGTAATAATGTAATGTATGTATGTAATAATGTAATGTAATAATAAAATGCGAAGTATAGGCCTATGCGACTTAACTTTTTTCCTCTCAGGAATAGCGTCGGTATTTTTAACCATGCAGCAAACATTAAAATATCTTGAAAAATTACTTTAATTTATAAACCATTGTTTTTCCTTTCGTTTAATAGGTTTATTTGGACAGAATCTTGTTATAAAAGATAATTGTAGGCCTATTGGCTAAGACAGCAAATACACTCTCTTTGTTTTTTAATAAATAAAATGCTGTACGTATTATTATTATTATTATTATTAAGTAGGCTACATGCAAAAATAAAAAATAACGTTATTAACCGTTATTTTTTCTAATCAAACCGGTTTCAGAATGTTTGGAACGCTGGAACAGAAACGTTAAAATACCGATTCTGTTCGGAGTGGAATGATTGAATTTTTTTTTTTCGTTTTTAAGCCCTAGTTTATAGAGGAACTAATATTGTGTGTGGTTTTAAATACAGGAGTCACTGCGCCTCCATTTTGGGTGACAATCCTATTGAACTCTGACCCAAATGGAAACCGTCCCGTCAGACGACCCACAGGTGAGAATGAGAGATAATCAAGGCTTCATTTGAGTGTTTTATGATTGAATTTGTTCAATTTCTCACTCTGTATTCCTGCAGACTCTCTAAAGAACTGTGAACATGAGAGATTGTCTTTGCTCGCTGAAGCGGGCATTCAGGGGTCAGAAGAGCGTTTTATCCCAGAATGCAGTGCAGATGGGCGGTACAAATCCGTTCAGTGCCACAGCGGCACAGGATACTGCTGGTGCGTGAGAGTGGACTCGGGACGGCCCATCCCGGGAACTTCTGACAGGTTGGGAGACTGTATGTGTGTGTCTGTGTGTGTAAGCCAGTGTAGAAAACTGAAAATGATTCTGTGTACAGGAACCAACTGCCTGACTGCAGCTCTCAGGAAACACACACGCTCATCATCGACAACAGCTACACAGAAACACCTCTCTCAGGTCAGATCTATAGTTATAGACAAAATTGTTTAGCCTTTTTTCAAAGTTGAATTTTATAAATGCAGTATTTATTGTATTGTTTGGTGAATATTGATATATACAGATTTTAGCCTATTTGACTCTCTAAAAAACCAATTTAATTTGTGATATCTGTCTGTGTTTGTATAGGTTGTCCCAGTGTACGAAAGACAGACTTTTTGAAGAATTTAATACAAGCATTTCAGCAGGAAGTTGAGAGTGTTGCTCCATCTTCTCCTTCCAGGTTAGAGACACACACATCGATTACAGTCAGCAGATATTACAGACATAATGACAACAGATTTTGAATCATCAGAGTAAATGGTCACTCTGTGACTCTCAACACATGGGTCAAGGTTGAGTTTAATTTCAACATCTTCAAGTGTTTTGTTAACCTTCAATTATTTCTTTCAACATTGAAACAACACCTGACGACACATCAGTTTCTTATTCAACCAGTAAATATTAAAGACCATTATGCATCCGACGTTAGGTCTGCATGATTTATCGCACGCGATTCGTTAAAGGCTGTGATTATTTTATGCGCAGCTTGTCATTGCTGTACGGCGCTGTGATCAGTAGTAAATGCTTCTCCATGTGAAAGCCAGAGGGCGCCCTTGTGCAGAAACTAGAACACGAGTCATTCCAGGAAATTCCATACTATCGCTGTAGCTGAATAAAGAGAAGATTGAAACGCTTTGACTAATAAACACATGACCGCCTTATTCTGTGTAAGAAGCCACATCATCTCACAGAAGGACGCTCAACTGTCGTTATGAAGTGAGTTTGGAATAAAAACATGTTATTAAATGACATCTTTTGTTGGACAAGATGTTAGTAAATGCTTCTCATGTCTGGTAAGATGTTTGACGCGTGTTGCTTTTTCAAATGTACATTACAAATGATTCAAACTCGCAGTGCTTTCAGATGGAATAGCATTTGGAGCCATAGTTCATTGACAAGCTGTGCATAAAAAAATAATTACAGCTTTGCGATTTCATAATCGCACTAAGCCAAATGATTTAAATAAGATTCAATTCAATTCAATCCAGTTTGGTGGCTGAATTGAGACATTTCACTTTTAAAACAGTGTTATAATTAACTAAAACTATTAAAAAAACAAAATGCTGTTTGTAACTAACTGAAATAAAATAAGTTTGTTGAAATATTGAAATGACTAAAACTTTAAAAAAATCACAAGCACAGAATTACTAGAAAATTTAAATTTACAAATGAAAACAGAAAATATATAAAAATTCAATAGTATATAAATAATACTAAAATTACACTGCTTTAAAATTACATAGAGAACTCACAATGTTGATGCATTAAAGGTGCAGTATGTAATTTTTTGACCGTACTAAAGCATAAAAATACCAGTTATTCTACTTTGAAATTTCCCCGATAGTAGTTTGACAGCCCAGGGTTGCTAGATGGTGGAAAACACAACATATTGCAGCCATGGAAGCCAGCAAATAAACTGGGTCACAGATCGCAGATTCTACACAACCTAAAAAGCCTCGGCAATAAAACATTGCAAACATATACATTAGCTGATCAACTTACAGCGTAAGGCTCGTCAGTGTCCATTGACAGTTGCGCTTGTTCCTGTTGCGTCTCCTCAATCTGGCAACCGGCGTTATTGTCGAGTCCGAGGATGAGGAACAACTCTCTCCAATATTTTGAATTTGGACTGCAGTACCCATTTCAACCACTAGCTCTCAATATTACATACTGCACCTTTAATGTGATCTTTGTAATCTTCCTAATGATTTTAAATGTATTTCTACATTATCATTTCTGTGGCGTTGATCCAGAACGTCCATCATTAACTGAGTTCTTCTGGTCTTCCAGGACCCCCGAGGCCCGTCCTCACGTCCCCACCTCTCCGCCCTCTGTTCACACTCTCCGTCGGTACTTTATGCAGCTGGACGCAGATGATAATGGGATTCTCAGCGAGCCAGAAGCTCGTCCGTTCCGGCTCATGCTCCGCAGAACTCTGCGTCCTCGCCGCTGTGCCAAGAAGTTCATGCAGTTCTGTGACCGTAATGCAGACCGACGCCTCAGCTCTCAAGAACTCACTTCCTGTCTTGGCATTTGAGGCCAAACTCCATAAATATTGTGCAAGATGAAGTATCTTTGGAAATGCTTTCAGACTTCAGTTTGACCTTCATCTCTCCACAGCTCCTTTGAGTCTCTGACTGCAGCGTTCAATCACTTCACTCTGGGTTTTTGAATCTGTTTCAGCTCTCGCCGGCGCTCTGACCTTTTTACTTATGCAAGTCCAAACACTGTGCCTTTCAAATAAAGGACTTGTTATTGGTTGTGTAAAAATATCCACGGGTAAGCCTTTCTGACCGCTGGAGCGCTCAAGTGTGTGTGTCTGCGTTTGAGTGGCTGAGAGTGAGTTTGGACACAGTACATGAACATTGTAATAATTCAGTATATGACCAGGGTTATTCTAGCAAACTGGAATAAAAACTGTTGTTGCATGAAATAAAATAAATGTTAACTAAATAAAATATAGAAAACTTAAACTCATTTTATTTCAGATAGATGCCAATGCAACATTCCTTATTTTTGTTTAGTTTAACTTGATGTACTAAAAAATAACTACAACTGAAATACGAATAAAAACTATATAGACATTTAAAAAATGACAAAACACAACAAAATTACTACAACTTTAACTAAAATAAAATTGAGGAATGATTACCAATTCAAAACATTAATAAAAACTATAACAGTATCTTAATGATACTAAGAATAAATGTATTAATTACTGAAAAAATCTTACTTAATCTCCCACTTAAAGGATTAGTTCACTTTTAAATAAAATTTTCCTGATAATTTACTCACCCCCATGTCATCCAAGATGTTCATGTCTTTCTTTCTTCAGTGGAAAAGAAATTAAGGTTTTTGATTAAAACATTCCAGGATTTTTCTCCTTGTAGTGGACTTCAATGGCCTCCAGACGGTTGAAGGTCAAAATTATAGTTTCAGTGCAGCTTCAAAGGACTTTAAACAATACCAGACGAGGAATAAGGGTCTTATCTAGAGAAACGATCGGTCATTTTCAAAAAAAAAAAAGTAAATGTATATGCTTTATATAAACAAATGATCACCTTCCAAGTGCTTCCGCCAAAACCGCACTTTAGTATTCTTCAAAAAGCTTACACTGTATGTCCTATGCCTTCCCTATTCTACTTACGGAACGAACGCTGCGCCAGTTCCATTTTTTCCATAAGTAGAATAGGTAGAATAAGTAAAATTTTTGGGTGTTCTTCAACTAAATTTAGTTTTTATGTGTGCACAACTGTTCAGAACTGTGCTAGGTAACCATGTGCTGATTAGCATCATTGAGCTAGGCTCAAAAGTATCTAAAATTGTCACTACCGAAACAGTCACGTCCAAAACATGTGGTGATGATTTGGTTGTGACATAATTTTTTAATGGTTTTTCGATAAAATTTAGTTTTTTTTCTGTGTACAACTGTTCAGAACTGTCCAGCTAACCATGTGCTGATTAGCATCTTTGAGCTAGGCTCAAAAGTATAAAATTATCACTACCACACAGAAACAGTCATGAATGTCATCATTGTTTTGGTAGTAACAATTTGGGGGAAATAAACAAAATTTTAGTACAGAAATGCAAATCATTAGTATTTTAATATGTTTTAGTATGCAAGTTAAAATTCTGAAAATTCAAACAAGTGATGTTGTCGCTACCAGCAGTCACAAACAAACCATGGGATGATTTTTAAAAAATAAAGTATATTGAATTATCATCTATGATGTTATGATAGTGTTTGGTTCAATGCATGTTCAAACTAATGAATCCTTAACTTTGAAATCAGTATGATAAACTTTATGCCTTTTATAAAGAAAGATTGGATTCAAAATACAACAAATCTCATAATTTACACTTGACATATTGTTAGAATTGTAGCTGTTATTGATTTACCTGTAAAAACCTTTTTTTTAAATAGCAAAAAATATATTTACAAAGAAGATGTAAACAAAATCTTAGCAGTTCAATGTAACTCTTCTGATTAAATTATGTGTTATTGTGTTTCGGTAGTGACAAATAAACTACTGAGAATAAACATTTAGCAAGCTACTTTTAAAACCTTTGGAGAGCACTTGCTATTTTCTAAAAAGTTTGGTATTTGTTCTTGGAAAAAGAAAGATGTGAAGAATCAAACACACACCACAAGCATATCAAGGAATAATGTCATTCAGAAACCAGGAACACTGACAACATGCTTAACCAATTGTAATATTTTATTCAAATTTAGGGGCGAGGCCGGGAGGAAGGAGGAATGCACTGTCATAGAGTCCTCGCCGCTGTGGGGAATCCGTGGTGCCATCGAGCAGAGACTGGAGTGATTCGCCAGGGGGACGGACGAATTCGCTGCCAACCGCCTGGGGAGTGGAGGGATGGCTGCCTGCAGTCCGTGAGGGAGTGGAGGAGTCGCCTGCCGGCTGCCTGAACACGGAAAAACCGTCTCCTTGCGGCCACCAGGCGGTGGAAGAGTATCGAGCCGTCCACTGAGGGCATCGCGGAGGAGTTCACCCAGCAGGTGCAGGACTGGATGACAGTGCGTTTTTGGATCCGGTTCCCGCCTCCTTCTACTAACCTCGCTATGCAAAAATCTGATCTGTTGTTTTTATCTGTGCACTTTTCAATATGAGCATATCTAAAAAGTGCACAGATAAAAAAATCGATCTGTGCATTTTTTAAACAAATCTGTGCACCATTTTATCCTGCACATTGCAGGATTGCCAGCTGCCTCAGGAAGTCAATGTCGGGCTTGATGTATTTCACCTTTACCAGATAATCAATGGCATCCTCCACAGTCATGTTTTGGTGGATAATGAGGTATGCCAAAAAAAGTGTAGGAGCGTAGTTGACACCATCTGTGCAGTGAATGAACACCTTATCTGTGGAAATAAAAACAGAAAGACGGTCAAAAAGAGTCCCAAACAGTTTGTCACCGTGGAAAACTTGATAAAAGATCTTACTTTCTGAGTTTTTCTTGGCCTTGTGGATAAATTTGGCAGCTGGCAAGAAGTATTTGCTGATGTTGGAAGTCTTTGTTGTAGGCAAGCCACAATAACGGATCTTCATTCCTCTGTAATAACGGGCCCCGGTGTCAACTGTGTTTTTCACGTCTTGCTCCCATGGCATTCCCAACAAGATCCTCAGTTTCTTTTTCATAGCCGCAGCATTCAGGATGTGAGTAATGCCCAGCTCTTTCATTCTCATTCGGTCCCTCGCTGTCTCTCTGCACAAGAACACAAGTGTCTAGATTAGTCTTTCGCTAATGAGGATTTACAATGTAGAAATATAATTGTGTTTGATTCCTGTTCATACTCCTGCATTACATTATTAATGGTTTATATGGTATCACATGGTTTATATTAGTCAAAGGTGGGTTGTAGACTTACTCATTTCCAATGAAGATGTTGTTCCAGACCTGAGTGACAGGTTTGTAATGCATTCTACAGGCCTTCACACGCTCTTCCAATTGGAAACATGGATGATGCTTGGAAGTGCTTGCTTTAGGTCTTGGCACAGCACTGCTTGGACCTGGGACACATGATTCATCTGAATCAAACCGATCCAGATCAGCTTCCAGCTCAAGAATGGTTGGAACCAGGTCACATGATGACTCATCTGAATCAAACAGATCCAGATCAGGTTCCAGTTCAGGAACGCTTGGAACTGGAACACTTGATTGCTCGATAGCATCCAAATCCAGTTCAGGTTCCGGCTCAGGAGTGCTCGCATCTGGAACGCACAACGGCTCTGGAACAGTCCGATCTTTTCCAAAAAGCCTTTTGAAGAATGCACAAATTTTGTGCATCTTCTTCTTCTTCTTCTTCTTCACTTTAGTACTTTCTGAAAAAATAAGAAAACAAATAATATGTTTTCAGAAACATCTTCCACAGATCAAACATGAATAATTAGTCCAACTTGAAAGTCATTTGTGTTTGTGTCTCATTTGTTCTGTACACACACAGTTCAGTAATTTATAGGAGTGACAACCGCATTCTACAACTGAATTAACTCCAGAAAAATGCAGGTAGTGACAACCGCATCTCGAACGCTCTGTTGATATTTACTTTTTGGGCTGTTCTCTTCAGGGGTTTCAGGAGAAGCGTCCATCTTCAGATCTTCAGACACCAATGTAGGTTTCTTCAAATCTGAGATGGCATCATCAACGTCAACCTCCTGACCCAATGTCTCCGAACCGCTTGGACCTGGGACACCTGACTCTGGATCAACCAGGTCCAATTCAGGTTCTGGCTCAGAACTGCTTGGACCTGGGACAGTTAACTCCTCTGGTTCAGGTTCTGGCTCAGGAATACTTGGAAATGGGACACTTGATTGCTCGGTATCGACCAGATCCAATTCAGATGTTGGCTCAGGAGTGCTTGCATCTGTGACACACACTGACTCTGGAACAGCCGGATCCCTCCAGAAAAGCCTTTTAAAGAATGTGCCAATTGTGTTTATCCACCCATTGGTACTTTCTGAAAAAATAAAAAGCAAATAATATGTTATCAGAAACATTTCAAACAACATATTACCCTAGTGAAAAAAATGTAATATTTGAAATACATTTATTTTGTGCTAAGTATCCTACTAATACATTCCTACATGTTTATGTGATAAATAAAAATACCCTGCAATTGCACTTTTGCAATACTAAACTAAAATACTTAGTCTGCTAAACTGGAACAATTAATTTTGTACTTAATGCACTTTAATTGTGTGGAAGTAGTGCTGAGATCCAACCAAAGGAATACTTCAGTATATTTGATTGTGCTAAAGTGGAACTATTGCAGATAAACTTCAGGTACACTTTAAATATCTTGCATTTAAAGACTGATATTATACAAACATCATAAACTCCTGATTAATAGTGATATTTTCGGCATAATATTAAGAAATGTGCATTGTGCAATAAAGAAATACACCAATAAAGTTTAATATCATTAAACTTTATATCAGTTTAATGATATTATACTTACTGATATAAAATAATTATATTATATTAATGTTAAGTCTTAAGTGATGTGTCAATACATGTGTAAATTTACATTTCTATTTGCATCTAATTGTAATGTTGCATCTCGAATGCTCTGTAGACATTCACCTGTTGGGCGGATCTCAGGGGCTTCAAGAGAAGCATCCACACCACTGCTGCTCTCTGCCACTTCGGCTGAAGGCCCTTCTGGGTCAGTCGGACCTTCACACACCCGTGACTCCAACTTCTCTTTCGCTCCACATTCACAGACTGATGTTGTCTTGATCTTATCAGCAAGAAGCTTCACAACATTCCCCTCTAGAGCGCAGTAACTGACTGAGATGTCATCATCATCAGTCTCAGCCTGCAGCTCCAGATGGATCTGTGCCGATGGATCGGTACCGATAAGGTCGTATATGGCATCGGTGAGCTGAAACACTAACTCCACATCTTCCCCATCTGGTACCCAGCAACTATCACCGCAGTAGAATTCACCATTGAAGTATATCTCCATACACACCTCTCTGTAGTTAGAAGCCATTGTGTATCCAATGCTGACAGATCAAAAGAAATCTGATAATATCAGATGTACAGTTGTTGTCAAACAATATAGACCCTGCAAGTGACTCTGAACAGATTACCGTATGTATGTGAACACTCAAACATGAAAACTCTGGATGAACATTAGTCGCTATGAAAGCGAGATTCGAAGCGCAGTCTTTAAATAGCGCTCTGTTGTGACGTCAGCGATGGACGCTATTACGTTCCACGGTTCCCATAGAAACGAATCAATTCAAATCAAATCACAAACGTTTGGTGGTTTCGCGATTCAAATTAAGCGCCAAAGGCAGAGGAGCTCAACGGTTTGTTTCGCGGATTATCTAATAATCTATATATTTTATTTTTATATTTATATAAAAATTAAATACTTAAAAAAAAAAAACCTTTACAGACTCGATTTTAATCACCTTAATTGTGGCTATATCGTTGATTTTAGAGAAACGTTTCTATTTGTGGTTATGTCAGAGATTCTCCAGCGCCACAACATTAAGAAAAATTATATTTACCACATTTGTGAATGTAATTCTTAAGTCTGAATTGAATGTGGTGATAAAAACAAGCGCGTACGTCCTTCTCTTGAGCTGTCCTGTCCTCGCGAGCTGCATGCCAAAACAAACAACGCTCCGATTCACGAACAAATGACTCTTTTGAGCTTTTCATGATTCATTTTATTTTCACTCACGTTACAACGAATCCTTCGCCGAATGAACGTCAGGAATTCACCATTAACAAATGACTCACTTGCTGAACCGCGAGTTTTCCTTCTTTCAATGCTCGTTTCAAAACGAGTAACTTACCGAAGGTTCGTGAAACTATTCTTAACTAATTTCTGACTGCTTGTGTTCAACTGAAACACCGCTACGCCCCGCTGTCAAGTTTACACCTGCTTGTTCTTGTGGGTCATTCTTCATTTGTGGTGGCAAGTGGTGTCCCTCTACTTTACAGCAGAAATAAACTTTAAATACCAATAAATTATAACATTTTTGCATTTTTGCACAATTTATGCATAATAAATAATTACATTTTAGTTTTAAAAAGCATATTAAGTTTGAGAGATTGCATATTTGTAACAAAATATGCATGATCCTGCCATACCTCAGAGAGGTATCATGTAATGTAATTGCAATATAACATTTTAAACACAAATAAAGTGGTTATAGTGTGAATATAGATTTTAACATGTACAATTTTACTAAATTGTTTTAAAAAAAAAATACATAATTTGTAATGTTTAAGAAAAAAGTAGTGTCCCCCAAATTCATGTCTGTGGTGTTACAACAATGGATGTCGTCCATTTAAGAAAAGGGGGAAATCTATTTGGATTACTTCCTGTGTGTAAAGGTCATTGCAGGTGCTGGTTGATCTGAGGGGTGCATGGGGAGTACATTCATTCTTATTAAAGGGTTAGTTCACCCAAAAATTAAAATTCTGTCATTTATTACTCACCCTCATGCCGTTCC
Source organism: Ancherythroculter nigrocauda (assembly GCA_036281575.1). NCBI lineage: Eukaryota > Metazoa > Chordata > Actinopteri > Cypriniformes > Xenocyprididae > Ancherythroculter > Ancherythroculter nigrocauda. The sequence continues at coordinate 41,764,676 of VTFQ01000013.1, forward strand.
ACACCCATAAGACCTTCGTTAATCTTCGGAACACAAATTAAGATATTTTTGATGAAATCCGATGGCTCCGTGAGGCCTTCATAGGGAGCAATGACATTTCCTCTCTCAAGATCCATTAATGTACTAAAAACATATTTAAATCAGTTTATAAAGCGACGAGAATATTTTTGGTGCCAAAAAAACGAAATAACGACTTATTTAGTCATGACCGATTTCAAAACACTGCTTCAGGAAGATTCGGAGCGTTATGAATCAGCGTATCGAATCATGATTCGGATCGCGTGTCAAACCGCCAAACTGCTGAAATCACGTGACTTTGGCGATCCGAACCGCTGATTCGACACACTGATTCATTACGCTCCGAAGCTTCCTGAAGCAGTGTTTTGAAATCGGCCATCACAATATAAGTTGTTATTTTGGTTTTTTTTGGCGCACCAAAAATATTCTTGTCGCTTTATAATATTAATATTGAACCACTGTACTCACATGAACTGATTTAAATATGTTTTTAGTACATTAATGGATCTTGAGAGAGGAAATGTCATTGCTCCCTATGCAGGCCTCATCAGATTTCAACAAAAATATCTTAATTTGTGTTTGGAAGATGAACAAAGGTCTTACGGGTGTGGAACGGCATGAGGGTGAGTAATAAATGACATTTTTTTAATTTTTGGGTGAACTAACCCTTTAATTTTCTTAAAGATAGCTACGTTTCTGACAATTTCATATGTCACACTTTATTAGTGTCGGTGGTGTTATGTTGATAACTTGCAGATTTTACATATTTTAATCAAAATTTTGATAAATACATACTTATTAATATTTCCAAAATGTCCCCTGATCTTGAAATCATCATGATGGCAGCCTCCATTTTAGAAAAGTCTGGATTTAGGCTAATTTGTCTGTGGTGTTACTGTCTTTCCTGGTAACACCACAGTAACTCCACAGACAATATACAACCAGAAATGTTGTATTTTTAATGAAAAACATAGGACATTTATAATCATATAATTGTATCTCTCTTGTCAGGTATAGCAAGATGAACTGCTGCTGAAAAGCAGCGTCTTTATAGACAGAGATGCAGAGTACCTTCAAAAGAAACATCAGACCTATTTAAAAAAACATTCAGTGCAAAAAAAAAAAAAGACTGAGAATAGGAGATCTCTCAGGGGAAAGTAAGTTTAATAAGTTAAATAAGTTTGTGGATGCATGTTTTATTCACAGAAGATTTTCAGAATTTTTTTTATTCACTATTGAAACAGATCACACATTGTGATTGCATCACAATCCATTGTGCAGACAATTTTTTGTTAAAGGGATAGTTCACCTAAAAATGCAAAATCTGTCATAATTTACTCCCCCTTAAGTTGTTCCAAACCTGTATACATTTCTGGTAACACTTTATTTTAAGGTCTTTTAATTAGTTGTTTATTAGTTTGCATATTACTAGAATATTGGCTGTTTATTTGTACTTATAAAGCACATATTAATGCCTTATTCTGCATGACCATATTCTACATCCCTTAATCCTACCCAATACCTAAACTTAACAACTGACCTTAGGAGTTTATCAAGGGAAAAATCATAGTTAATAGTTAATATGTGTTCCCTATTCTAAAGTGTTTAGAATAACTTGGTTTGGAAACTTGAAGGGGAGTAAATGATGGAAAAAATTTATTTTGGGTGAACTATCCCTTTAAGGAGTGACAAACACGTTTCGGGTTGTTTTAATTACATTTCTTAATAGTTTTTCCCTAAATGTTCTTTTATCAGAGTAGATACTTCTTGTAATCCTACTTATGATGTAGTTAATTATTTTAATCAATAAACTTTTAATTGTTAAACCTTTTATGCAACATTACATCTGTGGTGTTACTTCAAAATGTATCTGATATTTCTTTAATTCAGAGCCATTTATACTTATAATTTAATGTTTTTAGACTGTAAGTGGTTTTAATATTTTAGAATAAAGACTATAAAGGTTGCACAGACCATTTTTCCTGCCTTTTTTGATGTATATCCACATTTTTAAAAAGGAAACAATTCTTTTCTGGCAAAAATAGGTGCTAAACTTATTTATTTATTTATTATTACCAAAACAAAACAAACCAAAATTTTACTTCAAATATTGGTTATACCATAGACATAAGTGGTTGTTTCACCAGTGTTTGATTAAAATTATTTAAAAATAAAACTTCAGTTTTAATGGATATAGCATATTAAACCCATGTTAAATGCATAGCAATATATTTTATTAAAAGAAAACCAAAAAGCATTTTTACAATTTCTGCCTCTCATTTCTCACCTCAATTGAAGAATGACCCTCACTGTTTTCGTCAAAGCATCCTAAGCTACAGTTCTGCTCATATTTACACCCCTTGTAAACTTGCAAAATGAATAAGCTGTTTCTCATAACAGACGTTTACATACACTCCACAAGACAAGAAGTTACCTGGATGATCCACGACTGTTTTCATGTTTTGTGATAGTTTCCAGCAGTGACTGCATGATTTCGAGGTCCATCTTTTCACACTGAGGACATCTGAGGGACTCAAACACAACTATTACAAAAGGTGAAAACATTTACTGATGCTCAAGAAGGAAACGACGCATTAAGAGCAGGGGGTGTATACTTTGAACAGGATGATGATGATGTGTAAATTTTGTTTAATATTTTGTTTAAAGATCATATTTTTTATTTAGTACTGCCCTTCAGAAGCTAATACTTGCATGTTTCCCAGAAGACAAAATAATTACAATTTACCCTGTTAATGCGATTCAAAAAGTTTACACACCCCAGCTCTTGATGCATTGTGTTGCACATGCTCTGGTGCTCTTCAGTCATTTTTGATTGACACATTTTACATTGTGTTTTCTTTTAGAATTTTTTACTTCATTGGAATTATATGAAACTTGGTAAAGATTTTGACACTTGCTATGCGAACACACACACACACACACACACACAAAAAAAGGTTAAATGGTCCTGACAAAAATAGTCACACTTGTGCTCCTCGCGGTCAAAAATGAGTGAATTGGAAACGAATAGGAGAGGAATTTCTTCTAGTGGAAACGTTTGGTACTGCGGCCAAACAAAATCTTACTGAAAGCTCGTTTTTGGAGATATCAAGCTCACATTTAGAACACAACTCCATTTCAATTTATTTTTGAAAATATATAATAAAAAATGAAAATAGTATTTTTGTGCATTTTTCATAACAATAAACTTAAAATTCTGTAACTTTTTTTTAACTTTTTATAACTTTTTTTCACTTCAGCACGTGAAGAACACCAGAGGGTTGAAGGTTGTCTGCATTTTTTCCCTCAAGAAATACTGTGGAATATTGATGTTGTTAAAAATAATATGCACTTTGTTGAAGACTTTGTGTTACATACCTTATTAATATAAGTATAATAATAAGTATTTAGATTACATTACAAATTACTTTTTAAAGCATGGATTTTGTAATCTGTAGTGAAATACTTATAGCATATACATTTGGATTTAGGGAGAAAAAAAACAGTTAAATAAAAAATAGATTCTGAAAGCTTTTGTTTGAAGTTTACTTTAATTTGTTATAGTTTAAAGAAGCAAAAACCAAAAAAAAAAAAAAAAAAATACAAAATACAAAATGGCATATTATGGTCCAGTTCATTAGCCACTATATAACTGGAAAAACAACAAACTGCAGTCAAATAATTTGCACTACAGACCAGTTTGTTTGTACCAGAATGTGTTTATCCTTATCTTAAACAACGTTTGATCTGCTGGCTTCTGGATAGTAAAGTAAAATCAGCAACACCAAATCACTCCTCTAGGTGTCGGTGTAACTCCAATCCAGATCTGAGTGAATCTGCTTTGAACGGCTCACGGCTGGCAGACTTTGACTCTGTTGACTATCAATATGATACAACTGTCATCTTTAATAATGAAGGTGGCTTTGTTTGAGACACGTGACATAGCAAGTAAGTTGAGCGCACCTGTATATTTCACTTTATTTTCACTCAGAGTTATATATAATGGACACTTTTCACAGATTGAGATGATGTTTTTCAACAGTTAGCCTATTAACATCGTAAATCTATGGTAGGCAGCAAAGGTTTTTATATTTTGGGTTTTAAAAATGTTATGTAGGCTACGTTTCTAACACAATAGTCTAGTTTGTGTTACCTTGACTAAATTACAAAACACTGCTGTGAGGACGTTTCTAACGGCTGAAGGAGCTTGTGAAAAAGAAGTGCACGTAATTGTATTGTATTGTATTGTATTGTACTTTAAATCTTAAAAGTATATTTTTACATGCTGTATTTGCAGATAATATAATAAATTAAAGGCCACTTAAAGTGTAGGCTACTTAAAGTACACTTTTAAAAAGTACATTTCATGTCAAAAAAAGTACATTTTAACTCATGGGTCATTCCATATCAAATCTACGGAAGAGGATTAGGGCCAAGCAATAATAAAAAAAAAAACATCTCGAGATTAAAGTTGTTAAATTACGAGAAAAAAGTCGTTAAATTACGAGAACAAATTCGTTAAATTATGAGAAAAATGTCGTTAAATTTCGAGAAAAAAGTCGAGATAAAATGTTGAGAATAAACTCATTAAATTACGAGAAAAAAGTCGTTAAATTATGAGAACAAATTCGTAATTTAACGAATTTGTTCTCGTAATTTAACGACTTTTTTCTCATAATTTATTGACTTCATTCTCAACATTTTATCTCGACTTTTTTCTCGTAATTTAACAAGTTTATTCTCAACATTTTATCTCGACTTTTTTTCTCGAAATTTAACGAGATTTTTCTCGAAATTTAACAACTTTAATCTCGAGATGGTTTTATTTTTTTATTATTGCTTGGCCCTATCCTCTTCCGTACTTCCGTACAAATCAACTAGAGGTCCCCAGTTTAAATTTTTGATTTTGTTAATATTTTATCTGTTGAAAGACAAACATAAATAGTGATGAAAGCCAAAATATTAAATGTCACAGATGTGTATTTACTGAGTAATCCACTATTTTGTACTATTTTCACCTGAGATTTGGAGCCACTTTACAGGCGTGTAAAAATATGGCAGCATCATTATTTTATTTTTACACAGAGATTGGTAGGTCTATTAGTAAAATCTGTTGCCTTTAACAGTCTTTTTAATAATCGTTTTAATAATCTTTGGTCATGCTATAAAGGAAGTAGGCTACACTTGATGTGTTGACTAACATACTAAGGCACATGTAAAATCGACTAATTTTTAGGCTAATTCTTACTGTGTTATTTGATCATTAAAAGTTTATTGTTTTAAATGTTTTAAATTGCAACTTCATCATTACAAATATGCGATTAAAATATATTTAAATACATGCCATACAAGTACATTTAAGTTTACTTGTCAGTCACACTTTATCCATATTTCAAAGACAATAAAGAAGTCCTGCGTAAGTGGGTCAAAAAATTACTTAAGTTCAACTAACCTCATTTAATATAAATTTAAACTATAATACATTTTATTTAATTGTAAATTACATGCAACTACTGTAAGTGTCAAAAAACATGTATGTTATTTCCAAAATAAGTACTCTTTTTAACATTTTCCTTTTTTCACAGGGCGTGTCAGTAAATTTGATGTTCTTTCTCTTTTCTGACTGCTGTAATCAGTCAAATGGAAACACTATTGTGTATTTTTTATTATCATTTAGGCCAATTTATTTAATTACTATTATTATGTTTAATATTATTATTGGAGCAATTGGAAACACAAAAAACATTTGCTGTAGCCTCCCATTCACCATAAGTTTACCCATCTACGATGTCTTCCGTTTTCCCCAGAAATTTGAAAATGATCAATTTCAGATTTATAGTCCCATAAACAAGTGTGCTACACACTTGACTTGATAAGTAGGCAGCTGTTGGACAGAATAAGTTACAATCTCTAGTTAAGGAGACTGTTTACTCTCAGCTCACTATTAGGCAAGATATTCCCAAAGATAGTGAATATATATTTGAATAATCTATATTTGTTTGGATCTAGAGAATCATCTATACTCTATTTCTCCACTTGCACTGTAAATCCATCTCTCTCCGTCTCTCTATCACCCCATCATTATTAGATCTGTCCTGTAGGTGTGCAGCGGGCAGAAATTGAACATTAATAAATCATAAATCTACTTCATTTCTGAAGATGGATTCAGTCTCCCTGTTAAGATTAGGATCAGAAGCATGTTGAAGGAGTAAATTAAATAAAGTGTGTGATGAAGGGATTTTCAGCAGCTCCTGCTTAATGTGCTCAAGTTGGTTCTTGAAATTAGTAAAAACTAATAACTTGTGTTTCTGCTCCTGTGTGGTCTGCTACCTAACCAGCGTGACCTTGGACCATAGTGCATGTGATGGACACTTTACTATCCCATGAGGCCACGGGAGAGGATGAATATGGCAGTGAAGCAATGCAATTGGCGCTTGTAGGTCAACATGATAATGACAACATGGCGAATGTAGTAGGTCTAGGGTTGCAAAATTCCGGGAATTTTCAAAGCTGGAAACTTTCCATGGGAATTAACATGGAATAAACAGGGAATTGCAAAATTGCAGGTTAGCCTATAACAGGGTACTTAAATGTAGTTGAAAAAAAAAACATCTTGCAACATAATTTTGGTTAAAACAACCATATGTAATGCAATTTTAGTTGAATTTTTACCCTGACATTCACACAGCACACTACTTACTGCAGGGCTATTGAGGACACAACTCCTGCATGCACTGTGCATTCCCCTAGTCCATAACATGCACATTTGATCAAAAATACAGAAAAAAACAGTAATATTGTGAAACATAACTACAATTTAAAATAATGGTATAATAATTGATATACATAAAAATATAATTTACTCCTGTGATCAAAGCTGAATTTTCAGCATAATTTCTCCAGTCTTCAGTGTCACATGATCCTTCAGATCATTCTAACATGCTAACACAACTGTTTCCAACAATGATAATAACAAATAAGTATCAAATCAGCAAAATTAGACTGATTTCTGAAGGATCATGTGACACTGAAATAAATAACACATAACAATTGCTGCAATGAAAATATATTTAATTTACATATTTACTAAATTAGAATTAATTGAATGCGAAAAATAAATAACTGTTATTTCATGTTATGACCAAACAAAATGTTTATATTTGTTTTATATGATACATTTTATATAAATATTATAAATCTGTATAAATTTCCCAAAATTTACAATTAATTCCCATAAATTCCCATAAATTCCTGTTAAGTTTCCAAATTGGAATATTTCCAAAATTCCCCAGGTTAAGTTCCCGTGGAAAGTTTCCGGAAAGTTTCCGGAAATTTACCGGAAACTTTCCGCCCCTTTGCAACCCTAAGTAAACAAAATCAAGTCCCGTCCTACATTTTTTCTTGTTTGAGAAGACGTTTCACTCGTAGACTGTATTAAAAAAAAGATGGATCGAATGCAAAATATGGTCATTGCTGATTATGTCTTTCCGAGCCCAAATCTGCGCAGTAATGTTTATCCACTAACCATTTAGAAACGTCCAGTTTCATTCTAAAAGTTGTAACTTCTTTCTGAGTCTCTCCATCAGTGTCGACTCCGGTTTGAACAATGTAAGGCTGAGCACCGTTACTGACAATCCTCATTTTGGCTGCGTGAGATTCTCCAGCTTTGTTGTTGTTGAGCTGTTAAAGCTCCGCCCTCTTCTGGAGCAGCAGCTCATTTGCATTTAAAGGGACACACACAAAAATGGCGTGTTTTTTCTCACACCCAAATAGAGGCAAATTTGACAAGCTATAATAAATGATCTGTGGGGGATTTTGAGCTGAAACTTCACAGACACATTCTAGCAACCCAATCTCATAGGAAAGACATACCTGTGGGAACGTTTTCGCGAGTCGCCAAAATACGTACCAATGCGTACATATCACTGCAGTTTCCAACAGAAATGAACACTAGAGGCAGTAAAACGGCAAACGCTTTTAATCAGTTTCATACACAGACAGTTACGATTACGGGTTCAGATTATGGATTAACCCTTAAATGCATGACTGTTTTGCCAATCATTCTTACATATTCGGGTCTTTATCGACCCGGATCTATATCTAACACGGAAGGATCTCTACCTGTCGTGATAATATAAAACTCCTCTGATATTAGAATAACAATTACAGAAGAATAAAATAAATCGTATTTTGTTACCTTTTGGAGCTTGAAAGGGCTCCGTTTGAGCAGATGTTTTATGCCATCATCACTGTCCTCGTCAGAGCTCATTTCCCAGTACATTCAGCAAATAATGGGCTAGTTTTATGTTTAAGGTCACGATTATGAGCCCATTCGCGATCTCAAACATATTCTCAGAACTATATAATTTTCAACATCTTCAAAATCAATATTTCAATCGCTAACAGCTTCACCAGATCCATCCAGTGACAGTTACAGTCGTATTTGATTGCGTTCAGTACTCGCTCTGCAGTAAATTGCTGAGACATTTCATGTTTCTCTTATTATTTTTTATTTTTTTATTATATTATTACTTATTATTATTTTTCTGTCTAAATGAGTTGTCACTTCAATATTGTGTATCAGACATTGCCACCTTGTGGAATAAAGGTGAATTGCACTTATTCTGCCATTTAAGATTCAATTATTGTTGTGCAGAAAAAATATACGTACACTCATACACACCTCGGGTCGTTTGCGACCCTATACAATTTGTACAAAAAATTAATACAAAAATAGGCATTCTTTTATAATTTTATGATTTTTTTTCTTGTTATATTCTTTATAATGAATTGATTGAGGAATACCAAGAAGGTTGATGTCTAACTTTAAAAAATGAACGAGGAGGAGGGTAGTGAATGATGTCCCGGGTCACTAAAGACCCGAGGTATGCATTTAAGGGTTAATAAAGACTCGTTTTCTCATCTCCTTGCACAATATTATGTTATGACTTCAAAACGCTTTTATTTTTACCAGAGTGCACGATTTGTAAACGAATATACACTGTAAAAAATGACCATGATTTTAACAGTAAAAGACTGTAAAAATGCTGCGGTGAAAAACTGTTGATTGGTTTACAGAAAGTTTCCGTACTATATATGGTGAATAACTGTAATAGATCTAACGGTACATTTAATGTAATTTTACGGTAAAATACTGTTAAATTCACAGTTTTTGGAAGTGAAAAATAACAATTCATTGTAAAATTTACAGTGAAAAACCGTAAATTGACATTCCCACAATTCCCTGCGTGACACTTCACATTTGATATATTTTCGTTGAAATAACTCTGTTTCTTCTTAGTTTTTCTCATTTTTTTCTAATCAGTTATGTACATTAGGGTTTTATGTTACATCTAATGTTGTAAAATTAATGTTTATTGCATTTTTAAAATTTCATGCATGTTACCATGATGGTGTTTAGTGTGTGTGTGAATGACACTGTGTGCTCCTTCTATATATTAGTATTGTCCTTCTCAGCTTGTGGAAAATCTGCTTGTGATGAACTTTGATTCATCATGTGACTCTCATCACCACTGTGTTTGGTGACTGTCAGTGTATTATAAAGGTACAAAACAGATATTAGTACTTCATTAGGTTGGTAAATTAACATTATATCAGTTAATGAAATACGTTATTTTACCGTAAATTTAACAGATTTTTTTTTTTACGTTGCTACTGTATTTTTTACGGTAAAGTTCTGGCAACCACAGCTGCCAGTTTTTACCGTATATTTTACTGGGATTTATTTTACAGTGTATTTTGGACTTTGCATCACTTAACCAGCTCCATATGTTTCGCTTTTCTGACATAACAAGCTTGCTCGGTAGCTCAGCTGATACAGAGTTGTACTTAAGACGAGGAAGCCTTGGGTACGAATCCTGTGAAAAGCGAGTCACGGTAAAAGAGCTCAAAGAGAGATCTAAACAAGCTATTTACAAGACATGATTACGGCTGGTGTTTATGTCACATTTGCTTTTGTTAACACTATCGGGTAGGTTTTTTAGGTGCAGTGTTGGTCTTACGTTATTTTAAAACACAATGGAGTGCAAATTTCAGATCAGAACCGCGGTGATTCGTATAAAAACCAACATCATAAAAACGTACCATATTCACGTTTATCTGTTCCGGCAAAAAAAAGAAACAAATGTATACGCTTTTAGCGCCACTCCAGTGGACATTTCACATTGAAACTGCTGGACAAATGTAACCCAAAGCATTAATAAAAAATATGAAATAAAACAATATCGTGGCATGTAACAGCTACGGAAAAGTGTCAGAAAAGTGAAATTCCTATTGTTGCCACAAACAACGTAGCTTTGTCAGTTAGTAAATGCGACGTGGCAAATATCAAAAGTCGCTACAGTATAGTCACCCAAAACTGCTCCATAATTCAAACCTTTTCCTTGCTAAGGCAGTTTGAACAGCGTTTGACTTTCTTTGGTACAGACAAGTGGTCTTTTTCTTACACTGTGGTCTCTGTTCAAACGGAGAGGGAAAATGAAGTGGACACACAAAGCCTTGTGATAGAGAATAGAAGGGATTAGACGAGTGTCAAAGCACTTTTGCCGCTCAGTAATGGATGTGTTGACACGTGTCGTCCTCCTCCTCAATTACGGCCTCCTTATGAAACCTCACGCTGTGTTGTGAGAGGATTTTAGCATAGTCCTTTAAAATCTGAAGTCATTTATGAATGGAAAGAATGAAGTACTATCGACGAGAGAGATATAAAATTTCTGCAGCATTGTGCGGTCTTACTCTAAAAACCTGCTTGAATATAGAAACGCGCCCACACACACACCTCATGTGTATTGTCTGGCTAAATCCATCATCTTTTGTCGCGTTCCCTTCATGCTTGACGCTTGAGAGGAGCTGAAATTGGCTGTCAGTATTCCAGTCCTGGACTCGGAGCCTCCTAATGGAATAAATTGGTTCCAAGATGTTCAATTTAACTGTGACCCAACACCTCGGAAAGATGATTCATCTGATATGCAAACCAGAGCATGACCAACAGGCAAGAAACTGCAAATGAACTGCTCTCTCTCTCTCTCTCTCTCTCTCTCTCTCTCTCACACACACACACACACACACACACACACACAGATGAGGAAGTTTAGTGTGTATACAAGGTCAGCTACATGATTTCACTAATTTGCTGATTGGTCTCAGAGGAATGTGAATGTCTTCAATGCATAGAAACAATGATATTACTGATAGTTCAGACCTGCCGTAACATTGCTTACTGACCTAATATATATATATATATATATATATATATATATATAAGCACTCACTGGCCACTTTATTAGGTACACCCTTGCTAGTACCAGGTTTGGACCTCCCTCTTGCCTTCAGAGCTGCATTAATTCTTCATGGCATAGATTCAACAAGGTGCTGGCAACATTCCTCAGAGATGTTGGTCCAGTTTTACATGATAGCATCATGCAGTTGCTGTAGATTTGTTCCTCCACATCCCAAAGGTGCTTTATTGGATTGAGATCTGGTGACTGGAGGCCAGTATAGTGAACTCATCGTCATGTTCAAGAAACCAGTTTGAGATGGTTTGAGCTTTGTGACATGGTGCGTTATCCTGTTGGAAATAGCCATCAGAAGATGGGCATAAAGGGATGAAGATGATGTTTAAATGATGCTCAATTGGTACTAAGAGGCCCAAAGTGTGCCAAGAAAATACTCTCCACACTAGGGGTGGGCAATTGTGTGCATCAATAGTACACGTGTGTAATCTCGTAAAAAGTGAGTTTGCATATGATACGCAGTTTTTCGCGTGCATATAATACGCACTTTATGGCATCTATATAACACACTCGGTAGTCTTGAGTAGGATTAGTAAACTCCGTATCATATGCAAACTCATTTTAGCGTATACATTCCACGAGATTACATGCTCGTATTAATGATACACATTTTCGTGTGATCGGGCTCAAATGTCACAGCAGAAATCGAGACTCATCAGACCAGGCAACGTTTTTCTAGTCTTCAATTGTCCAATTTTGGTGAGTCCATGTGAATTGTAGCCTCAGTTTGCTGTTCTCAGCTGACAGGAGTGGCACTGGTGTGTCTTCTGCTGCTGTAGTTTATCTGCTTCAAGGTTTGATGTGTTCAGAGATGTTCTTCTGCAGACCTTGGTTGTAACGAGTGCTTATTTGAGTTACTGTTGTCTTTCTATCAGCTGAACCAGTCTGGTCATTCTCCTCTGACCTCTGGCATCAACAAGACATTTTTACCAACAGAACTGTTGATATTTTCTCTTTTTCGACCATTCTCTGCAAACCCTAGAGATGGTTGTGCATGAAAATCCCAATAGATCAGCAGTTTCTGAAATACTTGTCTGGCACCAACAACCATGCCACATTCAAAGGCACTTAAATCAACTTTCTTCCTCATTTTGAACTTCAGCAGATCTTCTCAACCGTATCTGCATCCGAAATCACATACTCTCTTGATTAGGTACTTATTTTGAATAAGTAGTGCTAAAAAAGTATGTTCTATATAGTAGGAAAATGGGTAGTTGAATCTGGATGTACTATATTTGCCATGCTGTCATTGTCATGTGACATACCAGCGCCATTTGGGTCACTTCACTGCCATTCACAAATCTTCTCCCGTGGCCTCATGGGATAGTAAAGTGTCCATCGTATGCACACTTCAGAATCTCACCAGAAGTAGTAGCTCTTTTTGCCTAATCTTTTATGAGTACTGTAAATTCAGATCCACATACTGTTTTCCTGCTATATAGTAGGGAAGTATGCGATTTCGAATGCAGCCCATGTCTACATGCCTATTTGAGTTGCTGCCATGTGATTGGCTGATTAGATATTTGCATTAAGCAAAGCAGTTGAATAGATCTACCTAATAAAGTGGCCATTGAGTATGTGTGTGTTTTCTTTTTGAATATCAATGTTGAAAACAGTTGTGCTGCTTCATATTTTTGTGGAAACCATGACACATTTTATTCTGGATTGTTTGATGAATAGAAAGTTCGAAAGAACAGCATAAATATTTTGTATCATTTGCATACATGTCTTTCCTGTCACTTTACTCTTAATTTAATGCATCCTTGCTGAATAAAAGAATTTATTTATTTAGTCTAGGCTATGTTTTAAGAGGTCTGATATTGGTTCAGGTCACAGTAGGTTTGGGGGTTGTCTTGGTCTGGATCTGTGCCTTGGCTCCAGTTCTGCTATAAGCTTATGAAAACCATAAATCATCACAGATGAACATTCATTTAGAGAATATAATGAGAATCGTTATTGTAATTACTGCCAGTAATGACTGCCTTCACTGTTCACTGTACCTCCATAACCAGCAATTGATAGTTGTTTCTGACCCCAAATATACAAATTCAAATACTGTCTTGATTTACCAAACCTGTCAGAGATTGATAAAGCCGAAAAGTGTACGTCATGCTTTCATTCTCTCTCTTTTCTCATCTAATCACACACGTATGATCTGACCAGATGACTTATCGCCGGCTCGAGGAGAGATGTTTTCTCCTGACAGGAATCAGAAGCACATTATTAAAGACGGAAACACAGCTGGGTCCAGATCATCGCCTCTGTCGTCCTCCAGGTGGACCGTTACTGTGCTGATGAGAAAACATCTGAGGGCCACAGGAGGAAACAAGACCAGAAAGGTCAAAGAAATTTCTTTCTTTTTCTGTCTCTCTGCCCATCCTTCTTTCTCTCTGTCCTTCTGTCTCATTCACCAAAGGACGCTGCTCAGTTTAATCTTTCTCGTGAACGTCCAGGTGCTCCTGTGTTTCCAGTGACTATTTAAACTGGATTCTGCTGATTATTTGAATTTAGATTTGGCATTTTATTTCACCATCTGCCTGGTGTGCTTTGCCTCTCAGTTCATTAACTGTTCATTTACACACTCCTTTTTCATTCTGTCTGCTTCTCCCCAGTCTGCGAATGATTGTTTATTATCTCTGATTCAGTTTTTAATTAAAATACTCCTCTGCTGAAGCTGCAGAGAGATACAGGCCCAGCAGAACCCTCAGGAAAGATGTGCTGGGACATGCTCTGCTTATCAGTCAATCTGCATTATATTACTTATTATTATTGGTTCATCCAAACAAAATCCAAAATAGATTGCTACATTTGTGTAGTTTATATTTGCGTCCATGAGGAAGTCTCCCATAGCCAAACTTTTCACAATATCCATAATACTTCAGCTTATTTTGGCCATGTAAAAACCAAAGACAGTTATAGTTTAAAGGGAACATATCATTAAAATCTGACTTTTTCCATGTTTAAGTGCTATAATCGGTTCCCCGGTGCATCTACCAACCCAGAAAACGTGAATAAGGACAACCCAGTAACTTTGTTTTGGTAAGCTTTTCTCTGCAAGCATGTGAAAAAACGAGCCGCTCAGATTTCACTCCCCTAGTGACGTAGGAAGGGGATCTTATTATAATATTACGGCCCCTTAATCTGCATGTTTTCACCCACGGTGCCGCCATTTTGTTTTCACAAGCGGAAACGGTGTACCAGTTCTAACGCAAAAGTTCAAGCAAAGCATGCTAACCGTTCTATCGTTGGCTGCACAGATGAGCACTGAACACTATTTAGAGTCTTGTTAGCTTCAATAGCCTGCAAGTTGACCCTGGCAAGCTCAGTTGCCCCTTCGCTGGGAGTTTGATTGACAAGCGATCTAACCAACCATAACGCCGAATCCACCATTTTGTCTGACAAAGCAGACTAACCTCGAAGATTAACCTCGGTGGACTTGAACTTGAAAAATGGTTTGTACTGACGTCTTTCTGCATTTTAAAGGTGCCATAGAACATCTTTTCAAAAGATGTAATATAAGTCTAAGGTGTCCCCTGAATGTGTCTGTGAAGTTTCAGCTCAAAATACCCCATAGATTTTTTTTAATTCATTTTTTTTAACTGCCTATTTTGGGGCATCATTAAATATGAGCCAATTTAGGCTGCGGCCCCTTTAATTCCTCGTGCTCCCCGCCCCCAGAGCTCGCGCTTGCCTTAAACAGCATAAACAAAGTTCACACAGCTAATATAACCCTCAAAATGGATCTTTACAAAGTGTTAGTCATGCAGCATGTCTAATCGCGTAAGTATAGTATTATTTGGATGTTTACATTTGATTCTGAATGAGTTTGATAGTGCTCCGTGGCTAAAGCTAACATTATACACTGTTGGAGAGATTTATAAAGAATGAAGTTGTGTTTGTGCATTATACAGACTGCAAGTGTTTAATAATGAAAATAGCGACAGTCTTGTCTCCGTGAATACAGTAAGAAACGATGGTAACTTTAACCACATTTAACAGTACATTAGCAACATGCTAACAAAACATTTAGAAAGACAATTTACAAATATCACTAAAAATATCATGTTATCATGGATCATGTCAGTTATTATTGCTCCATCTGCCATTTTTCGCTGTTGTTCTTGCTTGCTTACCTAGTCTGATGATTCAGCTGTGCACAGATCCAGACGTCCTGCCCTTGTCTAATGCCTTGAACATGAGCTGGCATATGCAAATATTTGGGGCGTACATATTAATGGTCCCGACTGTATTACGTAACATTCGGTGTTATGTTGAGATTCGCCTGTTCTTCGGAGGTCTTTTAAACAAATCAAATTTACATAAGAAGGAGGAAACAATGGAGTTTGAGACTCAATGTATGTCATTTCCATGTACTGAACTCTTGTTATTCAACTATGCCAAGATAAATTCAATTTTTAATTCTAGGGCACCTTTAAACAACATACCTTGTTCATTCGTGTTTATTTGATGCTATAAATTAACTAGTAGGAAGAGACGATCGGTTCACGAACCACTTGAGCTGAGGCGCTACAGCGATCTGTCACGACACATTAAAGATTTCTCAGCAGTTCTGTTGGAAAAATGTCTTGTTGATGCCAGAGGTCAGAGGAGAATGACCAGACTGGTTCAGCTGATAGAAAGACAACAGTAACTCAAATAAGCACTTGTTACAACCGAGGTCTGCAGAAGAGCATCTGTGAACACACAACATGTCCAACCATGAAGCAGATGAGCTACAGCAGCAGAAGACACACCTGGTGACTCCTGTCACCTGAGAACAGCAAACTGAGGCTACAATTCACATGGACAACTGAAGACTAGAAAAACTTTGCCTGGTCTGATGAGTCTCGATTTCTACTGTGACATTCGAGCCCGATCACACGAAAATGCGTATCAATAATATGAGTGTGTAATCTCGTGGAATGTATACGGCAAAATGAGTTTGCATATGATACACAGTTTTTCACGTGCATATGATTCACACTTTATGGCGTATTATATGCACGAACCCCACACCACTAATCCTACCCAAGACTACAGAGCGTGTTATATAGAGGCCATAAAGTGCATATCATATGCACGCGAAAAACTGCGTATCACATGCAAACTCATTTCAACGAGATTACACACGCATACTATTGATACAGATTCTCATGTGATCTTGTTGGACATTCAGATGGTAGGGTCAGAATTTGGCATAAACAACATGAAAGCATGGGTCCATCCTGTCGTGTATTAATAGTTCAGGCTGCTGGTGGTGTAATAGTTTGGAGAATATTTTCTTGGCACACTTTGGGCCGCTTAGTACCAATTGAGCATCATTTAAATCCAGGCACTAGGTCTTTCTTGGACATGTTACTTATGTAAAGCCAGCAAATCAGATGATTTCCATTAACTTTTGTCATTTATGTGAACCACATGATCCTGAAACTAACGGTAATTAATGGCATCGTTATCATGATTGTTTTATGGGCTGGTGAATGGTGAATGAACTAATGTGAATACATCAATTTTGCCTGACCAATTAAATCATGCAGGAATTGCTGATCTCACAGAGAGAATGAGAGATAAATGATTGCCGTGTAGTCAATTAAAGCGTTTTAAAACTCAAACAGACAAAATCCATAAAGTCTGTCTGAGCTAGAGCTGCGCAGGCGCCGGTTTGGAGCCAGCGGCGCATAATAGTGTTTTCCAGGCCACGACGGAAAGATTAAATATCAAACGAGCATCTCCGAAGGCCTGAATCTTTGATAAAATGCCACTAATAAAATAAGCCCTGAAAATGACTGGAGACTGGTTATCAGATGGAGTCCTTAGAGCAGGAGGATTTACTGAGAGAATAAAGCGCCCACATCCAGAAAACGAGATGAAAGAGAAATCCGAGGAGGTGAAGAGACATCTACAACATATGGCCTTTATAGATGCACAGCTGTTTGATGGAGGGACACTAGAGGAAGTGTTCTGGCATCCTTCCTGTTTTCTCCTGCATGGTGTCACCTCATTTGATGCCCCGTGAGAACGCTTGGCCAGATGTGCCCACAGGTGCTGCATGTCTTCACACAGCTTTCCTTCACCACTGAACGTCACAGACCATGATGATATCAAGGACGCTCTTTCAAGTGAATAGACCTTCTGCGCCAGAGAAACGAACGCACGGCCATCTTTAAGATTATTAATCTAAGCCAAATCCAATCTCATGAGAAAATATATTTATCTTGATGCCGATTTTGTATGAATTTGTACAATCGGATTCATATGAAAACGTACAATTTTGAGAAAAAATGTAAGCATGAAGTTTCAGCATTAGCAATCATTTTACTTTCTGAGTGAAACAGATTATTCAGTGAGAAAATAAATATATGATGAGGCTTGATTTGATCCCTCAGGAGTTGATTGGATGCTGAAAAATGTCTATTTTTGACAAGTTTGGTGACATCAACCAAACAGGAAAGTGTAAGAGTTACATTATAGATTATAAACATTATACTTTTCTTGGAATAATGTTCACTTATTATAGTTCACAATAAGACAAGAAACGTGCATTAAGTTAAAAGTGTTGATTTCATGTTGTCATGTTTCACGTCATAATTTAATGAGCATTTTTAGAAACCTCCTGAATGAGATTTATTGCACAAATGTGTGCCATGAGAATCAAAGAGCATCCAATGATCAAAAGTCTAGTTTGTGCAAAAAATGGAATCACTATTCAAAGAACATGGAGTTTCCATGGTTACACATCAACCCCTCATACACCCCCAAAACCCAGAGGAATGCAGGACAAAGCCTGTGATGTCAGGATTTTTTTTTTCTTTTTTTTTTTATAACTATAGGTCACATGACTGCAGTTTATGCTGCAATGCATGCTGTGAGATCACATTTCATCAGTATTGTTCAGTTTGAAATTCTTACCTAGACAACTGTGACTAGTTGGGGGAATTCCGTTGGACTAACTTTTTTTTTTTTTTTTTTTTTTTTAAATCTAGTTTAAAGTAATTCACATTACTTGAAATTTATGACTCAAAAGGTCCCGTAAATTGGAAAATATGTAGATGCATTTTTTGCATTTTTGCAGTGTATAGCATATATTAGTAGCATGTATAATCTGAAAAGTTTATCATTGTATTATGCATTCTGTTTCACTGCTGGTATACACTTTTAAAAAATAAAGGTTCCAAAATGGGTGTTTAATAGTGATGATGCAATAGAAGAACCATTATTATACACTAATGAGCCAAAACATTATGAGCCGTCACAGGTGAAGTGAATATTGTTGATCATCTCCTAACAAGGCCACATATTAAGGTCTGGATAGAACAGATAGAAAGCAAACAATCAGTTCTTGTAATCAACATGTTGGATGCAGGAGAAATGGGCAGGAATAAAGATCTATGACCCTGTTGTCATCTGGTATTAAGATGGGTTTTGGTCGATCGGTTCACAAGTAGACGAGGAAGATGTCAACGAGCGGGTAAATGTATGTGTTTTTTTGACAATTTTTGATCTAATGGATGAAATAAGCTTACATATGAACACGAAAGGCGACGATGGAAAAACATACGGAGAGCATCAGCTTTCGTTCCTGCTCTGACAGCTGCAAGACCAGCCGAACGCTGTGAGTGTGTGTTAATAATCAGGAATGGTGAGAGAACATTGTGCTTGATATGTTTTTCGTCTTCAAACCAAACTTGGGTCTTCAGCTGTGAAAGTTTAAATCCCGACTGGCTAGTGCGCTTCCTGTAATGTTTACGTATTAGGTCAGTAGGCGGAGAGTAGGCGGTCTTTTTTGGCTGTTCGAACACATTCGACCACACTACGAAAGCAATCTGATTGAATGTGTTTGACTACCTCTGGAAGTGGTTGAAAGCTTAAAAAGTTTTAGACCCGTTTACTCCTCTATTTAGCATCATCCACTTGTGATCTTAATACCAGGTGGAAGCAGGGCCTGAGTGACTTAGACGATGGCCAAATTGTCATGGCAAGGCGACTGGGTCAGAGTATCTCTGAAGTGGCTTGTGTGTTGTTCCCAGTCAGCAGTGGTGAGAATTTATCAACAGTGGTCCAAGGAGGGACAAACCACAAATCGGCGACAAGATCATCGATGCAATGAAGGCTGTCTGGTCTGGTTCGAGCCAACAGAAGGTCTACTGTGGCACAAGTCACTCAAAATTTTAATGACGGTTATGGGAGGAATGTGTCAAAACACGCTGCATATGGGGCTGCAGACCATTCAGAGAGCTTATGATGGCCCCTGTCCACCGTTAAATGTGCCTACAATGGACACATGAGCATCTGAAACTGGACCTTGGAGCAGTGGAAGAAGGTCGCCTGGTCCAATGAGTCCCATTTCTGTGTTAATCATGTGGACGGCCGTGTATGTGTGCGCCGTTTACCTGGGGAAGTGACGGCACCAGGATCACTGTTACCCCTTTTCCACCAAGGTCATTTGAGTGCTGGTTCGGAGCCAGAGCCTAGTTTCAAATCAGTTCTTTGTCTTTCGACACACAAAACACCAGCTCCGAACCAGGAAAAGTGGTTCGTAAGTAGCACCAAAACGTTGCTGGGCTAGAAGTAAGAACCACTTGTGTCAGGGGCTGGGGGCGGGGTTACCGTGACCAACAAGACACCTGTGACCGCCATTTTTTAAATAGCAGCTAATCGAGCTAATAGCAGCTCGATTGTAATCTCCGTCTATATACAAATTACGGCGAGCCGTGTTTGGATGCCGATGTAGGTTCGCAAAGCCATGAGCATCAACAGTAGTGAAACATCCGCGATTGTTGATAGAAGGCTTGTTCGAGATGCATCGGAGCAGCGCGGACCGATTCGCCGGGTGACATCGGAGTGCCGCGGATCCGCGGGAGCATTTGTAGAGCATACGACTCCTTGTGCTTTTGGATCGTTCTCGCGGAGCGCCGATGCATCTCAAACAAGCCTGGTGTGTTTGTGTTTGGCGCTGTGGCGCTAGCTTTGCTGTTAAATATGAGACATGTACAGTGACGCAAGACCTGGCTCTGCGGTGGCTCTCTAGCCCGTGGAAAGGCAAACCGGTTCTTAGAAGACTCATCAGTTGAACCAACTCCGAACTGGCATTAGCACTAGCTCTGAACTAGCACCCGGTTCGTGCTGGTGGAAAGGGGGTATGTGACAAGATGTGACAGATGACAAGCTGACGGAGGCAGTGTGATGCTCTGGGCAATGTTCTGCTGGGAAACACTGGATCCGGCCATTCATGTGGACGTAAATTTGACACATGCAAATGTTGTTGCAGATCAGGTATATCCCTTCATGACAATGGTGTTCCTGGTGGAAGTGCCTCTTTCAGCAGGATAATGTGCCCTGCCACACTGCACAAATTCCCTAGATCTCAGTCCAATCAAGCTTCTGTGGGATGTGCTAAACAAACAAGTCCAATCCATGGAGGCTCCACCTCCACCTCACAACCTTGAAGGATCTGCTGCTAACATCTTGGAGACAGATACCACAGCACACCTTAAGGGCTCTTGTAGAGTCCATGCTTTGGCGGATCAGGGCTGTTTTGGCTCATCTGTGTATATACATTCAATAATCTGAAGAAGTGAGGTTCCATGGATGTTAAAGGGGCTCTATGTAGGAATGACACCCAGTGGTCTAAATAGGTACTGCAGTCCAAATTCAAAATATTGTTTGCCCCGCCCCCTCTTTCAAAGACACGGGTGGCCAGCTTGAGGACACAAAACAATAGGGAGCGCAATTGACAATGAAAGCTGAGGAGACTTACACACTGTAAGCTGATGAGTTGATTTATCTGTGTTTTAATATGCTGTCTTTCATAGAGATTTTTTGATGGATGCAGAGGCTTTTTAGGTCAGGTAGAATCTGCGATTCTCTGACCCAGTTTGTTTGCTGGTTTCTATGGCTGCAATATGTTGTGTTTTCCGCCAACTGGCAACCTGTGATGTCGAAATACTATTGGATAAACTGGCAGCACACGGTTTCGCACAGACCAAAACAAAGACAGACATTCCGACACGGAACCCACATTTCAAAGTAGAATGTCTGGATGTAGCATTGTTTTACTGAGAAACAAGTAGGTGAACTTAGCATGTTTCCTAAATATCTGCGAACATATTGGGGTATTTTTATGCTTTATTAAAGTAAAAATCTTACATATAGCCCCTTTAAAGTTCTTCATGAACCATAGATGCCAATAAGGAACCTTTATTTTTATGAAGCATGTTAGTGGGATGTGTCAGGTTTCATCGGCAGCATTTTTGACTTATGTCCACTATTGATCTCAATCACATACCTACACGTGTGTTTAACTGACATTTGCTTGCTCATATTTGATGTATTGTTTGACTGTCAGTAGTTATTTGGGTAAAATTTGAGCTTCATTAGACTCCTGCCCACCTCTATCTGTTCCTGCAGGGGGTCTTTCGTATTTCCTCATGTCCTGTACATGCGTGCCATTACTCACAGATGTCACACTTACACAGGTGCAGGCTTTTCTCATTACTGCAGGTGTCAGAGATGCTTAAACTCCAGATGAGTGATGACTTGCAGTCTACAGGCGTGTATCTCTAAAACAATCACACACACACATCTGCATGAGTATCATGCATGTGTTTGAATGCATTTGAACAAATGTCTTTAGTTGCTGCTGTACAATTGTTTTTAACTTTTTTTGTGAATGATTTATGAGTGAAAACATTTATTATAGCAGTTGAATGAATACATTATCATTTGCAGACAGTTGTCCCTCTCTCTTTTTCATGCACACACACATTTTGTTTTAATTAAATGTCAAGCTATGTCAATTTTGATTTTATCAGCTATAATTCACTGTCCTGCTTCTAAAGCTGCTTTTTTTCTTTCTGCAAATGGTGTATTTACAGATCATCTTTATTCCTACCGTCCTTATTAAAGTTCTAATAGCCTACTCTGGATTTGGTCATTTGATCTCCTCGCACTCTCTCTCTATCCATTAATCAAAGACAGCATTGGACACATTTATCAGGCATTTATTATTTATAATTGGACTACTCAAACCTTGGGTTACAATTGGAAATTTGAATTATAGACGCCAATCACTGAATTATACATGCATGTAATGAGGTCATGTGACAACAATGTAACAAGTGTTGGAAACATTTAAAAGTGCGGTCACGTTTACCATTGTTTGGCGATTTTTCATGGGCGAAATCCAGGCATTTAATTGGAATCCATGCGATTGGGATTGCATGAAGGTGAAAGATTTCCTCATATTGATTTGACTCATCATCTCGGTCACGTGCCTTAAAGACACACTGAAGTGCCTTGGAACACGCATCTTTAGTCATTGTGTTGACGTAATTTCCAATGAAACAGGAAGACAGGGCGGGATATATCTAGAAGCTCCTCCCCTTTTTTCAAAATAGCCAGTAGCGTTTCACTTAGATTACAGATCGTCCAGAGCCGTTGAGCTCATAAAACCTGATTTTCCTCATAATCTCTAACCGTTTCTCCTCCATATTGCTTTAAAATATAGCATTGTTTGTAGAATTCAAATGTGTCCAAACGTTTTGTTGTCTGTGCTGTCGTGTCTCTAGAGCAGACTGTGCTCGTTCACGTGACACTAACGCAAAAACTGACTTCATTCGTGTCAAAGGAAAGCATATTTACTCTGTCTGAATTGTTCACTATCCTCTTTATAGTGCACTATACACCATAGAAACTAGTAAATGTGTGAACAAATGATCAGATGCTTCAGCGTCTGTTTATAGTGTAGGAGGGGGCGGGACTTCAGATTCTAGAGAGCATTGAAAATCCGTGATCCATTTTAGCGGAAGTGAGAGACTGTACGTTTTGAATGCTTATATCTCCTAAAGGCGAATTTTGTCATTGTTTTGGAACATACCAGCTTATTCATAACATTAAGGCATATTCATATTCATACTAAAAGCTAAAAAACTTAAATTTTGATATCAGAGGGACTTTAACATTAATATTAGATGGCAAATTCGAAATCCACACGATAGGAAATGTCTGTTAGTATGGAAGCTTGTTTCCAGTTCTGGTTGATTTATGCCGCGTAATATATATATATATATATATATATATATATATATATTTTTTTTTTTTTTAAGATAATTGCGACTTTTTATCTTGCAATTCTGACTTTTTTCTCTCAATTCTGACTTTTTTCTCACAATTGCGAGTTTATATCTCGCAATTCTGACTTTTTTCTCACAATTGCGGGTTTATATCTCAAAATTCACTTTTTCTCTCGCAGTACTGTCTTCTTTTATCAGAATTGTGAGATAAAAACCGCAAGTTATAAAGTCCAATTCTGAGGAAAAAAAGACTTATCAAGCAATTCTGACTATATAACATGTAATTGCGAGTTTATATCACACAGATCTGAGAAAAAAAGTCAGAATTGCGAGATGTAAATCACAATTGCAAGAAAAAAAGTCAGAATTGTGATATAAAAAGTAAAAAGTCCCAATTACCTTTTAAAAAAAGGTGGCGGAAACAAGCTTAAATAGTTTCTGTGGTCACATTAATGAAATTTTGCTGCCAAAAAGGTCCAATGTCTACTGTCAATAGTGTAGTGATGTGCGGTGTTGGACATATTGCATTGTGGGATACAGTACTTGGATGTATAATTTTGCTATTTATATCATCAAGATCATCTATGCATGTCTGTGCACATTATACTGCAAAAATAGTAATATTCTGCAGTATGTAGGCAATAATGTGCACAGACATGCATTGCCTAAAAAGTGTATTCTTATGTCTCTGCAGTTGATGCTTCAAGTTTTTTGACTGCTGAAGAACTTTCAGTTAATTACAGAAAAGAAAGAGAAAAAAGGCAATAAAAAGAGGGCAAAACCTTTAAAGGAAAAGAGGAAAATACTGTTCCTCGGTGACAGGAAGACCTTATTCTCCTGTGGACTGTGACAGCCTGTCAAAGCCGAGACAGGGTCTGGAACAATGTCAACCATACCCAGAATTCAGTTCACCTCCTCATTTAAAAAATCCCAGCGAACGAGCAAGAGAGGGAGTTGATGAGGGAAAGGTTGTAATATGAACGATGGACAAAAAATATCTCACAGTAATTGAGACCGAAAATGAATCTGCTCTTTTCAATTCTGAGAAATTCAAACGGGTATTGCACAAGATACAAGCTGAGAAATCAAAACGAGGCAAACATGGAGACATGAGCTGAATGCCAATTCATATACCACAAGTCCTAAGTAGTACGCAAGATTAGGATTAATGCATGCCACACTCTAGTGTGCTGAAAACATGCAAAAAGATGAATGAATCCTGAAGTAATAAATTTAACCAGACCCTAATGCTTACGTGCAAAAGTAAACAGTATGTGAAGTGGTCTGAGGTATCAAGATGCAAGTATCAGTCTATAACGTATTTTTTTTGTTTCCACTTATAAAAGTGCTTATACTCTCTTACAGTTTTAAGTTTAATCAACTTGAAATGTGAAGTTGTCTTAACTTACATCTTGGATATATACAATATTATATTCTAGTGCTAAATGTGTAGTTTTGATAGCTAATTGCAACTATAATTTTTTTACAGTCTTCATACTCTACAACAATATATGCTTTCCAGTCACCTCCCGCAAAGTACATGCATTACACTCAAAAAATATTTAGGCCTAAATTTGAAGATTTATGTATTTGAATTGCACATTAAATTTGAACAATTTCAGTTTGGATTGCAGTTTTAATATAAGCAAACAAATTATATATATATATATATATATATATCTATATGTATATATGTGTATATATACATATATTTGTTTGGAGTTGTAAGACAGTAATATGTGGATTGGGATGCAGCCAAATGGGTTTGTCCAAATTACTATGAGAAATAGTAGTGATGTTTATGCCACAAATTCTAGGTAATGTTTTCAGAGAAGAAAATAAATAAAAGAGATCTTCCAGAATCATAACCAAATCACAATCATTGATTAACTGCAAAAAAAACCCTCACAAGATCCAGAACTACAAGCATGTGTATCATTTCAACCCACCACATCAGAGAGAGAAAGTAAATTACCCGTTGACCTATTGGTCATGCTCTAGTTTGCATATCAAATGAATTCTCCTCCCTGTGTGTGTCAGGTCAGAGATGAATTGACCTGGAATATCTGGGAACCAATTTATTTCATTAGGAGCCGCGAGACTGGGATCACACAGTCTGAGCGCTGCACTCCCGAGCAAACGCACACACTGAGGTTTTCTGTAACACTGTTTATAGGACAAACTCCAATTTATGGCAAATTATGCCTTGAAAATCATTAATTTTTAAACATACAAAAAAAAAAATTTGTCTGCAAACGTCCTGCCCCAAACACAACACATACTTTTAGTTGCACCACTGCTTTTCTGGAGAATCAACATAGTATTTTTAGGCCTAAATTTAAGATTTATATTTTAATTGCATATAAAATGTCCACCAATTTGGATTACACAGTTTAAACAAACTAATAAACAGAATGTAATGCATATTTGTCAGTCACACAAAAGAAACGGGTAAGAGTTATTTAAATAATCATACTTTCAAAATGCGTTATTTAAATTGCTTAGAATCAGCATAAATCTGTTCATTGTGAGAAAACTGCTTAATTTATGTATAACTGACAAATATGCATCTCATACAAGTTTAAATTAGTTTATGTTAAAAATGTGGTATATAAATAAATGGAAATTTTATATGCAATTCAAATACATACATCTTAAAATTAGGTCTAAATACATATATATATATATATATTGAGACGACTCTACATCTTTCAATAAGACGTTCATTACTATAAACATCTTCTGTTCTTCATAACTGCTGTGCAGCCAAAATTATATACCAGTTATCAATGTAAAGCTGCTTTGACACAATCTGCATTGTAAAAAGCGCTATATAAATAAAGGTGACTTGACTTGACTTGACTATAACTGAGGAAGAAGTCAGATTTATTATCTGCAGTAGTTGATAGGCATATGTAATGTCTATACACATAAAAAAGAAAACTTGCAGTGTTCACCAACAGTGTCTAGAGTCGTGTGCATAAAACCATCATCTGCTTTTTCCAGCTAACTGCACAAACTTGTTTATAACAACACAACAAAGCCAAATAACTAACCTCACAATTCACTGAACATGAACACATGAACACACTTAAGTAAAGACTGTTTATTAATACTTTAACTCTGAACTGTTTTGCTGTATACTGGGTAAGTACAGGGGTATTTACATGACATCATTTTTGATAAATAAAAAGAGCACATGTTGCCGGTTGATGGCACTGTAGTGTTTCAAACAAATGACTAACATTCTAAATGAGAACATTTTAGAAACATCTGTGTTCCGCATGTGTTCGGCACACCAGGAATATTGAAATTCATGAACATTTTTAAGGCTAGCATTCATAATTCATTAGTAGCATGACTTTGGCTGCCTTGAAAAAATATTGAAAATATGAAGTTTCACTCTGCTCAGTGGGTAAGAATAAAATGTTTTTAATTTGTTGGTTTTGCTTATTAAGCCAATAAAAATATGAATTAACAGCAGTAAAATGTTAATAACATCAAACAGCCTCACTGAATGGATGGTAAAAATGCAGAACCGGTCTTTGGGGTCTTTTTCGCGCCCTGATGATTCAGCAGGAACTTCTCGTGAAGTTCTGCGGACGGATTCTCACCACTGTCTCTTTCTCTTAAAACATTTTCTGCCCTGCAGAGTGTTCGATAAGTCTGTTACCATGGAAACCGAGACACGGTGGCAGGGTCGCCTCTCCGGTGCGGACACAAATAAACGAGAGGAGACATGAACGAGGTGAGAAGAGAAGAACGATATGAGGCGAGAATGGGAAAAGACGTGAAAGAAACGAGATGGGAATGAGGTTGAATGGAGAAGTGTTCCTCTGGGACTCCAGATCTCGATCTGGCTGTAGATCCATGTGCAACTTCAGGACCTGAAACACGCTGAGCAGGTTCCTCCGCGGCTGGACTCCTGCTGCGGCGAGATGGTTTCTGTAACCTCTGACTGCAGCAGATCATTCTCATTTGCTATAATGTGCTTCACCAGACAGTGTGCTGCCTCATCTATATTAATATTCTCCTAGAGAGAGAGAGAGAGAGAGAGAGAAAGAGGGTGATACCTTTCCTGTCAGTCTTCGCACACCTTGTCTTTGGCTGTGACTGCATTAATTAGCTCGTGAATATTCATGAGTCATGACACACTGTAACAGAAGGGCTGTGAGTCAGCAGAAAGTGATTTTGTCAGCTCAAATGAGACAATCACACTTCTTTACGCACAAACACGCGCGATTCACTTCAAATAACCGCCTGTAAAACAGCCTAGAAGGTCAGACAGCAAAAAATAGATCATCCAAAAAATTCAAGTTCAAGTCATCATTTACTCAACCTTGTGTCATTACAGGAAGCTTTCCAAAGACTTCTTTTCATCCACGGAGCACAAAAGGAGACATTAAACAGTGTTTCAGCTCACTCACTTTGCGTACATTACCAGTCAAAGGATTTTTAAAATGCTTTTATTGAGCAAGGACACATTAAATCAAAAGTGACAGTAAAACATTTATATTTCTACTAAAGATTCTATTTCAAATGAACGCTGCTCTTTTGAACTTTCTATTCAGAATCCTGAAGAATAAAATGCATCACTGTTTCCACAGAAATATAAAGCAGCTCGACTGTTTTCAACATTGATAATAATCAGAAATGTTTCTTGAGCAGCAAATCATCATATTAGAATGATTTCTGAAGGATCATGTGACACTGAAGACTGGAGTAATGATGCTGAAAATTCAGCTTTGATCACAGGAATAAATTACATGTTAACAAATATTCAAAAAGAAAACAGTTATTTTAAATTATAATAATATTTCACTGTTTTTACAGTATTTTTGATCAAATAAATGCAGCCTTGGTGAGCAGAAGAGACTTCTTTCAAAAACATAAAAATCATACCGACCCCAAACGTTTGAATGGTAATGTGCAGGCCTAAATTTAACATGCACCAAATGCGAGTAAAATTGGTGTTGGCGAGTATTTGAAACGGTGTCAATGACCAGTTGGTCAGTAATATTTTTATAAATTCTAACAATGCAAAATTGCTCAAGACAGTTAATGACGGGGCAGTGCTGCATCGTCACAAAGGTTTAAAACTTGCCAATTTAAATAATTTATTCAATACTCAATTCATTACTCGCGGTGTGGGAAGTTTTCTGTGCGCAATCATCCGAAGCACGCGCCCAGAAATCCACGTCTCAAGCCCAGAGTATACTTCGCCATTCGCGTTCCACGCACTGTCATCATCAGGACGGTCTACGGACATCTGTGCACATTGTCCGTGTGCAGCCCAATTTGTGTGCCCGCGCGTACAACAGCGCGTGTGTGAGTGACTTGAGCTTTGTGCGCATGTGTCTTTCCACACTCATGGCCAAAGAAATATACAGTACAGTCCAAAAGTTTGGAACCACTAAGATATTTAATGTTTTTAAAAGAAGTTTCGTCTGCTCACCAAGGCTACATTTATTTAATTAAAAATACAGTAAAAACAGTAATATTGTGAAATATTATTACAATTTAAAATAACTGTTTTCTATTTGAATATATTTCACAAAGTAATTTATTCCTGTGATGGCAAAGCTGAATTTTCAGCATCATTACTCCAGTCTTCAGTGTCACATGATCCTTCAGAAATCATTCTAATATGCTGATCTGCTGCTCAAGAAACATTTAATGTGTACAATTCTACAAAATATTTGTGTACAATATTTGTTTTAGGATTATTTGATGAATAGAAAGTTCAAAAGAACAGTGTTTATCTGAAATCTAATCTTTTGTAACATTATAAATGTCTTTACTGTCACTTTTGATTGATTTAATGCATCCTTGCTGAATAAAAGTATTCATTTCTTTAATTTCTTTTCAAAAAAATAAAAATAAAAATTCTTACTGACCCCAAACTTTTGAACGGTAGTGTATAATGTTACAAAAGCTTTGTATTTCAGATAAATGCTGTTCTTTTGAACTTTCTATTCATCAAGGAATCCTGAAAAAAAAAGTACACAACTGTTTTCAACATTGAAAACAATCATAAATGTTTATTGAGCAGCAAATCAGCATATTAGAATGATTTCAGTAACGATACTGAAAATTCAGCTTTGCATCACAGGAATAAATTACTTTGTCAAATATATTTAAATAGTACACAGTTATTTTAAATTGTAATAATATTTCACAATATTACTGTTTTTTACTGTATTTTTAATTAAATAAATGTAGCCTTGGTGAGCAGACGAAACTTCTTTTAAAAACATTAAAAATCTTAGTGGTTCCAAACTTTTGGACTGTACTGTACTTTGAAAGGCTTGACCGCTCAAATATTCACGAGACGGTGCGGAATGCAGAAAACAGTATACTGGATCCATGCATTAGCTCTTAAAGTGACAGCAGCCTAATATTCCTGCTGCTGTCTGTGTTTTTAATGTTAATCAAACAACGTCATTGCTCTTTGCTCATTGCTCTTGACTGAATAACTTTTGGAACTTTAATAAGGATTAATCTCTTTCATGGCTGGTAAAAAATATATTTGGCCAGTAAATTGTCTTAGGGTGCTTTCACACCTGCCTCATTTAGTTCGGTTGAATCGCACTAGAGTTCGATATCCACTTTGGTGCAGTTCGTTTGGGCAGGTGTGAATGCAGTAATCTTACTCAGGTGCGCACCAAAAGCGGACCAAACAAGCGTACACTTTCAAACGAACTCTGGAGCGGTTTGCTTGAGATGTGAAAGCAATCCAACCCAACAGACCAACGAACCGAACGATATCATAATTCATAACGGGAAATGTGCTATATAAAAAGCAGTATTGTCTGATTCTGTGAGTGAGCACACTATTTACTATAGTTGAAAACCAATGAGTGCCTCTGTTGTGTAATTGCACTTCTCCGTGCGAGAATGCCTTGATTCCCGCTCTGCATCATTATAACATTCATATGATCTCGACACACTGACAACAGTTCGCCTTCTAGACAGTACTGGGAGATCCAGAGAGAGAGAGAGCGTTTGAATTTGCCGCAGCATTAATATGAATGTAGTATATAATTTAACAGCGGGAAAGACGGCTATATTCAGTGTTTGTGTGTGTCTCGACTTTACAAATAATGCCACAATAAGCTCATGGAGCGAACTTGTCAATCATTATTTTGATGGATGATGCAGAGAAAACTCTGACCAATAAGAGGACACTTGTACTCGCATGTGACTTGCATAAACGCATTTTGGTACGCTTTGAAATGTTGCCATGTGAAAGCGAACCGAAATAAGAAGAAAATGCAACATTGTAATGAATTTAGTCCCTGTTTTGGAACAAAACAAACAATTCATATGTGTGAAAACATCCTCAAAGGATTAGTTCACTTTAGAATTAAATTTTCCTAATAATTTACTCACCCCCATGTCATCCAAGATGTTCATGTCCTTAATTTCTTTTCGACTGAAGAAAGAAAGACATGAACATCTTGAATGACATGGGGGTGAGTAAATTATTAGGAAAATTTTATTTGAAAGTGAACTAATCCTTTAAAACCTTAAAGAAAGTGTCAGTTTGCACATTCATAAGCTTCTCTGTGTGTCAGAAAGTCAGGTTGAAATGGCATGAGGGTGAGTAAATGATTACAGAATTACATTTTTTGCTGAATAAACAATGTCTGAGATTCTTGTGAGTGTGTGCTGTGTGATAAACGAGTCTTTCAATTAAACCACAAAGTAGAACAGAAACTAGATCATATTTATTCTAGTATCCCAATTCTGACCTTTTAACCTCACTGATCTTGAATCATCTCAAATCAGTGTTCATATCAATATCGGCTGTCAATAAATAAGCTCAGGGTCTTCAGATGTTCATTACATACCTTGGCTGAAGTTTCAAACCATCCCACGAAGCCGTTCTCCTGGCAGAACTGCTCCATCTTGATGCCATTGTTGGTGAGAACGTCTCTGCCCTGATCACACTTGTTGGCGAGCAACACGGCCGCCACGTGTTTGCCGTTGGATAAACTCAGCTTGGCATCGAGATCCTCCTTCCATTTCGTCACCGCCTCGAAAGTTGACGGCCGTGTGACGTCAAAAACGATGAAAGCTCCCATGGCCTCTCGATAATACACCCGCGTCATGTTCCCGAAACGCTCCTGGCCTGTGGAAGGAGTCGGAAAACACCACATGAGAGTCTTCTGTAAAACCACCTATAGCCTACAGGACGTGTTTCTCATGGTAATGAAAGGAACATACACGCATTCTATCACCACAAAGACAACAATGAGATGTTTATTATCAGCTGAAGCCTTGGGTGAATGTGAGAGAATTTCACCCTCTCTACATTTCTTCTCCCTGATCCACGTGATCGTACTTTGGGATTCTTGTACACATTTCCAAGGATCCGAGCTAAAGCCTGGATATCATTAATGAGGAAAAGCACATTCCAGCAGCTCATATTGATCAACTCCACTGAGCTCCAGCCTCACGCCGTTAAACTTAAAGCTCTGATCTGGGCCACGACTCAATGCTCGGGATTAGTGTCAGAAGTTACTGGAGTGAAGTCTGAGAAACACTGAAGAAAGCAGAACTCAGAAAGAAGAGTCTTGCAATGGAAACTAATTCAGTCCTTTATGAGAAATAAATAGTTGCCCTTTAAAACAAAAGGGAAAAAATGCTTTCTTTACAATAAATGCCACTTGATAGCTTATTTTAATTGCTCAAATATATCTAAAATCGAGTTTTTTTTAAGATTTATGATCCAAACGTCAACAAAAGTTGCTTTGACCCATTTTAGGTCTCTAGAATCATCCAATCAAGACAAATCTTACAAGATATCTATAGTTTTTGGCATACTTAGTCAAAAGTCCAAGCGGTAACTATAGTTGCCGGTGGGCAAATGCCTTGTAAGTACGCAGCAAAATCCCCAGAGTTAAATCAACTCTGCTCAGAGTACATATGGTCCCTCTCTAAATAGTGTTAAAGTAACACTGAAGCAGAGTTAAAGTTAATGAGATAATTACAATTAATTAAGTGAAAATTGAACATTAGTGATGAACACCTGCTGTTAACAAGCAGAATCACTGAAGAAAAACAAAAACTACAAGTGACTTTAACTCTGCTTCAGTGTTACTTTAACACTATTTAGAGAGGGACCATATGTACTCTAAGCAGAGTTGATCTAACTCTGAGGATTTTGCTGTGATATATCATGGGGAAATGGGGTATACTGTGTTTAATGGCTTAATAAATCAAGGTTATTAGTCTTGTTTAGTGTTTTTTGCTTTGATAGTATCCCACCTAAAACATACACTCTAAAAAATGCAGGGTTTAGAACAAATGGATTTGTTGTTTGTTGTTTTTTGATATTCAAGAGATTAAGCTAGATGCAACTTTTTTGGGTTCACATCGAATGTTCTTCGACTTTTATATATAATCTGATTATGAATAAAGATTGATCAGTTGAAAGCAGTTATTTTGAGTTAGATGCCAAATGTTCTCCTCCTATTTAAATTTTTACATTGAGGAGTGCATACAACATGTTTGTCGCACATTCAAATATGATTTTTGAGGGAAAAACAAAAACCTGGGGAAAATAAATGCAGAACATGTTCGCATAGGACACTATTAACACGACTATATGCATGAAACAATTCAGGAAAAAATTGGGCACAAATGGGTTAAAACAATGTGTATTGTGTGTGTTGTAAAAAGCGCTATATAAATACATTTGACTGAATAACGTTCCTCACGAGCGAGCGAGCGCACTGCGCGGTCATGTGTTCGCCGCTCATGTGAAGGAGATTTCCAAAAGAAGGAAGACAGGAACGTCATTGTAAATAGGAGATGAAAAGCACAGAGACATCAGACAGGAGCATAATTTGTCATTCTTTCATCTCCTATTTACAACGACGTTCCTGTTTTCCTTCTTTTGGAAATCTCCCTCACATGAGGGGTGAGCACATGACCGCGCTCGCTCGTGAGGAACGTTATTCAAGAGAGACTTGAATAAAACAACGAGGCATCGTAATTAGATTACGACATATTTGAATACGCTTGGTCCACATAGCAATTTTATACCACAATATATAATGCCTTTAAGTGTGTAGAATTAATTTACATATTTCTATCTATAAATAGGCTACACATAAAATATTATACAAGTTCTTCACAACTTCAAGAATAAAAAGAAAAACACTTATAATCACGCACATAATAATTAATGTTTGTATTAGCCTACTACACAAATTAATACAAATATATTGTGTGATTTAAAATATTTCTTTAATTATAATTATTATAATCATTTTTAACAAACCTTGGGCTCAGAAGAAAATAGAAAAATTAAATTAAATTAAATTAAATTAAATTAGAAATTACCGGCGATGTCCCAGAGCTGCAGTCGGACGGTCTCCTGCTCGAGGTTCAGAACTTTGAGCGCGAAATCCACGCCGATCGTCGCGCGGTAGTTTGCTGAGAAGTTCTGGTGCACGTAGCGCTTGATGATGCTGGTTTTCCCCACACCCAGATCCCCGATCACCAGGATTTTATACAGGTGTTCCTTCAGGTGATGGTTCTGCATGTTTGTGTGAGATGGAGCCGAACATGGACGCGTGTGATCTGCAGTGAGACTCTGAGGGAAAAAACAGAAACGCCCCGCGGAGAGAAAAACTCAACTTGTGACTCGTCAGTCGAGCATGAGACCAGAGACGTGAGGAGATGGAGGGATCGAGGGCCGGTTGAAACTTGAGCAATTCGGAATGGTAAGTACAGTTGTCGAAAAAAGATAAAAGTTACTTCTAAAGTTAGACTAAACACTAACAAAAACATACAATCACTTTGAAATAACTATGGTAAATGTTTGTAAGGGTGTCAGGACCACACCCCCAAGAACTTTTCTTCACTAATTACAGTGGTAGAGTCTCAAAATGTGCAAAGACTGAGTGTAGGCCCTATTATTTACACCTATTATTTATTAAGACAAAAGACTTTGTATCCTGAGATGAGGTGATTTAGTTGTGATTATGTACTTTTCAGCACCATGTAAATACTATGGCATATAGTAATTATTCGGTACCATGGTACCACCACAGTACATTTTTGTAACGGGTTCCAATTATATTAAATTTACATTGGACCTCCATACTACAGTATAATGTGCTTTGGCTTGGATACAAATTTGGATTCAAGACAAGAGAATGGTTAAAGGATTAGTCCACTTTTAAATCAAATTTTCCTGATAATTTACTCACCCCCATGTCATCCAAGATGTTCATGTCTTTCTTTCTTCAGTCGAAAAGAAATGAAGGTTTTTGATGAAAACATTCCAGGATTATTCTCCTTATAGTGGACTTCAATGGCCTCCAAACGGTTGAAGGTCAAAATGACAGTTTCATTGCAGCTTCAAAGGGCTTTAAACGATACCAGACGAGGAATAAGGGTCTTATCTAGAGAAACGATCGGCCATTTTCGAAAAAACACAACTGTATATGCTTTATAAACACAAAATATCGCCTTGCACGTTTCCGCTTTCCGCATTCTTCAAAACGCTTACGCTGTATGTCCAACGCCTTCCCTATTCAACTTACGGAACGAACGCGGCGCCAGTTTAGTTTTTTTCCGTAAGTAGAATTGGGAAGGCGCATGAAGAATGCGGAAAGCGGAAGCACGTGCAAGGCGATATTTTGTGTTTATAAAGCATATACAGTTGTATTTTTTTTTAGAAAATGACCGATCGTTTCTCTAGATAAGACTCTTATTCCTCGTCTGGTATCGTTTAAAGCTCTTTAAGGCTGCACTGAAACTGTAATTTTGACATTCAACCGTCTGGAGTCCATTGAAGTCCACTATAAAGAGAATAATCCTGGAACGTTTTCATCAAAAACCTTCATTTCTTTTCGACTGAAGAAAGAAAGACATGGACATCTTGGATGACATGGGGGTGAGTAAATTATCAGGAAAATTTTATTTGAAAGTGAACTAAAGAGATTGTGCCGTTAAGCAGTACAGGTAAACTGCAAAAAATAATTCAGTTACCGTAATGCCCCCTAAAACCAAATTCTCAAGTAAGCTGTTCCTTTAAGGTCTAGAGGTGTTCCTTGAGATCATTGAGGCTATTCACTTATGTCGTGATGTAAGGTTTACCATTTCCAGATCCAAGCCTCTAATCCCTTCTGTTGAGAATAAAATCTCTACAGTTTGTGAGCACGATTTATTCATATGACACATTTAAGCTAGGCTTTTAATAGCTCACAGAGTGCACTATAGTGTCCAGGCTCATGGCATCCCAGACACTAATGGGGGTTATGCGCAACAAACTTCTGTATTCTGTAAAACGGGTTGCATCGCTTCTGGTGCTTCTCCAGGGCTTGACAATAAGGACGTCCCAATGGCCTCGGGCCAGGGTTAATGACGCTCAGGACAGTTGTTGGAAATGTCGGGCCAGTGCTGCATCATCATGAAAGTTTATCATTTGCACATGGTTTTAAGTCAGACTCAATTCAGTACTTGTGCACTGTGAGAAGTTTTGTGTGCATGTAACGGAGGCCAGCTAGTAGTCACTGTGCAAGTAAACCTCACTGCTCTGATCTCAAGAGATGCTCTAGCGACCAACGCTAGGGGTTGCAGCTTTTAGCCTCCTTGTTAGAGCATCCGACTACCATGCCGGAGACCCAAGTTCGAGGCCTGCGTAGAGCTGGGCAAGTAGGACTTTGGTGAGCGGTTACGTTGGTGCCGTGACCCGGATGGGAGTGAGGTTTAGGGGGGTGAGTGTAACGGAGGCCAGCCAGTCGCTGTGCAAGTAAACCTCACTCACCTGATCTCAAGAGATCCTCTAGTGACTGACGTTAGGAGTTGCAGCTTTAGCCTCCTTGTTAGAGCATCCGACTCCCACGCTGGAGACCCATTTGTGCTATTGCTCATAATTTAATTATTTGTTCTTATTTTATTATTGACTGTTTACCTCATAATATTTCAAATTTATATTAGTTAGGGATGTGGTATTGAGATTGGAATTGCGAATGATGAAATTTCACTGGTGTCTAAATCAAAACCTTACTTATTGCATGGGTCAAACACAAAAACAATAACTATTTTTTTATTTATTACTTTGTGTTTTTGGCAGAGCAAGTAAAAATTTGAACCACTGACCTGATCAGGCCAGTAGAAAAAATCCTTAGTGTTGAGCTGTTTTACTCTAGATGCCTTCAAAGGAGCTACCAAAGATGAGTATAACCCTATCGAAAATGCAGATTGATACTAGGGCCGGGCGATATATCGCATGCAATTGTCACACGCATTTCGTCAGTAAAGCCGGTTCCCTGATTGCCGCTAAATCGCCATCACCTGTTTTCCAATGGAGCGGCATTTAATAAACAGAGCCGTAGATCACTGACAAGCTACGCAATATCACGTTCATTATCACAGATGAATCGCCTTCGATAATGAACGTGATATTGCGTTGCTTGTCAGTGATCTACGGCTCTGTTTATTAAATGCCGCTCCATTTGAAAGCAGGCGATGGCGATTTAGCGGCAATCAGGGAACCGGCTTTACTGACGAAATGCGCGTGACAATTGCATACGATATATCGCCCAGCCCTAATTGATACTCAAATTTTTCTTCTCATAAACATATATATATATATATATATATATATATATATATATATATATATATATATATATATATATATATATATATATATATATATATATATATACACATACATATATATATATATATATATATATATATATATATATATATGAGAACACTACGCCAACAATAAAAATAACTAGGTAGGTTAGCAGATTACCTTAAAAGTCAATACTTTCAGTTCATACTGCTGTTAAATTTTTCTCTGACAAGCGGATGCAATTTGTTCATGTGACATTCGACAAAGCCTATGTTTTAACGATTCATAAAAGAATCTGACATAAGAGTCTGGCCACCTTAAATTTTGATTTGAAGATAAAGGTTATAGGATCATGGTTTTTGGTGTATATTCACAGTTTGTCGTTTGCTTTTGGCATGTGATATAGCATTTGGACTTGAAAAGGCGATGCGTGACATCAGACTTAACAAGCGGATAGTTCTGATGCAAGTGTTTCGTTACATCCCAAATGACCAAAACCCACAAATTCTGAACGGTCAATTTCAATTGGATTTCATAATATCATTTATGGGTTCAATTTATAAAAGTCTGATTACATGTAGTATTTAGGAAGCAAAAAGTCAAGTACACCCGAAGTCAAAAGTATCTTAAAACGCAATTTTATTAAAGATCATGACCACAGATACAAAGGCAAAAAAAAAAAAAAAAAAAAAAAAAAAAGATTGTGATAAACCCTTGGTTTCATATAGTCCTGAGCAGCTTGTCTTTTGGCAAATAGCCTGACAGGACTCAATATGCACATCCCTTTAGTCTATTGCTATTGATAAAGTGATTGTTCATTAATCCACAAGTACTGATTTTCCTGAGAACAATTGCCAACTTGATATTCTCGGAATACAAAATGACGTCATGTCCAATTAAATCAGTGGTGCAAAAATGTATGCAGCAGAGTGCAAATGTGACATTCAGAGCTCACATGGATCAATGAAAATTTAAAATCCCTTTTTTCTAAAAAACACTTTAAGCAGTGGTTGCAGCACCTGAAGGCACCCAACTTTCATTAGCGCAGATCCAGCAAGAGAAAATTAAATGGCCTTTTTGTCATTCACACGGTTCTTGTGGAAATCCACACTAACAGAACAAATAAACAAAAGGACAACAATGTTGGTGTGTTTGAGAGGAAGAGATTGAATGGATGCAGACAGCAGGTCAGTTGCAACAAAACACAGAACAGCAAAATTTATGTAGGTCTTACCTCTTGATTAAGATGGTTACATCAATTTAAAGCCATAACTAGACTCTAGACAGGGTTGTTTTTAGCTGACAGCAACAATTGGAAACGCAGGTGACCCAAGACAAAAACATGACAGGCTGAATCAGAGCGAGAGAGTTTTTCCAAGGCATACAGACAGCTCAGAGGAAGATGACATCTGGGGAATTTTCAAGCTCCAAGTTTCATTCTCAGGTGGATCTGAGCAAAACAACATCTTGACTAGATGCTTCGAGATGAAGGGACAGAAACAGAGTGGCTCCACTATTGTTCTTTAAAAAGGCTGCCGACAACAGAAGGGACAGTAAAAGGCACAGAAGATGAACAGATTCCCAAGAGGCCAGCAACAGGAAAAGTCAAAGCTCTGGAGACAGAGTTGACGTCAAATGTCACATGGAACCAGACCAAAGAGAAGAACCTTGAAGCCAAAGTGAAATGCTTTGAAGAAGGCTGAAGTTGGTTTAAAGATTCATAATGTTTGAGAAATGAGGAAATGAGAGAGAATCAAGTCTATCGGGTCTTGTAATTACACATGTTCACACCATTAACTATGAAAAGGAACCTGAAAGAGAAAGATGAATTACAGGACAGTGAATTACTATTCTACATGGCTTCTTTGATCACCTAACCTGCTGGTCATGAGCAAAAAAAAAAAAAAAAATGTTTTCAAGAAACAAATTAGAAGTTCACAACTTGGCAACAAAGTTAAAACAGCGCTGTTTTCCCTTTTTTTAGGCCACAGGATTGCCATTATAAAAATAATCTGAAACTTGACTTTAACGGACCGTGCTTATTTCAACTGACCAATTCGTCTACACACTCTTTACAGATTGATGATTGGTGTAGCAGCTACAGCAATGCTCTCAATGGCACACTCATCCGTTCCACGACGGATTCTGAAAAACCCATTCTCGCCCCAGTTGTTTCCCCAGCTGTTCTTCACGATCCAGTATTTCTCCCCGGTCTTATGGCACTTCCCGTACCCCACCAACAACACCGCATGATTGGTCAGCTCGAATGGATTGTTGGCGTCACGAAGGCCAGTGTGATGGTAGATGCCCTCTTTGTAGTTCATGAAATCTGGGTACACCTCCAGTGCCACACCCATGGGGCCGTTCCTGACCAGCTCCAGCATCATGGCCGCCTCGCTGCATCCTCCGTAAAACCCACCCACGTAGTGATAATCGGAGGCATAGTACCTTGTGCATTTCTCAGGTACTTTGCAGGGAGAATCATCCCCAGTGTACGGGAAACAGTCCTCCTCCACAATGCCGAAGTCCTGGATGTATTTACCAATCAGATATGGAAAACCTCCATCACAACCTGTACAGAAGACAACAAAACCCTTAGAAATACAGATTAAAGGATTAGTTCACTTCCGAATTAAAATTTCCTGATAATTTACTCACCCCCATGTCATCTAAGATGTTTATGTCTTTCTTTCTTCAGTCGAAAAGAAATTAAAGGTTTTTGATGAAAACATTCCAGGATTTTTCTCCTTATAGTGGACTTCACTGGGGTTCAACGGTTTGAAGGTCCAAATTACAGTTTCAGTGCAGCTTCAAAGAGCTCTACATGATCCCAGACGAGGAATAAGGGTCTTATCTAGCGAAACGATTGGTCATTTTCAAAAAAATACAAATTTATATGCAAAATATTATACTTCAAAATCGTCCGACATCATCGTTTTATCTTTTTTGTAAAGGGATTTTGACTTAGTCTTTGCATATTCTCTTTGTAAACACGGGATCGGTACTTCCACCTACATCACACGTGACCTTTCCAACATGATTATGTAATGCGTGGCGCAATCGCAGAGCAGTGCAAGATGAGCATTTGTGGTTAAAAAGTATTTTTTACTTTTTATTTTTTTGATGGCAGATCATTTCTCTAGATAAGACTCTTAATCCTCATCTGGGATCATGTAGAGCCCTTTGAAGCCGCACTGAAACTGACATTTGGACCTTCAACCCATTGGTAACTATTGAAGTCCACTATATGGAGAATAATCCTGGAATGTTTTCCTCAAAAATCTTAATTTCTTTTCGACTGAAGAAAGATATAAACATCTTGGATGACATGGGGGTGAGTAAATTATCAGGAAATTTTAATTCTGAAGTGAACTAATCCTTTAACATTAACTGCAGAACATACATGTAATTGCATGTTTATGGGAAGGAAAAAAAAGGAAGTAAAATTGATTCATATAATGTTATATATTTGTGGTGATAATTTGATTATGACAATTGCAACAACTTATACATGATATCAGAAAAGTGTTAAATTACACAATTTGTTTGTGGTAGCAACAACTATAACATTTAACAAATAAAAGGAATTGTCGTCATTAATAATAATAATTATAATAACAACAACAACAGTTATATTATAATTTAAAACAGCATGCATATTTTAAAAAGACTATAAAAACGTACATTTTAACATCCCTTATGCAGAGTTTGTTCATTCCTCTCCCAATTTTAATACAATTAAAATGAGAACTTTTCTCCTGACACATTTAAAACAATGCAAAGCTTAAATGAAAATATAAAAGGCATACATTTCTATATCCCTAAAGAAATTTTGGTTACACTTTATTTTAAGGTGTCTTAGTTAGTGTAATTATGCATTAAAGTACTGAGTAATATCAATAAACAACATGTACTTACTACAGGGTTAGGATTAGGATTAGGTTAGTTGCATGTAATTATGATAATTTACTGTTATTATTATATAGTAAGTACATGTAACATGCACTGTAAAATAGAGTTACTGAATTTTTTGATCTTACAAAACCTAGAGGAGGAGGGAAAAAAGGGGGGAAACACCAAGTCAAACATTTACGCAATGAATTCATTCTGATCTCAATCGGATTGTGTAACTATAATCCTGAGGGTACTGGAAAAGCAAACAGTCAGAGTTTTATAACTGCAAATATGCAGACGGGCCCTCTAAAGTTCAGCACAGATACGGATCATATTAAACATTTGCCTCAGTGCATAAACACATGCTTTTACCTTGAGAATACTGGGAGCAGGACACGACTTGCTGTGGACTGAACACTGGCTTCTGGGTGTTGTTCGTCTGGACTCGGACTCGTGCTTCAAGCATTCCCATAGTGGCAAAAGAGTAGCAGCTGCCGCATTGAGCTTGAGAAAGAAAGAGAAGCGAATAAATCATTTACAGATGAAAGAGGACAATTCACAACCTCATTTTCTCGTCCTACAGAAACATCCTTTAATCCTCTCTCTTTCCTTCTCTAATGTGTCCCGAGCATCTGAAGGAGCTCTTAACAAAAGGAAGACACTATCGGAGCCACTCCAGACACGACAACCATCACCTGAAGAGCCGATCATCTCCTCACACTTATTTCAGAGAGAAGACAAAATCCATCTGTGTTTCTCTTTTACTATAAAAGACTGATTAGAGAAGATGAGACTGTAAACCAAAGAGCAAGTGGAAGGAGACAAATCCAAAACACATATTGTGATGAGAACCTTTACGAGGTACAAAGATGGTATAGATATCTGAAAACAAAAGACACATAAGAGGGCTTTAAATACACAAACTAGTGACCAGACTCGATCAGGTTGCTCAGTGGACCACAGAAGTTCAATCCAAAATATCGGTTTCACATTTAAGAGCTGGTAAAACATCTACTAGCCTATACTAAAATAAAACTAACAATATGTTGCTTGCAAAAAATGCTTCCTCAGAATACATGGGCTGTCAATGAAGATGCGTTTAAAAAGCTGATGGTGTAGTTACTGCATGCATCAGATGTTCACCCAAACATGAAATTTCTGTCATTAACCCTTTAAGACCTGAAGGCTTTGTTAGAGTTTTTTTTCTGAGCGACATACACAAATGTAAAGACTCATAACTCCAAAACTGTAGCAAGGAGAGTCAAATGGTAGGTATCATTTGATAGAACACTTTTTACATTTTTAGAAAATATAAATTACATTAGGACATTTTCTTGCTGAGAAACTGCTGATAAAAAAAAAAAAAAAAAAAAAAAAAAAAAAAATTATT
Source organism: Ancherythroculter nigrocauda (assembly GCA_036281575.1). Classification (NCBI taxonomy): domain Eukaryota; kingdom Metazoa; phylum Chordata; class Actinopteri; order Cypriniformes; family Xenocyprididae; genus Ancherythroculter; species Ancherythroculter nigrocauda. The sequence goes on from VTFQ01000013.1 coordinate 41,806,970, forward strand.
TATTTTTTTTTTATTTTTTTTTTAGAATTTCTCTTTTTTATTTGACATGGAATAACTCAAGAAGGCAATACGATCGGAGAAAAATTCTTTTTTGGTGATGCTCTCCTACATGTGAGCTGCATCTGGTTCAATTTTTGTGGTGATAGCATAAAGTATAGTTCAATAAATTATTCATTTTTCGCAGCCAGATGGCGCCCATGGGCAGTAAACTCCAGTTTAGAGGCACTTCTCAGCACTCGTTAGGAGTTAAGTTTTTCAAAATGATTAGATGCATTAAAAAGATGAGATTCTAAGCTTTAAGATGATACCTATTTTGTGTTATTCCATGTTGGAAAACGAACATGGATGGGAACACTGGAACACTGTATCCCGGAAAGATGAGACATGTTTTTAGCCAAGTATGTTAATTCATTCCATGAGTAATATATTGCATTGATCACAAGACATTATGTTGATTTTGAGAATCTGCTTTAAATAATGATGTTTCTATGATCTCTGCATTTTTCATGAAGTTATGAGCACGTTAAATCTACATATTTGTATTCAGTTAGCGGCTGTGCTGTTTTTGTTGTAAATGCATATTACTCAGACTCAGAGGGTGAAAACAATGCAAAAGAAGCATGTTGGGCTTGATCTGAACATGAAAAGTCTCTAGTTCTGTATGCAAAAAGAATTTTTGTGCTACCTATATGGGTTCAGTTTTTATTGGCTCTTAAAGAGAGACACGCAAATGGGAGCGCCGACGCTCCATCCGGTTTTAAAGGGTCAATTACTCACCCTCATGTCGTTCCACACCTGTAAGACCTTCGTTTGTCTTTGGAAAACAAATTAAGATATTTTTGATGAAATCCGAGAGTATCTACTAAAGACATCGATAGTCGACGTGACTACAGTAATTCAACCTTAATGTTATGAAGCAACAAGAATACTTTTTGTGCGCAAAAATAATGACTTTATTCAACACGAATTTGTTCCCCGTCATACTGCTATGCAAATTTGGTGCAGAGCTTCAGTGTTGATGTACGAACGGCAGCTCAGTACTGGCATGCATGTGATGCTGACACAGGAGCCAGCCAATACTGAGCCCGCGTTCAGACAAACACTGAAGCTCTGCAACGAAAATAGCGTAGCAGTATGACAGGGAACAAATTCATGTTGAATAAAGTCGTTATTTTCGCGCACAAAAAGTATTCTCGTCGCTTCATAATATTAATGTTGAACCACAGAAGTCACGTTGACGGTTTTAATGATGTCTTTAGTACCTTTCTGGACCTCAAAAGGTCGTTGCTATCTATGTGTGGATCAGATACCCTCAGATTTCATCAAAAAATATCTTAATTTGTGTTCCAAAGACAAACGAAAGTCTTACGGGCTTGGTACGACATGAGGGTGAGTAATTAATGACAGAAATTTCATTTCAACTTTAACTGGCCCGTGCTAAGAAAATGGGATCAGTGGTTTTGGATAAAAATAAAATTAAAAAAGAAGTCAACTAACTGAAATAAGTTTAAGTTGGAAAAAAATACAAGCTAATGCAAAGTATTAATTTGACTTGCATACTATAATAGATACTATAATAGCAATAATACTAAATCAACACTGAAACTGAAGGTTTGCTGGGGAAATTCATGAGAAACAGCCAAACACAGACTAGGGGAAAAGCTTGTAATTTCCTGGTAGTGTTTCTAGCATCACTTGTCAGGCTCTTCCAGTAAGAACAGCTACATCACGGTCAATAACACACACTTCCAGGATTTTAGATTGATCACAATCAATAGTAGCATACTGATGTTTATGCCAGGACTGACTCAACTGTAGGCGGTAAAGGACTGTATTTAAAGGGATAGTTCACCCAAAAATTAAAATTCTGTCATTGTTTACTCACCCTTAAGTTGTTCCAAACCTGGATGTGTTTCTTTCTTCTTTTCATCTGGTTACTAACATTCTTTAAAATATCTTCTTTTGTGTTCAGCAGAAGAAAGAAACTAATACAGGTTTGAAAACTTGACAGTGAGTAAATGATGACAGAATTTTCATTTTTGGGTGAACTATACTTTTAAGACATTTTTTTGATATAAATGACATGTTCACACACACACACACACCTTGGTTGCGGACAGGGCTGACATAACTGACTCCGTTCACGTCTCTCCAGTCCCAGCGTTCTGGAAGACCGGCTGCCATCTTACTGTCTGCAGCTACGGTCACAGGCCTGACACGTCTGAGAGAAAGAGACAGAATCATAAATTGAACATTTCACTTCTGAATTTTATTGCTGTTATTATTCTGTATCCAGTACTCTACAGGGGAAAAAATGCCAATGCGGTTTGTTCTTTTTAGCACAAGATGCTTCTAAATCAGGCTGGGCACTGACACATTTTACCATTTGATTTCAATTCACAAGCTTGCGATGCAATTCAATTCTGTTTCGATAACGATTCATTTGGATATACTGTATATATCTGATAGCCAATTTAGTGATGTTTTGTTCATGCATTAACTGAAAACAGCATAGATTAAAAGATTACTTCTCAGGATTTAAGAATTGATATTGATTGATCATAATTAAAATGGATTTTTTTTTTTTTTGCCCAGCCCTACTTATAAAATGCACCAGATATTTTGAGCTTGAATCAGTTTTAAAGGCATGCATTATTCATTTTTGGCTGCGCCAATTAAAGTGTGTGTACCGTGGTATCCTGGAGGCATGTCCTCCTGATCTTCTCAGCATATCCTGTATGGTGAAGGTCTCATGGATACTGTACGATGTCGCTTTCCAGGACTTCTGAACAGAGTTTATTTTATCCACAAACTCCATGTTGTTTGTGTATGGCAGCTTCATGAGCCTAGAGATCGTACAAGATATTCATTACCAAATAAACCAATAAACACATCAATCAATCATTCATGCAGTGCAGCAGGGGAGATGAAATCACATGAGCTCTTATCAAGAGATACAGCGAGATAAGAGATGATTACATCACAAACACTGCTGACATGATCAAACACTCACAGTTTGTGTTCGAACCCAAGCATGGTACTGTGGTCGATTCTGGGTGGGATGGGCTGCACCTTCTTCCCAGTGAAACAGGCCCAGTTATTCCCCAAAACATCATGAGCCCAACCGGGCATCGTCTGATCGCAGTAACTGGTCACCTCTGAACCCTGCTGAGAATACTAGACACACAGAAAAAAAATTAAAAAATACATAAATACTAACTGTAAGTTAGTTGCTTTTAAAGCACAGTATTAAATCCACTTCCAGCCATTTACAGTTTTTAAATGACAAACATTTTATGCAATTCCCAAGCAACATAAAGTGACTAGGGATGTGCAAAACCACCTTTAAAAAAAGAAAAAAAAAATTATATTATATTATATTATATATGCCAACTGTTGCATAAGTTGTGAAATTAAATATTGGTACTTTGCAAGTCAATAATACTAATGCAATAGTCAACTGTAATAACGATAGCTTTTTTAACTAATTATTTATATATGGGTTTGGAAACATTACTATATTTAATGTTTTTGAAAGAATTTATTTGCATTTATTTGATCAAAAATACAGAGAAAAAAAAAAAAAGTAATATTGTTAAATATTACTACAATTTAATGTAATGTTTTCTATTATAATATACTTTAAAATGTAATTTATATCCAGTGATCAAAGCTGAATTTTCAGCATCGTTACTCCAGTCTTCAGTGTCACATGATCCTTCAGAAATCAATCTAATATGCTGATTTATTACAAATGTTGTGCTGCCTAATATTTTTTTATAACATGATACTTCTTTTTTTTCAGGATTCTTTGATGAATAATAAAAAATAAAATAAAATAAAAAAAAACAGCATTTATTTAAATTTAGTCTTTTGTAACAATATACACTACTGTTCAAAAGTTTGGGGTCAGTATTTTTTTTCTTTTCTTTTTGGGAAGAAATTAAGACTTTTTTCAGCAAGGATGTGTTAAATTGATTATAAAGTGATTATAAAGTGAAAATTTATATTGTTAGAAAATATTTCTATTTGAATAATTTTTTTTTGACTATTTATTCATAAATGAATCCTGAAAAAAATATCACAGTTTTCAAAAAATATTAAGCAACACCTGTTTTCAACTGATAATAACTGAGCATCAAATCACCATATTAGAATGATTTCTGAAGGATCACGTGACACTAAAGACTGGAGCAATTGGCTGATGAAAATTCAGCTTTGATCACAGAAAAAAATATATATTTTAAAGTATATTAAAATAGAAAACCATTATTTTAATAATAATAATAATATTTAATGTGTAATAATATTTCACAATACTGTATTTTTTGATCAAATAAATGCAGCCTTGATGAGCAGAAGAGACTTCTTTCAAAAACATTAAAAACAGTAATGTTTCCAAACTTCTGAATAGTAGTGCAGACTCTGACATTTGATTTTATGTTCACATCTAGTAGTCATTAAAATAGATTGCATTTGTAAAATCATACCACATTTATTGAGCTAAACACCGAACAATGAAAAAAAAAAAAAAAAAAAAGAGCTGATGTCAGAATTCCCCTTCTGTTGTGAAACCTCAGTCATCTGATCAGTCATATGGTGTCATCTGACACTAAAAGTGTCTCATCATGCTTACCTTGAAAAACCCGAACCATTTGTAGTCATTGAGCACCACTTCAAATCCCTGGTTATAGATGAGAGTGAAGAACCCAGTGTGTCCGAGATCATCCACAGCTAGAGACAGCTTCTGCAGGTCCACAGTCACCGTCCTCACAGTCTTTCCTGTTTAAAAGTCAACCACGTTTATTTTACAAATCAAGGAAGTAGCTTTGGTGATTTGCATTCTGGGCATAATATGGGTCAATAAAAGCTCAAAGCCAACCATGATGCCCACAAATGCTGTCTACATATGCAGTTCACTAACAGTTAACATTAAAAATAAGAAAAAGAAACAATATACACTGTGTTACGGAGCACCTAAGGGGACATGGTGATGAGATGAGAGGAAAAAAAAATATATATATATCAATCCTTTCCCCCTGAAAAACGCAAAATCATTTATTTATTTTTCCTCCCATCATGTCCGTTTAGTGGCTTCATGCTACAGAAAACACAACTTTATACTTATGCACTAAGTGTCAGCTAAAACAGCATTAAATTAATAATATTATATTGTCAATTAGGTTAAGTATGCTCTACAAAATACTATTCTACTACAACAGCTACTATTCACTTTTTTGACGTGATATTCTTAGAATTCGGTCAAGTAGCATGAGAATACCATAGTATATGATGATGTAGTCATTCAGTAGTATGGTACACATCAAATTACAGGCCTAATGTTACAAAAAAGGGTTTAAGCATCAAAACAACAAGTGTAATACAGCTTTGAATTGTTGTTTTTCATTACATCAGAATGGGTCCTGTTTAATATGTTTTTTTCTGAGAAAAAAATTAATATATCGTACATTTTTACAATGATTTACAGAAGACACCCACTAAAATGTCATTCAATGTAACATTATTGTCAGGCATATTTACATAAAAATCTATTTATGCCAAATTAAAGACTTTTACCCCAATTGCTAATTACTTATAATTTTACATTTTTAAAAACTTTCCTAGGTTTTGTCTACATGTCATTAAGAATTTATACTCATTTAAAATGCAATAAGATTTAGTATGTTCTTTTATATATTTTAATATGTACAAGTCTGAATAAGTGCACTGCCCTCCAAAGGTTTGGAAACGCCCTAGAAAAGTGGGGTTTTGGACAATATCGGCATGAATCCTTTTTAATTTGTGATCATTTTGCACTGATAAGGGACAACACAAACTACGAAAACATATTTTATTACATAAACCGTTTATACATAGAAAAAAAACGTCCTCAAAATATCCAGCATTAGCAGCTATCTGACCTAAACTGGGTTCTGATTGGATCATTGTATTCTAAACTTAATTGCCAATCAATTGTTGAAGCTATTAAGGTGTGCTGACCCAAAAATCTTTTACAAACCTGGGCCAAGTTTAAACCAGTAACCAGCATCACAGCTGGCAAAGTCTGACTTTGACATGTATATACTGACATTATGTAATCAAAATGAAAATTATTAATGCTGGTCTTCAATGATAATGTCAAGTTACCAAAAAAATGATAAGGATTTATGCCGATATCGCCCAAAACCACACTTTGCCAGGGGTGTTTCCAAACTTTTGGAGGGCAGTGTGTTTTGTTTCAATTTTTACATGCATATAAGTGTTACACTGACAATGGAACACTATTTTACCCACATTTTGACATTTTATTCTCCCAAAACTTATTTGAAACCTTAAAAATATACGTTTTTCTTGCATTTAATGTGCTTCCTACGCATTATAAAATGACCTTTGTAAATTTCTATTGATGCAGACATCTAAATGTCTTTGACCCCATTACCATCTGATCTAATCACTTTACCATGGCACCAAAACAGTAGCAGAGTTGTATTGTTGTGTAAGGTATACAAAACAGGTCAATTATTTAAGAAGGACACAACATGAAACCGAAAGCAAACTGAACTTCCTTGTTGAAAACAAAAGCGCACTCATTCAGAGAGCTGAGATGGTTGTCTGATCTGACCTGGGCTGGAGCAGTCGATGGTTCGATCATGACCCACATCAGACACGCTGAAGATCCAGGTGCCCAGCAGGTCCTCATAGGTGCAGTTGGCAGGAGTATCGGCCGCAGACCCGCCGATGAACGCAAACAAAACAATGACGGAGAGCGCGCGCATCCTAATGACGGCCCGACAGCAGAACAGCTGCTGTATTACAATAGAACTGATAGAACTGGACAGCACGCGGGGTTTTTTAAAAATGACCGGACGCAAGGAAACAAGCGCGTGTCCTTCTCGTCCTTCCGCGTATCTGCAGCACTGACACTCTCTGCTGACCAGCCGCGTGCTAGTGTTGAACTTATACAGCAATGATCATATGACACGAGTCATGTGACATGCCAGTGAGCGCGCGCTCGCGCATATCACTTCCACAAAAATACATTCATCGTACAAACAGACGCATTTGATCCCATCACTCACACAAACACACATTAACTCACTCACACACAAATGCATACCCATTCATCTTCACATGAAAAGACAAACACATTATTTTTATTTACACTGACACCATTACTCAACCACAACCATTTACACACATTTCAGTCTGAAATAATCACATTACAGAAGTAAATTTCATTGCAAATGTAGATTCATGTTGACGTTTAAATGTTTTCAGCAAAGATCTCCAAAGTGTCTTTGAATTAAAAACATGCAGATCTTTAGTGAAGTGAAAATTCATGACCTTTGAATCCTGAGTCACTTATAACTGATTTATCAGCAAAACAACCGAAGGACGTGTCAGTGAGGATTTACTCGTTTCACTTCTCACTTTTTAAAAAATGTTTAATGAGACTGTGAATGAAAGTTTCACATCTTTGCTTAAACATTTCATTCTTTAAAGCTGCAGTATGTAACTTTCCAAACTATCCAAAAATCAATTTTTGAGCAAGTACATAACCAGACAGTGTTCAAAATTCACAACAGTAAGTTTGTAATAATGTTTTATAATTCTGGTGGGTTTCCGAGGGAAATTCGAGCATGCATCCGTTTGTCTTTGCATCATTACGTCACGTCTGTTTACATGAAGAACGTGTCCCAGCTAGTAGGCTACATCGCATGTGAGGATGGCGGATCATTTATAGCTTTTTCTCACAGCAGCTGAAATAATTAAAATCATAATTTTAATGGTGGATTGTAATCCATAGGGCTGGGTAAAAAACATAGATTTCTCGATTTTAATCGATTCTCATTTTTATGAACCGATAACGATTCTTAAATCCCAAGAATCGATTAGTCTAGTCTGTTTTCAGTTGATGAATGAGCAGAATATGTAGCGCCTCCCATCCAATAAATCGCAATAATCTTTGTGCTTTGTTACTTTTGATATACATATAGCAAAGTCTCAGATTTCAAATGACGTCCATCTTATTATGAGATTCAAAAAATAAATACTGTTTTGGCGCTGTTTAATGTGGCGTGACAGATCGCTTTAGTGCCTCAGTTAAAGAGAAGCATGTGATCATCCTCTCCTCCGCTATAATACTAGTTACAGCGCGAAATAAACATGCATGAACATCTGAAGGTATGTTAAAATATACAGTACAACTTACTGAAATCCGTATCATGTCTCGTGTAATCGCTCAATCAGTGTTTCAACCTCGGAAAGACGTCAATAAAACACGTCACATTTACCTCAGAAAAACATATTCAGTGACCATAAACTCATTAGTCAGCTAGAAAAGTGCTCTAGAAAGCAGCATTCTGATAAATATAGCTATGCACCGTTACATATTCATTATAATTTTTAATGTTCTTCAATATTTAATGCATGTTTGAATAAATCAGTCATGACAGCCGCAATTTAAATGTTTATATTTCAAAAAAACGAATTGGAGTAGAAATATGATTTTGTAATTCTAAACTTTATTTATTATAAAAACATCATTGAGTGTAATTTAAGTGTTTGTATATAAAGTTAATTTAACCTTCATTATTATTATAGTAGTACCAACTGACTCCCATGTGTAGTTTACAGCATTAGTTGAGAGATTTTTTTCCTCTAAAAAATTTGCCATGTTCTGTAACTGAAATACTACATCCAAAATAATTGATATCGAATCGACTCGAAATCGTAATCAAATCTAATCGAAAGTATGTGAATAGTAATCTAATCGAATCATGAAAATTGTGTCAATACCCAGCCCTAGTAATCCAGAAAGGTCCAAATGACAATCATCAGTGACAACTGGAGATTCACCCATTCAAAGAATAACAATAATAATGATTTGCACAGTTTAATGTGATCCGAGCTAAGCGATTGTTAGATTTAATCACCATTGACAGCATAATTTATTGTAATGCTTTTTTTCTCAGTTGATTTGAACAAAAGTAGCAGACATGATGCTTGTTCAGATGACATTTTTCGGTGAAAATCCTTATTTTGGTCATACTTCCAAGACTACAATCTGTGATTCTGAAGTACAGTATCCACACCAATGTGGTGACTGACAGCAAACATTAGATTTATCCGGAGCCGTGCCGAGGCACAACCCACATAAAGATGATAATTCCGCAAATAACTGCAATTGCAGGTTTCAAACAGAGATGGCGACAAAGAGGCAAAACTTACAGACTTCAGCTTTAAAGGTACATTACATGACAACTATATACTAAAAAACAGAAAAGTTTTTCCTTTGCGTTTTTCAAGTACAGGCAACAACATTGTCAAAAATCACTGTTCACATGGATCCACAAAAATGATTAAAAACACTGTATTCTGCTGCCAGGCCAGTAAACGGCGATGTCACTTTGTAAAAAACACGTAGGCCTATAGACTGAACATGTAATATGCGTGTCACCATTTTCAAAAAAAAATTGCTTTTTTGTAGTTTACACAGACGATAACTGTATTGTTTTCAAAAACTTGCACTTTGAAACCTGTTTTCAAAAATTACGCTGTTGTTGTGTAAATGAACATCCAAAACGCATAAAAAGTTTTCCTTCTTTAGTTGAAGACTGTCATATAAACAGCACCTTAGACCACTGCTCTTGTGTTACCATTTTATACAAAACCAACAAAACATTTTGTTCTAAAAAAAGAGGTAAAACATGACAACTCTCTGTAGATTTTTTTGCATGGTAATGGACAATGTTAATGTATTTGGTCTTGGTGGAATAGATCTGATATGCTGCTGCTGCAGAGCAAGTACAGGAACTTGCTACTGCCAATACATATGCCGATCTGCTGCTGCGAGTAAGACATAGTGCTGCTGCACAAATAGCATGTATCAGTAACCCACTGCAGATCTATACAGGTGGAGCAGAAGTGACATGAACCAATCAGTTAAAGGGATAGTTCACCAAAAAATGAAAATTTGATGTTTATCTGCTTACCCCCAGGGCATCCAAGATGTAGGTGACTTTGTTTCTTCAGTAGAACACAAATGATGATTTTTAGCTCCAACCGTTGCTGTCTGTCAGTCATATAATGGGTGTCAATAGGAACTCCATCTATAAGAGTAAAAAAAACATGCACAGACAAATCCAAATTAAACCCTTTGGCTCATGACGACACATTGATGTCCTAAGACACGAAACGATTTGTGCGAGAAACCAAACAGTATTTATATCGGTTGGTGAGGTCTGAAAACGCACTCTGATGATGGAAGTGATCTCTCACGCGTATACATCAATGAGTGCGAGAGATCACTTCCGGCATCAGAGCGCGTTTTCAGACCTCACACACCAGATGCTCAAGGCAGTTGGACATAGTGGTGTTTTAGAGGTAAAAAAACTGTTCGGTTTCTCGCACAAACCGATCGTTTCGTGTCTTACATCAATGTGTCGTCACGAGCCGCAGGGTTTAATTTGGATTTGTCTGTGCATGTTTTTTTTACTCTTATAGACGAAGTTCCCACTGACATGCATTATACGACTGACAGACCGCAACGGTTGGAGTTAAAAATCATCATTTGTGTTCTACTGAAGAAACAAAGTCACCTACATCTTGCCTGGGGGTAAGCAGATAAACATCAAATTTTCATTTTTGTGTGAACTATCCCTTTAATGCTGTAATTATCATCAGCTTGCATTAAAGGAACACTCCACTTTTTTTGAAAATAGGCTCATTTTCCAACACCCCTAAAATTAAACAGTTGAGTTTTACCGTTTTCGAATCCATTCAGCCGATCTCCGGTTCTGGCGGTACCACTTTTAGCATAGCTTAGCATAGTTCATTGAATCTGATTAGACCGTTAGCATCTCGCTCAAAAATGACCAAAGAGTTTTGATATTTTTCCTATTTAAAACTTGACTCTTCTGTAGTTACATCGTGTACTAAGACCGACGGAAAACAAAAAGTTGTGATTTTCTAGGCCGATATGGCTAGGAACTATACTCTCATTCCGGCGTAATAATCAAGGATCTTTGCTGCCGTATCATGGCTGCAGCAGTGCAATGATATTACGCAGTGTCTCTCACAAACGTCTCCATGGTTGCAAGGCACGTTCCCTGTGCAAGCAGGGGGTCACAGGCGCTGTGTAATATCATTGCGCCTGCTGCACCCATGGTACGGCAGCAAAGATCCTTGATTATTACGCCTGAGTGAGAGTATAGTTCCTAGCCATATCAAGTTTTAAATAGGAAAAATATTGAAACTCTTGGTCATTTTTGAGTGAGATGCTAACGGTCTAATCAGATTCAATGAACTATGCTAAGCTATGCTAAAAGTGGTACCGCCAGAACCGGAGATCAGCTGAATGGATTCGAAAACGGTAAAACTCAACTGTTTAATTTTAGGGGAGTTGGAAAATTAGCCTATTTTCAAAAAAAAGTGGAGTGTTCCTTTAAGGACCCATCAGCCTGTGCCATCTAGAGTTTCATGACTAAACTATATATACTATTCAGTTGTCTCAAACTACACTTAACCCTGGGTTAACATAATTATTTTAAATCCGTGTTCTCCATTATCTCTATGTTAAGGTCACTTTTAAACCACGTCACTGAATGGAGTTCTGGAAAAACAAACACTTTAGTCTCATCAGCAGCATAAACTTCTGATGGTAAATTTTCAGTTGAGATAAAAGTTGTTAGACATTGTGTGAGTTGCAAAAGAGCTTTCCTTCAGTAGATGGTTTGATTTTATTGCGCAGATTCCATCAGTGAGAGTCTCATTTTCTCAATTCAATTTTAAGTAATGTTGCAGTTCTTACTGAAGCCAGTGACAACCAATCATAAACTTGTCAATGCTTGCCACATTAAACATTCATATGCTTTATACAGTTGCAGGAACATTCAGATGCGAGTTTCTGCACCTGAGGGTTGAAAAACATCCAACACAATTTCAGCAGGATGAAAAACCCCCAGATATAATTGCCAGGCTGCTGTTTTCCTTTCCGCCGGGTGCAGAATGTACACACACACTAATTCATTAATGTTTTTAGCAGCGTTTTACACATTTTGACCTTTGGGAACAATAATGTGCCCCGCTGCTTTATGGACGAAAACTTCCTCACCCCATTAGTGGTTTAAACATGTAATGATGCAGTAAGCAAGCTAAATATATGAAGCCAACAAACATTGCCAGTGTTATTTTTTCCTTAATGCTATTGGCTGATTAAATTTAGAGCTGTTTAAGACAGAAAAGGCCATCTGACGTCCCCCTCTGAGCTCAGCTGTCTCTTGTACTGAATGAACAAGCTGGTGCATTTAACGAGCCTCATTAACCAATCAGAACGGAGCGGGGTGGGGGAAGACAAAGAGAAGCAATTACCACAACGACTATGATTCACACACTCCATCCTAACAGCCCAGAATAGACAGCGCAGAACGCTGAAATGCACAGGAATTAGTCACTCGGGCTATTTAGATGCACTGCCAGTGTGTGTGTTAGGAAGACAGTGAGAAACAGAAGGAAGTGAGGGTTTGAGTGTGTCCACTTTAAAACAGCCGTTTTATTTGGAGTCCTGGTGCGGCACAAGGGTTTCGTCTGTCAGAATTGTTTTCAATCATTGCTGTATCATTGACACTAACGAGAAGATGATTTAAGAGCAGTTTCCTGTCGCTGTTGCGCTTGTGAAATGGGAAATGAAAAGGAGAGATCACAGTACTAGCATACTGCACTGCATACTATTTATTCTATTGTATACTGCACATTATTTACAATTATGCATTTGGCAGATGCTTTTATCAACCCTTGTGAAAAAGAAGTGTGATTAATTGTATTGAATTTGCACTTGTAGTGTACTTCAAATCATAAATGTATATTTAAACAAACTGTACTTGCAGATAATATAGTATTAAAGAAATAAAAAGCCATTTAAGTGAACTTAAAGTCAATAATTTTATCTCTTAAAACTCATCTTTGATCAGCAAAATGACATATTTAATTGTTTCCTTGAAAAAAAAATCTTCATGCCTTAAAATAGCTTGAATGTAACTCTACGCCCTCACCTCATTTAGTATACGCGGTTCTATGAATATGCAAATTAGCCCCGCCTCCACTCACTCACACCAGCTCCACTCGTTGACGTGATTGGTTACAAGGTAAACTGCGTTTTTGAGACTGTCTTTGATTCACTGCAGTTTTAAGGAGAAAATGCTCAGTTGACTTCTGAATTTGCACATGGTTTGTCTTAAAGCGTATTAAAAACACAACATTGACATATAAACAACATTAAAAACTTGATTTTCACCACAAGGGGAGTTTAAAATGAGTACACTTTCATGGCTGTTTCTTAACACACATAAGTACACTTTTAAAAAATGCACTTTATAAAAACTTTACATAAAGTTAAATAAATAAAAAATAAACTTTTGTTGTACTTTCAACCACTTATTTAGATGTTGACTAAAGCACAATTTGATTATAGTTTTAACTGTATGTGTTATTTGATAATACATTTAAAGTGCATTGCAAAAGACAATACTCATAATTATGAAATTACATATAAAGATACTACTTAATTGGTTCAACTAGTTGCATTTAATTTAGGTTTAAACCACTATACAAATTCATTTAATCTTTTGAAAGGTATGCTAAATTTTACATCTTTTTCAAGAAGGGCAAGGCAACTTAGCATAATCAAGGTATACTTCTTGTCAATATATGCATCAATCCCATGACCTTGACATGCTTTATCAGGAACAGTAGGGAAAATACAGTAATACAGTGCATACAGAAAATTAGCATTCACTATCAGGAAAAAAATGCAAAAAAAAAATGTACTTTGGGGGGTTCAACAGATTTGTAGATTATTTACTCCTAAAAGGTTCATAGTAGGGCCTAAAGTGTACATATTACAACTTTAAGACACACTGCCCTCCAAAAGTTTGGAAACGCCCTAGAAAAGTGGGGTTTTGGACAATATTGGCATAAATCCTTTTAAATTTGTGATAATTTTGCACTGATAAGGGACAACACAAACTACAAAAACATATTTTATTATCTAAACAGTTTATACAGAGAAAAACCTTAAATTTTGGATTTATCAAAATTGCACACCTATTAAGGTGTGCTGACCCAAAAATCTTTTACAAACCTGGGCCAAGTTTAAACCAGTAACCAGCATCACAGCTGGAAAAGGGGTTTGTGTGACTTTGGCATGTATATATTGCCATTATTATGTATCAAAATGAAAATTATTATTGCTGGTCTTCAATGATGATGTCAAGTTACTGTAATGAATTTGCACCAAAAAATAAGGATTTATGCTGATATCGTCCAAAACCACACTTTGCCAGGGGTGTTTCCAAACTTTTGGAGGGCAGTGTATGTGCAAGGTTGTCTATAAAAATTACACATTTTTCTGACAGTGTATGTATGCACTGTATAGTACATACTAGATGCTGCAGGAATAGTGTGGTTGCATGCATTTGAACAAAGCCATTATTATTATTCAGTAATGTTCTTCTGTTACAGATGAGCACATATAATACAAGTAAAATTACACATTTGCCTTTAAGACAAATGCAACGGCATTACCCAGGGCTTCAAGTGTGGGTGCACTTCGAATGAACAGCTGTGTGTGTGTGTGTGCTTCTGAAGTGGTCTTATATGTGATTAGTGTGATCACCACACATTTTCATGGTGCGTGTGTGTGTGTGTGTGTGTGTGTGTGTGTGTGTTTGAATGACATGTGATCTCGGGGTCTTGAATTCAAACGTGTTGCTGTTCATTGCTCTCGCCCACACGTAATTACATAAGCTTGCCATCTGCTGTCACTCCAGTACAGTGTTAAAACACACAGATGCATCTCACACCAACACTTACTATTTCTATAGTACACAGTATGCATTAATATGTAATTTTTCTGTATGCATAGAGAAGGTGCATCTGTCACAATGCAGTGCATTTCAAGTGTGATGCATGAACCAGAAAGTAATATTAAAGGGGACCTATTATGCTCCTTTTCACAAGTCTCTGGTGTCTCCAGAATGTGTGTGTGAAGTTTCAGCTCAAAATACCCCACAGATCATTTATAGCTTGTCAAATTTGCCCCTATTTGGGTGTGAGCAAAAACACGCCGTTTTTGTGTGTGTCCCTTTAAATGCAAATGAGCTGCTGCTCCAGAAGAGGGCGGAGCTTTAACAGCTCAACAACAACAAAGCTGGAGAATCTCACGCAGCCAAAATGAGGATTGTCAGTAACGGTGTTCAGCCTTACATTGTTCAAACCGGAGTCGACACTGATGGAGAGACTCAGGAAGAAGTTACAACTTTTAGAATGAAACTGGACGTTTCTGAATGGTTAGTGGATAAATTTATGTAGTTGCTGTGGAGTTGATTCAACTCATCCACTAGCATGTGTCGTCATGTTCATCTTTTGTGCAAATCCAGCATTGAATTGACCCTCGTTTGTGAAGCAGTCCGGTGTAAAATGACGGCATGACAACAACACTCTACTACAACAACTCTTCCTCTTCTCTAAAGCAGCCCAACATGGCCCCGCCCCCTTTGTTGTGTGTTCTCGAGGGCGGAGTTTATGTAAATTTTGGGGTTTGTGATGTCACCAACCCGGGAAGAAGCTCATTGTAGTCCCTATCAGCTGTTAGTCCTTAAACAGCAAATTCTGTAAAAGAAAATATCTTACTTTGCATTGAACTTTAAGCGTCGTAACTTTGCAGATGTTGTTTATGATCAAACAGCAACATCACACACTAACTAAAGTTAAAAAAGTGAAATCATAATCAACCACACCTTTAACCATGAGTTTTAACATGTCTGTCTGGAATAGATTATTTGATCACACTGCCAAAAGTAAATGCATTTTTACACTAAATGTAATTAAAAATGCAAGGAACTGTATTTATAACTTGCTAAGTAAGGTCATGTGACCTCGACACTCCAATATTGTACATACTGCATATATAGTATATATATATATATATATATATATATTCCATGTCGTAAGCAGGATGCTAGTATGTTGAACATACTGAAGCCGTTCTTGCTTTGCATGTTCAGTCACATGAGTTTGCCGTGTGTGTGTGTGTGTGTGTGTGTGTGTAGTGCTGATAAATGAGCTTGGAAGTGAAACAAACAGCTGAAATGATGGAGTGCACGGCTGGTCTGCCGGTTAATGATTTGGGCTGGTAAAATAAAGGTCTCATGCAGTGCGAGAGTTCGATCTCCATCATGAGTGAGAAACAAAAGCTCCAGCGAAGCTGTTTATGCAGCAGCTTTGCAGCACAGCACTTTTGAGGAAAAGACCTCTTCTACATGAAAAATACTCAAAACAGCAAATAAATTAGTAGCTGTCTCTTGTTCTTCAGCTGTTAGAAAAACAATAATCATTTTTGCAGTTCCATTCATTGATGCTAGTGAACAGAAATGACACATTTTAGCTTTAAATTATGAGTATCTTGGTTGTCATTTATATTTTCAATAAATTTTTTTTCGGCCCCAAGGCCAGACTCCTCCATCTAAAGGTTTGGGCAATAACAACAGATGAATAATATCTGTTTATAAAGCTCAAATCCATTGACAGCATTGAAACTTTTCAAATGACTGCAGGCGACATCCTTCACGTCAACGCACTTTCAATCCTCCCCAACAGAGGGAGATTTGTCAAATATTGTCCCCTGCTTTCTTTCTATGTGCATTTTGGTTTATTTATATATTTCATGAATGCTTCAGATTTGTCAAGTCACAAGGGCACAGAGGGGGGAAAAAACCTAAATGGTGGTGCACGGCTCTACAGGAGCCAAGGGTTTTAAAGATGCCAAGCTTGTTCGATGCTCAGAGTCTTTAAAAGAGAATGAAAACTGGATAGTGGAAGCTACCGCCCACTTCTACACAAGCCACGGCATGTGTATGTGTGGGGGTGAGAGAAAGACATTTGTTTGAGTGATGGAAAATCATACTGACGCACTTTCATTCATATGTTTATCAGTCTGTCGCTGCTTCAGAGTTTGAGTATTTTTCTGCTGAACTGAAACTATTCTTACGTAAATTGTCAAATTCAATTCACTGCGACAATTTACGTAAGAATGGTTGCATGAACAATTCGCACACAATCTCATTCTGCTCGTGTGAGATGAATGACGCTCATTGTGGAGTCTGGTGGCTATGAGCTCTGATACGGGGAAATACAATAACAGTCTTTATTCAATAGCGTCGTATTTAAGCAGTCAACCAATAATAACGGATTACACTGGAGCCAACTTATGCTGCAATATCTCAGACGTTCAGTTGAAGATGGAAGATGATGTGTAAAAAAACAAAACAGCAATGCACATTTATTGAGCACTTCCGCCACTATCCACATAGAAGATTGTTTACTGTTTTACACATTGTTCAGATGTTTGTTTGAGGTTTGATTATCATACAATATAGGAACTTTGATTTACTGATGTATTTATTTGTTTAAAAGTGATCATTAACCAGCCTTCTTGTAGCTCAAACAGTAGAGCATGCAATGTTAAGGTCATGGGTTCGATTCCCAGAGAATGCATGATATATATGCCTTGAATGTTACATACAAGTCGATTTGGATAAAAGCAGATACCAAATGCATAAATAACTCACCCTATGTGTAACAGAGACCTGCTAGTAAGAGCTGTGCAGGTACACCTCACTCCCCTGGCCTCGAGGTGACGCTAGAGGTTGTGTTTTTTTGCGTCCTTGTTGGTGTTTGTTCGAATCCCGCTCAGAGCGGGTCCAAGTAGGGCCAATTGGTGCTGTGACCCAGATGGGAGTGAGGTTTAAGGCCCTGATATAATTCAAACGAAATCAAAGAACGAACTGATGTGACGTCATTTTGAACAAAATCAGCCCGAAGTTCATTTGGAGTTTGTTTTGGAAGTTTGAAACCAGCTTGCCAAAGCGAACTTTCTGGAAAAGTTTGCTTCTGCTGGTAAACACCTTTGGACTACCATTGGTCCATGGCCATTACATAAGGTAGGTGTGCGCTGAGGCTCCGCCTTCTTTCACTCGGAAAATCAGACGTCCGCGAGTGAAAACATGAACACTGGAGAGCTGCTTTATAGTAGGAAACGAAGTTGTACTTCTGATGAAATGAGAGACTAACACTGTTTTTCATGTTTAATATGGTAAAGCTGCCTGATTTTTAGCAATCTGTTTTATAAAGTGTTATAATATAAATGTGACGTGACTTTACTGGAGAGCCGAATTTCAGAGCTCATGCAAACAAACATATCCACGTTGCCATGATCAGATGTTTTTCTTATGCTTTATTAAAAAACTCTTGCTAGTTTCTCAATTTTGTTGTGTTTATTTTGTTACTGAGAGGAAAGCATGCAACATTTTTACATATTCATCTAACTGTTGCTCTCAGCAGTGTGGGTGGCGTCAGATGTTTGATTACAGTATATCACAGCTCACATATTTAGAACTTTGTTTTACTTCTAGTGAAGAACGGAAAAGAACTTCGCTTGAAGTGTATTGGGGGCCTTTAGGGGGAGTGGCATAGTGTTGGGGGCAGGGAGCAGAACTCTACCGAGGGAGAACACGATTTCTACCTTGTGGATTTCAGCATGAAGTTGGAAGTTTGGGACTTTAAAGGGAACCTATTATGCCCCTTTTCACAAGATGTAATATAAGTCTCTGGTTTCCCCAGAATGTGTCTGTGAGGTTTCAGTTCAAAATACCCCACAGATCATTTATTATAGGTTGTCAAATTTGCCCCTATTTGGGTGTGAGAAAAAACATGCCGTTTTTGTGTGTGTCCCTTTAAATGCAAATGAGCTGCTGCTCCAGAAGAGGGCGGAGCTTTAACAGCTCAACAACAACAAAACTGGAGAATCTCACACAGCCAAAATGAGGATTGTCAGTAACGGTGTTCAGCCTTACATTGTTCAAACCGGAGTCGACACTGATGGAGAGACTCAGGAAGAAGTTACAACTTTTAGAATGAAACTGGACGTTTCTGAACAGTTAGTGGATAAATTGATGTAGTTGATGTGGAGTTGATTCAACTCATCCACTAGCATGTGCCGTCATGTTCATCTTTTGTGTTGAATTGACCCTCATTTGAGAAGCAGTCCGGCGTAAAATGATTTGTGCAAATATATAACTTTACAGACTTTCTTCGGCACATTTCCTTCATAAATGAAATTCAGCCACGGTGTCCTCAGTGGCTCAGATGCCAGGAGTCTATGGAGACTCTTATGTTCGCTGGTACATCCAATAAAAGAACATTTGTAATGTTTTTTGATTAAATCTGGAACAGCGCGTTTGGAGAGTCTTCATAATTTATGGGGATTATAAAAAAACGGACTGAGACTGAGGCAGATTTTTACTAGTATAGGCTGGTTATTTACACACACATCTGTGCTCAAACACCTTATAAAAGAGAATTTTGTATAATAGATCCCCTTTAAGTTCCGCTTTTCCAAGTAGGAAAAGTCGACACAGCAGTCTCAGAGACAGGTGGATTTAATCCATGTTTTTAATAATGATTGGAAAGATTTCATACCACACCACAATGGTTTCCATGTCAAGAAAAAGGAAAAACGTTTTTTGTACAGCTGTAAGCATTTTCTCACATTTTTATTTTCCCCACAAAGCTGCAAGAAACTGGAATATCAACAAATGTCAACAAAAGTCATCTGCAGTACCACATCAATGATGATCAACATTCTACAGAATCTCTACGTCAGAGAATCAGCAAACACAAGTCCCAATATATAGATATAGATATAACAAAAAATAGAACCGATCACTTGAGAGCAAAGAATTATACACAAAAAAGAAGTTAGCACTTGAGATGGAGTCACAGAGTTGGTTTCGTCCTTCAGTCATGAACCTGTGCGACACTTTCAGAACGTGTCCTGTAATGATTGTGTTTCACACAGTACCACTAACAAAAGATCTCATGTACTCCAGCAAGCATCACAAAGTAGCAAAATGTAAACATCAATGTGAGTCTACTATAGGCAGCAACATTGACATTCAACCCAGAGCTCCGACAAATGTATCTGTCATGTTCATAAACCCACTTAATGAAGAGAAACCCGCAAACAGAAACTGAGAAAAAAGAAGAAATCGCCTTCCGGGGGAGATTTATTAATATTTCACAGGGTCTTTCAAGCATCATGTTTTTGATCTCGCCGAATGAAATTTAAGCCTTTCCTGACGAACCGCAGCTGCTTCCTAATGTACCGCAATAAATCTGAATAATCTCTCCGGCTGTTCCCGTGTACCTGTAGCAAAACACTAAAGCCTATTACCAAAATGACACGCACGTTATATATCATCTGGAATATTACACAGATTTGTGATTTAATTTGACCCCTGATTTATGTTATAAAAGCAAACAAAAACAAAGAGAAAGGATGAATTACGCTAACCACAGTATTTTCTCTCAGCCTTTCAGCGATATGACGGCAGCTAACTGAGTTTTACGAGATTTTAAAACCATATTCTTTTGATCATCTTAAAGTATTACATAAAAAGATCACAATCGCACGTTCTCGCACGTCAGCAGTCCGTTCATCTAACAAACACTATCCTAATCAGGCACGATTGGACAAGATTCAAACGACAAACATTATTAGTCTTATCTGCTGCACAATCATAGAAGATATTTGATACCTAATATACATTTTCGGACCGATGAGGTGTCACAACACCGCAGAAATTGACAGTCAGACTTACCGGAAGATTTTATTGTGTCACGCCTGGTTAGGAGGAATTTATGGTTTTATAATCATATACTCATTATTATAATGTTAAGTATTGCTACAACATATCTGGTCAGTAGTTAATTAAATATATAACAAAAATAAATTCATAAAAGAGCAAATAATTCAAATGCACTATATTTTTAAATAAAATAAATCTATTTTATTTTTAGGAGAAAATGTGGCTGAAGTAGGCCTAGATATGTGGATTATGGACGCTTGTTTCCGCCACGGAATAAAAACTAAAAAAGGTAATTGCAACTTTTTATCTCGCAATTCTGACTTAATTTCTCGTAATTGCGAGTTTGCAGTATATCTCACAATCTTCTGACCTTTTTTCTCAGAATTGCAAGTTGCTTTGCGAGCAATTGCAAGAAAGAAATACCATCAGAATTGCAACTCGTAAGTCTTAAAAAAGACAATTTATCACAATTTTGAGAACCTTGCAATTCAGTGAAAAAAAAAAGTTTGAATTGTGAGATTTTTTTTTTACGGAAGAGGATTAGGGCCAAGCAATAATAAAAAAATAAAACCATCTCGAGATTAAAGTTGTTAAATTTCGAGAAAAAAATCATTAAATTTAGAAAAAAAAAGTTGAAATAAAATGTAGAGAATAAAGTCATTAAATTACAAGAAAAAAGTCGTTAAATTACGAGAACAAATTCGTTAAATTATGAGAAAAAAATCGTTAAATTTCGAGAAAAAAGTCGAGATAAAATGTTGAGAATAAACTCATTAAATTACAAAACAAAGTCATTAAATTATGAGAACAAATTCGTTAAATTATGAGAAAAATGTTGTTAAATTTCGAGAAAAAAATCGTTAAATTTCGAGAAAAAAAATCGTTAAATTTCGAGAAAAAAGTCGAGATAAAATGTAGAGAATAAAGTCATTAAATTACGAGAGCAAATTCGTTAAATTATGAGACAAATGTCGTTAAATTTCGAGAAAAAATTGTTAAATTTCGAGAAAAAAATCGTTACATTTCGAGAAAAAAGTCGAGATAAAATGTTCGAAAACAAGAAAAACTCGTTAAATTACGAGAACAAATTCGTTAAATTACGAATTTGTTCTCATAATTTAACAACTTTTTTCTCGTAATTTAATGACTTTATTCTCAACATTTTATCTCGACTTTTTTCTCGAAATTTAACGATTTTTTTCTCGAAATTTAACAACTTTAATCTCGAGATGGTTTTATTTTTTTATTATTGCTTGGCCCTAATCCTCTTCCGTAGTTTTTAGTGTAGACAGAAGCTTTGATTTGTAATGAGAGTGATCTAGTTTGGAAACGTTGTGATGTGTCCGGTACGTAGACGCGGCCTGAATTCCCCGAAATATGACGTCAGAGACGGAGGAAGATTTCTCGTTCACAGAAAGATTAGAAAACTTCATGTGGCACAAATATAGTCTAAAGCCGATGTGCTTTGTATATGCGTATGGTTTGTATTGCTTTGAGTCCCAAACTCTGGTATATTTATAATATATATTTATAATATATATAAAAAGAATACTCATCACCATAAAAACGATTCATATCATTATGTTACGAAAAACACACATTTCGGCCCTTCTCCCTCCCCTCCCCCCTTTGGCACTAAAAGCTCTATTAAGATAAATATTACTTGTAAATTTCTCTTTTTGTTTTTCATATAATTGCTAGACACTTGAGTAGCCTCACATTCATCTAAGCACGTTCTGTACACAAGGGAATGGTAAGAAAAGACATCTTTAGACTCTGTTATTTCATCCTCATGTAATCCGTGTAAAATTACTGCTATTCTTCAGGTGTAACAATAAGCCACTGTTAAAACTTTACTAGACTTGTTGCTGTCCGCATGCCCTTGATATTTACACAATCAATAGGAATGATCAATTAGAATGGCTTCATGGTGAACACAACTCATTTATGATTCAAAACCTGATGATAGATAGATAGATAGATAGATAGATAGATAGATAGATAGATTCAGGAAAAGAAGCTGTTTAGTTACATCTTTAAGATGACATAAAAAAGCCCTTCTGCTAGAGAAAAGTAGAATTTAAAGTCAACATGAAATGGCATCTGCAGCCCATTATATGACATTTGTTTAGAGGCCGAGCAAGTTGTTTTTCTTTAGACCGACGTGCACAGATAAATTTGTTCAAAATAACACCAGGAATGTGTTTTAAGAAAGTAATAAGGGTGCATTTTCATTCCATGTTGACTTTGGACCAAAATGTTGTTCACTAAATGATTTGAAGCACAACCACATGATGAACCACAGTGAACCAGTTTGTTAGGGGTGATATGATGTGAGTTTACCCACTTCTGTGTTACAAAATTGAATTTGTTTCTATGTAGTTCATGTTCAGAGTGTCATTCACTAGTTTGCTTTAACAAAAAAGTAATAAAATAAAATAAAATAAAAAAGTACCATGGTATTCTTGGAAGTACAATGGTATTTCCATCTGATACCATCACTGTAACATGGTGACACGTGCACGTTTTGGCAAGATGTGTTATAGGATCTGGCACCAGAGTTTGGTCCCACAATTAAATCTACAAAAAATAATAATATAAAAAACAACATGCAGGTAAATATTATAAAAACATGTCCAGTTCACAGTTCACCCCAAAATTAAATAGAATAAATAAATAGATATGATAACTGAATAAATGAATGGATGTATTTTTAATTGAATAAATACAAAATAAATACATCTATTTGTTTATTTAATATAAATAAATAATGAAGGATCTAAAGATTCTCAATAGCAACCTGTGTGTGCGTGTGTGTGCGTTACTTTAAAACAGCAAATATTCATCTGTGTTTTATTTTCTTTGTTTTTTTTTATATATGATTTAATGGTTACACTTTATTTTAAGGTGATGTACTTACTCAAATAAGTACTAAGTAAAATGAATTAACTACATGTATTCACTATAGAGTTACGGTTAAGATTAGGGTTTGGTTTAGGGTTAGTTACTTATAATCAGTGTTGGGGAATATTACTTTTAAATGCAATGCAACATTGCGTTACTCCTTAAAAAAGTAACTAATTGTGTTACTTAGTTACTTTTTACAGAAAGTAATGTTAGGTTACATTTGCGTTACTTTTTCTCCTCTGGGCTGGGCTGTTTGTTTCTTTGTTTTTATAACAACAAAAAAGTCCTATTTTTGGCAAACGTAAAGACCGTTTGAATAAGCCTCAGGCTGAAAGAAATGCAAATTCACACCTGTACAGTAGAGGGCGCAACTCAAACAAACAAGTCTTTCAGCTGTGCTGCCATTCTGGAATACAGAAGAATAGGACACAGGAGAAGAAGTAAATGAGTAAATGCATGCTCACATTTAGTCTAGAACTAGACTAAAAATAACCGTCATGTTCACACAGTGCACACGCCAGTAATTATCCATTGTTTTTGCTTTGCTATAATAATAACACTTGTTGGATTTGTACTGGTCAGATGAAGTCTGAGCATTGAAACATCCAGACGGAGTCTGAGCATCAAAACATACGCAACTATAAGATTATTTCTTCTCTTTTTATTATCACTTCGTCTTCTGCTTTGGCTCTTCCCTGGCTTTCTCAGTCAAACTATAGAAGACTGATATCTTCTGGCAGGGATTCGGCGTCCTGGGTCCGATATGATTTATCTGATATTTCTGACGCTCCATCCAATCTAACAATAAATAAAATCTATTTATTTATATTTGTACAAATAAATCTGTTTGTTTTTTTTCCATAAATAAACATAAATAAATACATTTTACCCAAAAGGAATTAAGCCTGTTAATTATTAAGCCTAAAATTATTGCATTGTAACATTATTTTCATGTATTTTCAAATAATGACCCAATATATCTATCATAAAATAGGTTTTTTTATCTATAAGCAGAATTTTTTTCTTTCTCCTGATTTTGGGGTGAAATGTAATCTTGACAGGTCTCATGAGATTCACCCAAATATGCTCTGTTCCTGAAAAAAGGCAAGTAGCTGGAAGAATTAAGAGAAAAGGGAGAGATAAAGGAGATGAGAAAATCATGGACAATGACTGAGGTGTCTGAATATCGGTCTGTTTGCTCTCTCTCTCTCTCTCACACACTGTCCTGTGGTACATCAAACAAAGCACTTTGTTCAAAGATTGCGTTTGAATCTTGGAAAGCATCGGGGACGTCACCTCGGACTCTTGAATTATTACAGTGTACCAGCAGTCATGTACGAGTGAAAGATTACGCAACATGTAATTATACAGGCTTTTCCCTTTGCTGCCGTGTCTTTTTCCAGCCCTTAATAATCTCATTGTTTGATGATAAAAGTAGCAAAAAAGGCTCGTAATGTCCATGTCTGGGAACATCCCTGTGATGCAGGTGAATCTCCCTGCGTGTTCGTTTCCCCCCATCCTTTCGGGAGCACACCAACATATTATAGTCCTCATAGAAACAGCACTAATTAGATGAAAGCCATGTTTGTTTAAGGCCACTACCAAAATAGAACAACGGAACGCCAAACTAGACGAACGATTGTGATTCTACTGCAGGTCTGATGTTGGAGATATTTCTCTGCAGGGTCGACAGAGCCCTGTTTTGCACTGGTCCGAAGGTGAGAACATGTAAACACACACACTCAAGCCGTGTCCGTCACGGCCGGCATTAATTACGCCATTCAGTGCTCCAATCTTCGTTCTGTTGTCCTCCATGCTGGTCCTCATAACGAAGACGAACTCTGGCTGTAGTGTCGGAGCACCAGGCACTCGTATTTTGGGACGGGTGGAAGTGCGGACGTTTCGACATCCGAAGCGGGAGAACTTGGCGAGCCGCTACCCGACCCTACGGAGTCCCTGAAGGGGGAGGGCGGAGTCAGCGCTAGCAGTTCCTCAAGCTCCGGCTGATTGGACGGCGACTCCAGAGCCGAGGACACGCACACCTTTAGCTCCTTCCCACTGGTCGTGGGTGACGTTTTGAGCCGCGATGAACCGGGAAGGTGGCAGGATGGGGCGGGGCGACCCACGTTAGACTCCACCGGTGGGAGGGGCTGGATTTCGGCGTAGGTCGTCATCGTGGTCGGCATGGAAATCTCTCGGGACAGGCGGTAGGGCGGAGGGCAGCAGGGTTCCTGCGCGTGAGCAGAAGCGCTGGTGGACAAACCCACAGCGCTCCCTGGAGGAGAACTGGTGAGCATCATGCTGTTGAGCTCGCTGATGTTGGCGGTGAAACGGTTCACCACGCAGCTAATCTGCTCCATCAGAGAGCCCTGCGATGCACTTCCGCCGCCGCACGATGAGTTACCGCGATGCGGAGGCTGACACATGTACGTGGAGACGCTCATGACCTGGGCGTCATTGCTTTGCGCTAAAGAAATACTCGCTCTTTGGGTCACGGTGCTGATCGGCGAGGGTGTTTGGGGCCGGTAGCTGATGGGGTAGCGCTCCTCCGCTTCGGTGACCTCGTAGAGCATCTTGTTGTTACTGCTGTCGGTGTTGATGTCGCTGCCTCCGCAGTAGCGTCCCTCAGACGTTTTGGAGAAAGGTTTGATCACGGCCGTCTGATTGCTTTCGCGCTTCTTAATGTGGAAGGAGAGACGCTGCCACAGGTGGCTGCCTTTGGAACTGCACTCATTCTGGGCCCAAGTCACCGACTTTCCATTAGAGCTGAAACAGCAATTAAAATAATATTTACAGTTAAAAATGGTTGCAAACAACTATCTATCTATCTATCTATTAGAGGTGCACGATTCTGGATAAATTTAGAATCACGATTTTTTTTCAAATAGGCTACTTTCACACTGTCAGTTTTTGGGATTGTCAACTGCATTTACTTACAGGTGTCTCGAGTCTCGAAATGTCTTGTTCAAACAGCAACTTACAGCAGCATCTCGAATACTGTCTGTATGAACGTGCAATGAGAGTCAAGCCCGTATTCTCTTACTAGTAACCACTTACTAGGACCATGACAGAGTCCAATTGAGCCACTAGTTTGTCAGATCTTCATTAACCATCGGAAGCTTCGATGTAAACATGCGCTGGTCGCTTTTAACCATTGCACTCACTTCTCACGCCCTTTGCAGCGTCTCGCGCATGACACGGCATTTGAGTCACGCATATAACACAAAACTGACAGGAGCTGCTCCGGTGACTGGATCTAAAACTTTTAGATGACACACAGCTTATATCATCGCTGCAAGTTTCTGAAACCTCTTGACGTGACAGACAACTACTTGTCCAGTCTGGTTCTGTTCGGTTTTCCAAGAATACGGTTGTGAGTCCTGAAAATTGACGGGTGTGAGTTTGGTTTTTGAATGCGGTTGTCACTCCCGTAAATAACCGAACTGTGTGTGAACGGAACCGTGTTAAGGACTCAAATACA
This sequence comes from Ancherythroculter nigrocauda, assembly GCA_036281575.1. NCBI lineage: Eukaryota > Metazoa > Chordata > Actinopteri > Cypriniformes > Xenocyprididae > Ancherythroculter > Ancherythroculter nigrocauda. The sequence goes on from VTFQ01000013.1 coordinate 41,834,063, forward strand.
GGACTGACAACTGTATTCTGCTGCTGTGTGAACGTAGCCATAGAGATCACGATTATCCTATGATTCTGAACAGACAAACTAAACAAAATAACATGTAGGTTCTGACAAAATGTTAATCGCTACAGTCTATTTAAAAATGTTTAATTAACCTGAATGAATTATATAAAAAAAGATCAGTTTGAATGAATGGATTCAATGACTCACTCATAAAGACTTCACTTGGTTCATTACTGTAAGAATCAGCATTTTTGAACAAATCTTTTGAATGAATGATTCAATGACAAATACATTTTCATAAACCGTCACTTGTCGCCACCTACTGGTGTAACGATGTAATCGGTATTTGAAGCGCCAATTTTAATCACTACCGTAGATGTCAGTGTTTATATCCAAACTATAAACTTTTATCCCAGGACTTCTGTGATCATTTGAATATTTGTAACAGACACAACTATACTGTGATGTTCAAAAGACTGTTTGTGAAGCTGTGTCATGCTGTCTCTGGCTCAGCGGCAGCACAAACACAGATTTGAATGTTCCGGTGAGATTTTGTCAAATATTTAATTGACACAGAAGAATCGTTGTCATTTAGGAATAAGATTGCATGGATGTTTGAATTGAGATAGTGATCTTTTAACGAATAGTCGCGCAGATCTATCTATCTATCTATCTATCTATCTATCTATCTATCTATCTATCTATCTATCTATCTATCTATCTATCCATCTATCCATCCATCCATCCATCCATCCATCCATGCAGTATAGCTGAACAGAGATTATGTGGTAAACAGTCAGGCGGTGTGAGCAGACACTTAATACATTCATTTCAATAATCACAGGTCATCTAAGGTAAACACTCTCTTTTTATGGATGTCAATAACTTAACAGCCCCATCATTACCACCGAAGACGTGCACTGACTGTCATTACAACAGCAGGGCATCTCGTTCATTTTCACAGAACCAACCTGAATTTTTAACACTATTCTTTTCTTGCTATGAACATACCACTTTCCTTTTACGCAATGCAAATCTAGTATTTCATTGCTGCACAATTCAACACACACCTGAGCGTCTCTCCTGACGAACCTCGTCTCTTCCACAGGTTGACCAGGCTGCTGGACCGGCTGGCCGCAGATGATGATTTTCCGTCTCCCACGTGCATGCGCACCACCGTCGACGTAGTGAACGCGCTGCGGACGTTCCTCTCCGGTTTAGCGAGGATAATGTAAACCTTCGGCACAAACATGCAACACAGAGCTACGGTGGCGCTCAGACTGACGGAGAAGCACATGGTGATGGTCTTGTAGTTCGAGCCGAAGTAAATGGGTACGAACGCCAGCCAGATGATGCAGGTGGTGTACATGGTAAAGGCGATGTACTTCGCTTCGTTAAAATTGGCCGGAACGTTGCGCGTCTTGAAGGCGTAGAAGGTGCAGCTCATGATGAGGAGGCCATTGTAGCCCAGTGGCGCCACCACGCCCAAGTTGGTAGTGTTGCAGATGAGGTTGACCTCGCGGATGGAGGGATAGGCATGGATGACGTCGGGAGGCTCCATCACGAAGAGTGCCACGATGATGCCCAACTGCAGGAGGATAAGCAGGAAGGCGATTACCAGCTGGGCGCAGGCGCTCATGAAACGAGGTTTCTTGGTGCAAATTTTCTTTTTGCTGCCGGCCAGAATCCGAGCAATGCGATTGGTCTTGGTGACAAGGGCTGAGTAGCTCATGGCAGGTGATAGGCCGATGCCCAGCCGCTGCAGGTAGCAGTAGATCACGTGAGGTTTGGCGATAAGACAGAAGGTGCAGAGGTACCCCAGACAGATCCCCGCCAGAATGATGTAACACAGCTCACGACTGGACGACTTCACCACGGGAGTGTCGCGATAGATGATGAAGATGCAGGTGACGAAGAACGTGGCCATCAGGCCCAAGCAGGAGAAGACCACAGCTGCGATTGGCTCAGGGTCGCCCCACCTCAAATACTCCACTGGGATGGGGTCACATCCTAAAATAAATGAAGAGAAAGAGAATTAGTGGCGCTTGTAATATTTTTCCAAATGCCTGATTATTGGATAAGGATTTTTAAATATTATTATATAGAAATTGCACTTAAAGGGATAGTTCACACAAAAATGAAAATTTCTTTCTTCTGTTGAACACAAAAGAAGACATTTTGAATAACTGAAGAATGTTGGTAACCAAACAGTTGATGGGGCCCATTGACTTCCATAGTATTTTTTCCATACTATGGAAGTCAATGGCTACCGTCAACTGTTTGGTTATTCATATTCTTCAAAATATCTTCTTTTTTGTTCAGCAGAAGAAAGAATTTCATACAGGTTTGGAACAACTTGAGGGTGAGTAAATGATGACAGAATTTTCATTTTTGAGTGAACTATCCCTTTAACATTTTGTAGTTGATGAAATATTTTAGGGAAAAAAATGTAACTAGTTTTATAGTAAATAATAAACATACCATAAAATGTAACATACAGTAACATATATATATATATATATATATATATATATATATATATATATATATATATATATATATATATATATAGGCACCCTTGGTAAATATGAGCAAAGGTGGCTGTGAAAATAAATCTGCATTGTTTATTTTTTTGATCTTTCATTCAAAAAATTCACAAAATTCTAACCTTTCATTGAAGGAAAAGTATTGAAAATGGGGGGAAAAGCTCATTATTAAATAAATGTTTTTCTCCAATACACGTTTGCCACAATTATTGGCATCCCTAGAAATTCTTCTGAGTAAAATATCTCTGAAGTATATTCCCATTCATATTTACATTTTTTAGCACACCAGGGTGATCATGAACATGAAATTGTCCAGCCATGACTTCCTGTTCCACAGGAGTACAAATATGTGTAAACACAAAGGCCAAATCCCCTTAATCATTCATCACAATGAGAAAAAACAAATAATATAGTTCTGATGTGCAGCAAAAGATCATTGAGCTTCACAATGCTAAAGCATTGAAAATCCCCATTTCCACCATCAGGGAAATAATTAAGAAGTTTCAATCAACTAAACATGTTACAAATCTGCCTGGAAGAGGACGTGTGTCTAAATCGTCCTAATGTGAAGTGAGGAGGAAAGTTTGAGTGGCCAAAGACTCTCCAAGGATCACAGCTGGAGAATTGCAGAAATTAGTTGAGTCTTGAGTCTCAGAAAGCCTAAAAAAAAAGATCAAACAGCACCTACATCCCCACATGTTGTTCAGGAGGGTTTCAAGAAAAATCCTTCTTTGCACATCCAAAAACAAACTCCAGCATATTCAGTTGTCAGACAAGATTGGAGCTTCAAATGGGACCGGCTTCTATGGTCAGATGAAACTAAAAAAAGAGCTTTTTGGCAGCAAACCCACCAGATGGGTTTGGTGCACACATGGATAAAAAGTACCCCATGTCCACGGTTAAATATGCTGCTGGATCTTTAATGTTGTGGACCTATTTTTCTGCTGGAGGTCCTGGACATCTTGTTCAGATATATCGTATCATGGATTCTATCAAATACCAACAGATAAAATATCAAAACCTGACCACTTCTGCTAGAAATCCAATAATGGGCAGTGGTTGGATCGTCCATCAGGACAATGATCCAAAACAAACATCAAAACCAACACAAAAAATGTGTCACTGAGCACAAAATGAAGCTTCAGCCATGACCGTCCCAGTTCCCTGACCTGAAACCTAAAGAAAATGAGTGAAGTGAACTGAAGAGAAGAAGCACCAGCATGGAGCTGAGAATCTGAAGGATCTGGAGAGATTCTGTATGGAGGAATGGTCTCTGATCTCTTGTCAGGCGTTCTCCAAACTCGTCAGGCATTAGAGAAGATGGCTCAGAGTTGTTATCTTGGGAAAAGGACATTGCAATAATTGGGTGCCAACATGAACTAGAGAAAAACATTTAGTTCATAATGAGCTTTTCCACCCATTTTCAATTCTTTTCCTTCAGTGAAAGGTTAGAATTTTGTGCATTTTTTGAATGAAAGATCAAAAAGATAAACAATGCAGATTTATTTTCACAGCCGCCTTTGCTCATATTTACTAAGGGTGCCAATATTTGTGGAGGACACTGTACCTGCTGCCAAATTATGAGATAATATTAAAAATATCTATATGGCAGTTTTTCCCCATGGTATCAATGCCAAAATTGTGTCCAGTGATAATGCTGAGTGGCTAGTAACTTTGGAAAATCACTAGCCACAGTGGCTGGTGAGCAAAAATGTTCATGTCAAGCCCTGTAAGCAAATATTTGTTATAATAAATATTTTATACCTTTAAGAATTGCACCTTTCCATGGCCAGGAAATCACAACTCCATAGTATATATTGACTTACTATAATCATCATAACATGGCAAAACTACTATATATAGCAATGTACTGAAACCACCTTAGCAACACCCTGGCAACCACCCACAATGCCCTAATATCATAGAGGAGGGTGGTACAAATTCATTTAAAAAGTGTAAAAATATACAGTGCTTGGCTATATTCACTGTATGATTCATCTCATTCTTCTCATTCTGTCTGATGGTATAAATAGGTGGTAATAAAGTGTGTGGGCTGATCACAGGGAGACACATTTGATAAGTTCAACTCATACGATTTTGATGCTGTTAACCTTTAAGCTCAATGACTGTGTGTATCCGTTTTCTCCTGAAATGATTTATTGAAATGCATTTGCTTTCTACAGGACAAATATCTCTCTTTCCTTTTTTCTCTTTCTATTATTGGCAATGTAAGAGAGATGCAAACACACATTTGGCAAATAACTCGTTTTGGTCGTGATTTCGGATCCCAAATGACACTCCATGAAATGTTAGATTTATGTTTGAGTATCCGTGTGTGGCCGGGGCTCCAGCACTTTACAGAATTAGATTTACTAAACTGAATAGAGACGGATAAAACGTGTTACTGAACCCTCAACACACACAAGCCTGAGCAGTGAATTCATGAGAATTGGGGTCAGACGGATCTGTGTCATCAATCTGATCTCTACAGACGCAGAGCAGTTTGATCGCCGCAGTCTTTTTCCGTCAGGTTTATGTGTTTGTCGACTCACCGGTGAGGTCATGGGTGGGCCACGATCCCAGCTCACACGCGCGACATGTGTACTCGTCAAAAACAAACTCGTTCTCTTTACAGGGAGTGCATGTCCAACAGCAGCTGACCTCTCCTTTACGGATCACCTGCAGATGAGAGAGAAAATCACATGTGACATGCCATCATAATCTCATCAGGTTGTAAAGCAGCGCTTCTCAGCTGGTGGGTCGTGACCCTAAAAGGTTGAAGTCTGCAAATAGCAAAATATAGGATAGCAAAACAAATCAACTTTTAAGTTGCACTATTTTATGATCCACCGGATGATATCAGTAAGTCAATTTATGCTTTAGAATAGGACTGTAATATTGATTAATCACATCTAACATAAAAGTTTGTGTTTGCTATATATATATATATAAATGTAATAATAATATATATACACATTATGTAAACACAAATTTTTATGTTTTTAGATGTGATCTATTGCGATTTTTTTATTTTACAGCCCTACTTTACAGTTGTGATATTTCAGGCCATGGAAAGTGAATAAATTGTGTATAAAATGTTTTTAAAAAATAAAAAAATATTTTATTTATATATATTAAATTTACATATTTTAATTAATATATTAAATACAAAATGTATAATATCATATTTATATTTTAGAAAATAAAAAATGTATTTAGTAAATATAAATAATATATTTACTATTATAGTATGTTATAGTATAAAATATTTGTTTCTAAAATATTTGCATATATTGTAAATATATTGTATAGCATTCATTAAAAGATTAAATGAATATTAAATCATTCATTCATTATTTTAATTCATATTAATTAAAAAAATAGAAAATAAAAAATATGTTATAATAAATATTCATATAGTAAATATAAATATTAGATTTATTTTTATAGTATGTTTAAACCATTTTTATTGGCATCAAAAAACAGAAAAAGTCTTTCTCAACTTATTTTTACTTTAGGCATCAAGTGGTGATGACAATACAAAACCAAGATTGTTTATTGTAGATAAGTAAACAAAAAGTCATTTTATATCATTATTATTAAGATTACATTTGTGACGACCCTGAGTGTTAAAACAAAAAGGTAAAATAAAACAATTTGTATTGACTGAACGGTGGTGTGTGATCCCGGACGAGCCCCCAATTTTATTTTACGGCCAGCTCGTTTCAAGCCGCAACATAAAAGTGGGATCACACACCACCATTCAATCAATGCAAAATGTTTTATTTTCTTTAACAATAACCACAAATAAATAATAAATAACCACAAACATAAGTCTAGGGAAAAATAAAGAAACAAAATGAATAACAAAGAAACTGTAACTGTAACAAAATCTTAAAGCTGCTTGATATAAGAAACGTATAAAAAAAGAAAATCAGTGAGATGTCACATTCTGAGCAAGAGCCACTCCTGAGAGAACAATCCCACAGAGAGGGCTAACCCAAATGAAAACCCAGAGTCCTTATGTAGTCAACTCCCCTAATGATCAATTAACGTGGGGAGTGATGCAAAACTCCCAAAATCTGCCACCAACAGGTAAGGAGAACACTCAGGGTTCTCACAACATTAATGTTGAAATTTTGGGTTTTTAAATGTCTCACCAACTTACACAGATGTCAACACTGATGGGTTGTGTGAAAGGCTCTCATACTAATAAATCATGACAGGTTCACATGCAGCTATAAATGTGGTTTGTGCCGTGATTACAAAGACCCAAGTAATGTTAATAATTCTGTAAACTAATGTTTGATTTTCAATATTATTTTGGTTCTGTGCTGAGTCACCACTTGATTTTCAATGTAAAACCAGTTTTACTTCTTACTCTAATACATTTACCCACATGCATAATGCAATTGAGTATGAAACATTATGCAGCTTTACGAGGGTCACTGTTTCCTGACCTTGATTTGACCTTTATCGCAGGGTTCACTGCAGACCGATTTGATAATGTCATCTTTGTTGGGCCAGATCTCGTCAGTCATTGATCTGCAGACCGCTGATGTCCCAGCTGCCCACGTTCGTGTAGTCGAAGTAATCTTTCCCCATCTTCTTGAAGTTCATGATGACGTAACTGAGACGTCAAACACACAAACTCCAGTTACATCAGAGCACTATTGATTCAGTGCAATGGAATGAAGATGAATGGAAATGAAGGGTGAATTCATCAAAACGACTGATGCATTGATCCACTCATTGACGAACTGTCAGTTTGATAGATTGATTATCTTATTTATTGCTTGACTAAGTGGTGCATTGGCTGATTGGTTTGATCGTGGATGAATGGACGGATGCTCCTACCTCCCTGGTGAATCTCCATTCTCGTCAAAATAAATGTTTTCCCCGGTCACTCCGGTGAAGTTGGTCTTCATGAGGAAGTCGAGGAGCTTGGCACCATCAATGGGCCTCATGGCATCACACAGTCCCACCATGCCAGGACACAAAGCTTTCTGCATGTTGTGGAGCCCGTGGGCCATGCTGTAGATGGCGTTGATCACAAAACCCATCTTGGTGTCCTGAGCGTACTGCTGCCGCAGAGAATCTCGCTCTGAGAGAGGAAGAGATTGGGGTTAATGACAGATAATTTGTCTTTTCCGGCTTGTACCCTGTAGGCAGGTCAAATGATGAACTGTGCTAATTTGCTTATGTTCTGTGAAACTGATTTCATGCGGTGGAGAGACCCATATTTCCATCTCAGGGGGTGTCTTTATAGGGCTCTTACGGGGGTCTTAATCTGCTCAGAGAAGAGCCCTGTGTGAATGACCCTGAGAAACACATCTGAAATTAGAATGGACCCTGATGATAATATCGCAATAATATTTCTATAATATAATACCCAAATTATCCATGATATATTATTTACCAAATTGTTTAGACGATTGGTTCCTTTTAACCATTTAAATCACCTGATCTGGCACAACACTTTTGTGTTAGGTCAGTATACAGTACATCTAGTCGAGTTTGTATATTAATAAAATCTTTAATAATAATATTATACCCTAAATTATCCATAATATATTTTCTAAATGGTTTAATCGGAGGATTGTTTCCTTTTAAATGTATAAAAAACAACAACAATTGAATTGACACAATAGTTTTGTGTAAGGTGAGTATACAGTGATTCTAGTCCAGTTTGCATATCAATAATATCTTTAAAATATATCACCTAAATTAACCATATTTCCGAATTGTTTGATCATGTGATTGATTACTTTTAAATGTTTAAAACAACTGATTTTTTACAATAGTTTTGTGTTAGTATAGAGTGCTTTAGTGTTGTTTGGGGCTCTTACTACATATTGAATCACACACTTCACCTTGTTTACAACCATATTTAGTGATTTGAAAGGCGAATTTATTTATATAGCACATTTCATACACAACGGTAATTCAACATGCTTTAAAGGGGACCTATTATGCCCCTTTTCACAAGATGTAATATAAGTCTCTGGTGTCCCAGAATGTGTCAGTGAAGTTTCAGCTCAAAATACCCCACAGATCATTTATTATAGCTTGTCAAATTTGCCCCTATTTGGGGTTGAGCAAAAACACACCATTTTTGTGTGTGTCCCTTTAAATGCAAATGAGCTGCTGCTCCAGAAGAGGGCGGAGCTTTAACAGCTCAACAACAACAAAGCTGGAGAATCTCACGCAGCCAAAATGAGGATTGTCAGTAACGGTGTTCAGCCTTACATTGTTCAAACCGGAGTCGACACTGATGGAGAGACTCAGGAAGAAGTTACAACTTTTAGATGTTTCTGAATGGTTAGTGGATAAATTGATGTAGTTGCTGTGGAGTTGATTCAACTCATCCACTAGCATGTGCCGTCATGTTCATCTTTTGTGCAAATCCAGCGTTGAATTGACTCATTTGTGAATGTTAGGACTGGTACACCGTTGTCGCTTGCAAAAACAAAAAATGTGGAAACATAAAGATTAAGGGGCGGTAATATTATAATAAGATCTCATTCCTACATCACTACGAAAGTGAAATCTGAGCGGCTCGTTACTGTCTTGTCCATTTTTTGGGTTGGTAGATGCATCGTGGACCCGATTATAGCACTTAAACACGGAAAAAGTCAGATTTTCATGATATGTCCCCTTTACATAAAAAGGATTCAAACAAATAATCATACCAAATGCATAAGAAATAAAAATAGCAATAAAAATGAAAAATTAAAACTTTTTAAAAAGTTTAGCATTTAAAATATAAGGAGGAGACAATATCATAAGCAGACGGACTACTCGAAGAAAAAGGCCAGGCATAAACACGGCCTCACAAACTGTATCCATGATATTTCTATATTTACGCTCAGCTTGTGCAGGCACTTTGCATTTTATTGCATTAAAAACTGGCCTATTGTTTCTCAAAATAGAGGAAATTGAAATAAGAAAAAACAGTCTACTTTGTAAAGAGTTTAAAAGTTTTTTTCACATGTCGACTGTCTGTGTTCACACATGCTATTAAATGAAGTATACTGTACTTCGAAAGGCTAGACGTTCTCATCAAAACTGAAGCATACTTTGGGCTTTAGATTGTCTTCGTGATTCTGTGTTGCATTTGAAAGTCTTGGTTGTTTTCACACCAAATTTTGTTTAATTCAGAACTGTTTGATCCCCTCAGCACGCTCTGATTGAAAACTCAGTCTTTGAACTGACATTAAAAACATAATTTCTCTCCGAACTGTTGCTCTGTTTTGTCCTGTTGGTTTATATGTACGCAGTTTTGATTCAGGTTTCAGAGGGAAGTTGTGGTTGTTCTTTTCTTTTCGTCTGTTTTTTTTTTTTTTCCCTTTGAACTCAAGCAGGAGCCCAGATAAATGGAGCCAATGAAAGACAGCGAGACTAATGGAAGGTGTGATATCTGAAGAGGAAGTCTGGATGAAAGAACACAATCATTCGTTCCTGTCTGCGAAAGAGAGGATTTCCTTTTCTTTGACTACTTTTACAGCTTTACTCAGTTCTTCTTCTCAAAGTCTGCTAGACATCATCACGGGAGCACATGAGGACACACACACACACACACACACAGAGAGAGATGAGACACATGTAGCTGTGGTAACTTACTGCCGCAGGTTCGGTTGTATTTGTTGTTCTCCTGCGGGTGTCCTTTAAGCCGGCAATGGAACCGGTGCTGCCAGAACTCAGGGAACCAGGGATTTCGTGGGTTATTGTCGGGGCGTAGTTTCAGGTAATAATCATCAAACCACTTCACGTCTGCGGACTGCAGCTTTATCGTGATCCCGCCGGCGGCCTCGCGCACGTACCCGTCAGTGACGTCATAACGGTCCGCCCATCCGTCACTGGGAAGGAGAGAACAAATCAGTGTGCGAAATCATGAGGAAGCATCACATGCATCTTCTGCAGTAAGTCCAGTGGGGAAAATTAATCTGAGATGACAGATAAAGTGAAAAAAACACTGAAAATAATAAAAACAAATAAGCAATATAGTGATAGCAATCATTTCAGCATCACATGCATCCTTTGCAGCAAATCCCAGAATGCACTGCAACGATTTCAGTTTGAAACATCCATCCAGACTCCAAAACAAATTAAAATAAAAATGATTACAAATTAAATGTAATTAAAATTAAAAATGTAAATAAAATAAACAAAATATAATTTAATAACAATAGTAATATATAATATGTAATATATAATAACATTTAATAATAATAAAAATGATCTTGATTCCAAAACAAATAAAAAAATAAAAATGATTACAAATTAAATAAATAATAATATAATATTAAAATAAATACACAAATAAAATAAACAAAATATAATTTAATAACAATAATAATAATAATATCAATGATAATAATAATGAAATTTAATAATAATAAAATGATCTTGACTCCAAAATGAAAATAAAATAAAAATGATTACAAATTAAATAAATAATAATAATATAATATTAAAATAAATACACAAATGAAATAAACAATTGATATAATTTATATTGGCTATAATTTATACAATTTATATAATTTAATAACAATAATAATATATAATAATGTAGTAATAATAATAATAACATTTAATAATAATGACTCCAAAACGAATTAAAATAAAATAAAAATTATTACAAATTAAATAACATTAAAATAAATACATAAATAAAATAACCAAAATATCATTTAACGATAATAATATATAATATGTAATAATGTAATAATAATAATAACAATATTTAATAATAATAAATTATCTTGACTCCAAAATGAATTAAAATAAAATAAAAATGATTACAAATTAAATAAATAATAATAAAATAAAAAATAAATTCATTTATATAATAAATAAACAACAAATAAAACAAATAACAACTAAAATATAATAATATATAAATATTTTTTATGCTTATTAGCAGCATATAACAATAGCTAACCTTTTTTTTAAAAATCATCTGATGTCCTTATAAAGAGATATTTGTTGCTGCATATATCGTGCATTTCAAATCAGTCCCTTATGAGGTTGCATAATGTTTAGGTTGTTGTTAGGTAGTTCCCTATATAGGCAGCAGACAGCAAGGTTACGTTTTGGAGCAGAGCCTCTCTCTGTGTGTTTGTGTGTGTGTGTGTGTGTGTGAGAGAGAGAGAGAGAGAGAGTGTGTGTATCTTTGGCAGCGTCATGTTGAAACATTCGGTTCAGCGACGTGAAGCCTTCCCGTAACGTACACCGACTGATACATTTGGACAAATTAAATAGTTTTGATACAAAGTAGATACAAATTGCCAATTAAATGAACACCCGCACACAAATGACTCATTATTTTTCTCTGTCTGCGCTGCCAGTTTCCCCAGTAACCATGACAACTAGAGGCATATTTTTAAAAGAGTGATAATTGTTCATGTGAAAATCTCACATGCATCTGTATGTAAGTGTATATGTGTGTGTGAGAGAGAGAGAGACAGAAGCAGATAGATCACATGGCACTGATTATTTCTTCTAGGACATCTATGGACTAAACCACACATTAATATTGAATAGAGGTGATTTATGACTTCATACGTTTATATATTATGTCAAAGGGTTGCATATAAATTCGTAGATTTAATAATAAAAAGTTTGTGCATTGATGATTATGTAGCCGAATCCTAATGAGCATCAGAACTGAAATGTGACTGATTTTGGTGCACTTTATAGACAGCATCTCAAGCATAGCGCTCCTCATATGAAGCCTTAAAATGCTGTCTAGGTAGGCATCTCACTAGGTTTTGTAACTGAGCTTCAGTGTGAATGTGTGCATGTGTGTGTGTGTGTGTTAACTCAATTACATCCTTGCCGACAGGTCAGCTGCAGAAATCAACCCTGGGTTAAACGTAATACAAAACACAGACAAAATCACACACACCCTTCAGCAGAGACAGAGAAGGACAGTCACCTTAATGAAGAAACTAATGCAAACGAGACCTCTCTCTCTCTCTCTCTCTCTCTCTCTCTCTCTCACTCTCACACACAGACTCACACACACACACGCAGGGTGCAGATGGCATCATTGTGGGCAAACTCATTTGACACCCCGTGTGGTTGCATGGAGGGACTGATGACCTCACAGCTGGCTGCGACATGATTGGCTGAGACTGTAGCCATGGTGACAGCATTGGTGTAGGTGCTTTTAGGGGATTCCGAGGAACTCTATTGGAAATGATACATTGTTTGTGTTGTAGGCTCATTACCATCTTTATCTCAGATGCCATATTATTCCCTTTTGCAAAGTCTTGATTTTGTTTTTGGGCTCTACTAGAATAGGTTTTCATGCTTGAAGGTTCAAAAAACACATTATTTTCCCCATATTCTCCATTGTTGCAGCTCCTCTCTTCCCAGTCTGTCAGTAACGCTCTGTTTAGTTCCTGTCTCTATGAAGCCCCTCCTTCTGAAAAGCTCAATGTGCTCTGATTGGTCGGCTGGAGCAGTGTGTTGTGATTGAGCGTGTATGGGAAATGTCCCGCCCCTTACCATAACTGCCAGTTTCAACAGACTACTAACTCAACCAGGCTCCGCCCCTTTATTTTGCATATGCCTTGGGCGGGAATTACTTAAACGAGGAATATTGTGATGTGTTCGCTCCTGGAAGAAAAACTTAAGACTACAATGGAGACATCTAGGAGGAGTTCGTAAAAGTAGTTTTTTAAAGAAAATCGAAATGGTGGACAGGAAGTTTAGCTCACTATGGCAAAATTGGCATCTATGTTCTCAGCATGACCCAAGGAATCTATCAAGACCAGTTTAAATACAATAGGCTAATTTATTCAAAAGTTATTAGCATTTTTGGAAATTTCATTATAACTTTTGACCACAGGGTGGCACACTGTGCCAAAACTTTTTGAGTACCTTCTGGGCATGGTGCCGAAGACACATACTGAGTTTCATAATGATATTCCAATGTGTGCGTAAAATATAGCATTTTATGACAAAATTCAAAATGGCTGATGCCCTAAAATGGCCAATATGGGAAAATTGGATATCAACTTGGCATGATGCACAAATATAAAGAGAACATTTTTGCGATTTTTGCCGAAAACGTTCAGAATTTATAAGCAAAAACAGACGTTTTTGTCGGCGCTGATAGCCTAGTGGTTAGCGCGCCGACATATGGCACAAATGCGTTCACGGCAACCTGAGTTTGATTCCCATCTCGAGGTCCTTTGCCGATCCTGCCCCCTCTCTTTGTCCAGTGCTTTCCTGTCTGCTCTCTACTGTCCTCTCCAAATAAAGGCACAAAAAGCCTATAAATATAACTTAAAAAAAAACAAAACAACAAAAAAAGCAGCCGTTTTTCATATCTCCTGACCACTAGGTGGCACTGCGCCGAAACTGTTCAGGTATCCTCAGGTCATGGTTGTCATAACACACACCAAGTTTCTCAGAATACACTAAAATCTTAAGGAAACATAGCCTCAAACCCTTTTTGGCGTGCTCTTCCTCAAATTATTTTGCGCATTATTCGAGACCTGTTTGATGAATCATCTCGAGTTCCATAACTTTTTGTTGGCATGGTCTTAAGATGATCTGGTTCAATTTTTGTGAAAATCAAAGCAACTGCCTAGACAGAGTTCAAAAAAGGTAGATTTTTCGGAAAATTCAAAATGGCGGAAAAATTTTCATGACGGAAAATGGTGCAATCGAATCGTTGCGCAAAGGAATCAGAGGGGAAAAGTTATTAACATAAACAACATAAAGAGTGATTGAGTTATAGACTCCAAATGTGATGTGGTTGATGTTCAGACTGTCCTCTATCGGTGTGCCAAATTTCATAACTTTCCTGCGAGCGGTTCTATGGGCTGCCATAGACTTCCAGAGCATTTTTTTTTTTTTCTTCAGGTGACATGCTTTGTTCCTATGATATGGAATATCCGCGGCACCGTTACTTGTAACTGATTTCACAGATATGAGTTGTTTAAGACTAAAAATGTTGACGCAATTGTAGAGTACTTGCTATTAGGGCTGCACGATTTATTGCACGATACAAAAAATATCATGCATAGCTTGTCATTGAAGTATGGCTCCAAATCCATCTGAAAGCACTGCGAGTTTGAGTCGCTTATAATAAACATTTGAAAAAGCAACACACGTCAAATATCTTTCCAGACATGAGAAGCATTTATTAACATCTTGTCCAACAAAAGATGTCATTTAATAACATGTTTTTACTCCAAACTCACTTCATAACGACAGCTGAGCAGAATAAGGCAGTCGTGTGTTTATTAGTCACGTTTAATCAATCAAAGCGTTTCAATATTCAGTTTATTCAGCTACAGCGATATGATGCATCTTCTGCGACAGGGCATATTTACAGTTTCTGCGCAAGAGCGCCCTCTGGCTTTCAGATGGAGAAGCATTTACTACTGATCACAGGAGAGGCAGAGCCGTACAGCACTGACAAGCTGCGCATAAAATAATCACAGACTTTGCCAAATCGCGTGTGGTTTAATCGCGATAAATCATGCAGCCCTACTTGCTATGTATGTTCAGAGACCAGCAATATTAATTTCTCCGTTAAGTAATTGTTCCGTTCTCTGCTTGTTGTTGTTGTACTTGTACAGCAAGAATGTTTTGACAGTTGGTCGGTGTTGTATTCGCCCCGCCCCTTCTCCACTCTGATTGGACGGCTGGCTAAAATGTGAACATTCAAAATTGAACATTCATCAACTCGAGGCGACTGGTAAAAAATGGCAAGCGCTAATCGCTTGAGCATGAAAGTGCCTCGTTACGCTCCTGCCGTTTAAAAAACGCCGCGCACCCATTGAAAACAATTGGAAAAGTACGCTAGCTGCTGGAAAAGACACTTGGTGGACACACGGCCTAAAAGTCTGCCTCTAAATGTGCAATGAGAGAGGGAGAGAGAAAGAAAGAGAGGTAGGGAGCGCCGTCACATCCCAAGGTGAAGGATTAAACTAGAGGTGACCAACAACTCAGTTCGTCATGCAAACACACGCTGGCCTGGAACAAGTGCTGCATAGCGGAGATAACTTGAACCGTGTCGACACACAAACACTGGCAGATTGTGTTTGGCTGTCATCAGAGGCCGACAGGGGCACAAATGCCATTTCAGAGCCAAATTCCCTTCTCCGTCGAACTCTTTTTGTCCCCAGAGCTATCACGGCTTCCCACAATGCACTCTGACAAAATAGCATTCTGAAGAATTGTTACTTGCAGCGGATTATTGACTCCTGAGAAATACGAACTAATGAATTGTGCACAATAACACCACAAGAACGTAAAAAAGGGCCAGTTCTGAGTTTGTGTTGAATGCAGAATGCACTCGTTTTCTCGGAGGATGGATCGTTAATCACATCTTCGTCAGGTTTTCCCAAAGGGAGGAAGCTTTGATCTCCTCGTTTCCAATTTCTCCACTCCAGTCTGAATCTGAACTTTCTAGCAGCTGACAACAGTCTCTCTCTCTTTCTCTCTCAGTCTGTTGCATCTTCCTGCAGACATCGCTGTCTCATCGTCTCCATCAGAAAATGTCCGTCTCCGTGGAGACGAGACGACAGATCGCCATGGTAATAGAACTATCGTTGTTTAATAAATCTGACAGGAACTTTTGGGAGAGATGTGGTCAGTTTTAGAGAGTAATACAGAGAGATAAGTGTGTGTCGGCAAGAAGAAAACAAACATTTGCTGTTTGCTGTACTTCATCTCTCTTTTTCTCGTGGAACGCCTCATACAGGTCACACCTGCGGTTTCTGTCTCACAGAGAGATTGCGTGTGTGTGTATAAACAGGAGAGCTGACGTCGAGCATAATCAGTCTTTATTAATGTGTTGGGCGGGTTTGAGCAGGTGTTTAAAAATCAGACGCGCCTCATCAATCAATCAGAAACATTAACATAACACTAATGTAACACTAATATAACGCTGATTCATGTCACATGAGCATGACACATACACACACACACATTCATTCAGATGCTCTGTGCTGTTCGGTTTGAAGCTCAAGAGTGTCATTTCTAAATCACTAGCATCACTAAACTACACTGCAAAAAAATGATGACAATGTTTTCAAGCAGGTTTCCTGAATAAGTCACTCTCCAAATGTCGTATAGTTTACTTTGCACATTAAAGAGTAATATAGATAGAGAGAGAAATATATATAATATAATCGGAGACAAGTAATTTGCCTATTCACACTGCAAGACAACAAAATCACTGCTAAACAGATTTAGCCAATTAATTATGCTCAAATAAAAACTGAAACGTCTGTATAAAACTCAGTTGCACATAAGCAGTGTTGCCAAGTCCGCAGGTTGTTTTTCATGTCCGCGGGTTGAAGTGACCCCAAATAACATGATATTAAGCCCCTGGGAAACCCTGCCAAAAACATATGATTTACCCCTCGGAAAGCGATTTTTACCAGGGAGAAAAAAACTCATACAGCTTGAGGGTGAGTAAATGATGACAGAACTTTCATTTTTGGTTGAACTATCCCTTTAAGTGACATTGTTCACAAGCTGTTTTATTGACGTCTTTCCGTGGTTGAAACACTGATTTAGCAATTATATGAAATATGATACATTTTGGTAAGTTGCACTGTATCTTTCAACATACCTTCTGATGTTCATGCATATATTTTCAAGTTTAAATTGTATTAAAGTGGAAGAAAAGACTCTTGCTCCATGCTGCCACTTCAACTGAGGCGCTACAGTGATCTTGTCATATTTAAGAGTGTCAAACGGCATTTATTGTTTGAATTTCGTGATAAAAATTAGCAAAATTTGAAAGCTGAGACTTTGTTTCTTTTCAGAAGTGAAGCACAAAGCTGCGATTTTTGGATGGGATAATGTTTAGAGAAAAACTGCAGACCTGGCAACCCTGGCTTGAACTACGGGTGATTCGTAGGGTCAAATAATGCCTGCTTTAACGTCACTATTTCTTAACTTAAATGCGTTATTGTCGGGTTAACTTACACGGCCCTAAATTCAGGCCCTAAACATTAAGGTACAAAAAACCTTTATATAGAGAATATTACAGCTAATAGACATTCAAAACAACTGTGCAACAAATTATCTAATAAAATATTACTTTAGGAAACAAACTTATGCTAGATTGACCAATCAGCTTCAAGAACTGAAACAATCTGTGAACTGTGTATTTTTTCTTTTCTCAACATTTTTTCCTTCTATATTGCTCGTTCAAATGCTATTTCAGTTGTTCAGCTGTTCTAGACGATTTTCTATGTTGTTTTAATGCTCAAAATGCAAAATAAAGCTATCTGAATATGTAAATTTTATGACTAAATTGAAAATCATAAACACACACACATACAGTATGTAACTGTGACTGACTTGTAAATATCTATTAAAAAAGCCGACAGTGTGTTATGAAAGTGTCTTTACAACAGACCTCTCACATTTCATACAAGCACCACACATGTGGGCGTCTGCTCTTCAACATGTAGACCTCAAAAGCCTCTGTGTGTGGGGGCGTATATAAAGAGCTTCCTGTTCGCCACGGTGGAATTAAATTTCTTACATTTATTAATAAATGCAGATAAGCATCATCTACCTGTGAACATTATTGACTCGTTTACCCGCCTGTTTAGATACCGTCTGTATTTATTGGGTTTGTGTTTTTCCACTATCTGTTTATTTCCATTGATCATGTCAGGAAGGGAAATGAACAGGCAGATGGATATTGCCTGGACTCGTTTATTTATGAAGGATCATATCTGTTCTTGCTTTCGCACAGCTGCACCCCCAAATCTCATCCGCCCCGCCTGAGAAAACCATTACAGAAAACACTCCAAAGCATTCACTCCCTGCTTCTCTCTCAAAAGGGAAGAAAAATCACAAATGAGATATTTCGATTGTTTATCAAATACTGAGATTAAATGGAGAGCAAATGAAGATTTTCCCTAAGTCTCCTGCTTCTCAGAAAAACACCCGTTATCTCATACCTGCCTCCTATGAAAGCTTGCTTCCACCACAGAATAAAAACATAGCTAACAGATAATTGCAGCTTTTTATCTCAATTAAATTTTTTTTTCAGAATTGTACATTTATATTTTGCAGTTCAGACTTTATAGCTTGCAATTGAGAGTTTATATCTCAATTGCCATAATAGCAAAATATAAACTAAGAATTGTGAGATATAAACTCAGAATTGTGAGACAAACCTGGAATTACGAGGAATAAACTCAGAATTGTGAGAAACAAAGTCACAATTGCGGAAAAAAAAGTTAGAATTGCAAGATATAAACTCAGAATTGTGAGATAAAGTTGGAATTGTGAGTTATAAACTCGGAATTGCGAGATATAAATGGAGAATTGCAAGATAAAAACTCAGAATTTTGAGATATAAACGCAAATTTGTGAGATATAAACTTGGATTTGCAAGAAAAAAGTCCAAATTGTGAATTATAAACTTGGAATTTTGAAATAAACACGAAATTGCAAAAAATAAATTAGAAATTCTAAAAAATTAGAATTGTGAGAAATAGTCGTAATTGCGGAAAAAAGTTTGAATTGCGAAATATAAGAATTGTGAGATAAACTTGGAATTGTGAGATATAAACGGAATTGAAAGATATGAACTCAAAATTGTGAGATTTAAACTCAGAATTGTGAGATTTAAACTGAATTGCGAGATATAAACTCGGAATTGTGAGATAAACTCGGAATTGTGAGATTTAAACTGAATTGAGATATTTAAACTCGGAATTGCAAGATATAAACTCAGAATTGTGAGAAATAAATTTGGAATTGTGAGATAAACTCGGAATTGTAAGATTTAAACTCGGAATTGTGAGATAAACTCGGAATTGTGAGATTTAAACTGAATTGAGATATTTAAACTCGGAATTGCAAGATATAAACTCAGAATTGTGAGAAATAAATTTGGAATTGTGAGATAAACTCGGAATTGTAAGATTTAAACTCGGAATTGCGAGATATAAATTCAGAATTGTGAGATAAACTCGGAATTGTGAGATTTAAACTCGGAATTGCGAGATATAAATTCAGAATTGTGAGATAAACTCGGAATTGTGAGATTTAAACTCGGAATTGTGAGATATAAACTTGGAATTGTGAGATATAAACTCGGAATTGTGAGATAAACTCGGAATTGTGAGATATAAACTCGGAATTGTGAGATATAAACTTGGAATTGTGAGATATAAACTCAGAATTGCGAGATATAAACTCAGAATTGTGAGATAAAAAGTTAGAATTGTGACATAAAAAGTCACAATTACCTTTTTTACTTTTTTATTCCATGGCAGAATCAAGCTTCCACAGCCTCCTCTTGAGTTTCAGAAGAGAAACATCTCAGATTTGCCAAGATACCAAACTCTGCAAAAGTCAGACTCTCAACAAATTCTCCCAATATACTCCACATTTACAGTATTTTTATATCTTTATACACTTACTGGATGATACGGACCCATTTTTTATTTCTCCTGAAGAACTTAAATGAGCAGACAAATTTTTCATCTCCTTGCATCTCTATGTGTGCTTTGAGGAAGAAAGAAAGTCGGGTTTGGAACAAAATGATGACAGAACTTTAAAGGTGCAGAGTGCAATTTTTGGTGTCAAAAATTCAATCCCCAGTGAATATGAAGAGACAACTATAAATAAGTCAAGCTCAAGGAATAGTGTAACACTGTGTGACTTCAATCTCCCTCTGGGTCTTTCTCAGCAATTCTGATCAATACTCAAATCCCTGATCAATAAACAACACCTCTAACACTGATTAAACCAAACAACTCTTGAAGAAAACAAAGAATACACGGTTACCATTCAAAAGTTTGGGTCAAGAAGATTTTTTTAAAACAAATGAACACTTTTGAATGCTAGCAAACATTAATATTACATTTCAAACAGACTCGCGATTGTAGAATCAAACCTTAGTGATTCGCAAGTGTTGCTGCCATGACAACATGGAAGACACGCCAAGGTTTTACAGCAAACATGTGCTGATCAGCATGAGGTGATGGAACTCAGAGGACGTTAAAGAAATCACACACACACACACACACGGGTCACAGGAGGACAGTGTCAGCGTGTGCCAGCGTCCCTCCATCAGATCCTTCTCTCCGCTCTGACAGTTACAACCTTCAAATGAATTGTGTTGTGACCGTACAGCCCAGATCAAACCAGATCTCCTCTCATCTCCTATTTGCTTTCCTGTCATGTGTAAAATGTTATGACGTCTTTGGATCGGATGCTAATTGGGTGCCAAACAAGAGAAAATGAGCACAGAGAGAAAGCGAGAGCTTAAAGTCAACATGAAACAACATTTGTTTTTGTAATAAGTATTATTATTATAAAAATATTTTTAAAAATAAATTAAAAAAAGAATAAGAAATATCACTATAATAATATTTCACTAAATAGATTAACATCGAAAACATTTTCACAAATTATAAATGGCATTTTTCTAAATCCAATATATATATTTGTCTTTGCACTGATTAATATTTCACAATAAGACCAGAAACATGTATTAAAAAGGTAAATAGGGTCTCATTTGACTTTAAAGGACAGAATAAGTGCAGCATGAAGGGGTTTGTGGTAAAGGTGTCAGAAGAGATGAAAAGTAAACAGAGAAAGAGAGAGATTGCTGTGGTCTTTTCATTCGTTTAAGTCAGGACATAATGGGCGATCGTCAAGCTTTCAGAGAGAGCTGAAAATAGAGCGCAATTACTACAGCCAGTCAAAACACTGGCCACAGCTGTCCTTCACACAAAAACATACGGTAAAACAACACAGTAACCTCACAATCACAATCACAATCTTCACAAAACATGAACAAAAATATGGCTTTCAAACAATTTCTGTTTCTTTGATTTGAGCAATTAAATCTATCACCCAAAAATGAAAGTGGCTTGTGCACTATATTCCAGGGCCGTAACCACCATAGGCATTGAGGGGGACAAGTCTTCCCCAATAATTAGAAATGGCCAAATTGTACCCTCCAATATTTGATATTCTTGATGCTGCTCTGCTGAGCTTCATTACGCACCACTCTTTGTGCTTAGGATGACAACTTATTAAAGATACATTTTTAGGCTGGTTTGTCTTAACTGCACTCATCAATGTCAAAATGATTGAGCAGGCCAATCATTTGAGATGGTCTTAATTTTTTTTGATTTCCAAACGTTAAACCATCAAACTCTTATTTTGACAGAAAACCGCAGGACGCCCTTACAGGGGTTTTTGATTATGATTTGACTTTTTTAACTTCAGTTAGTGTGTAATGTTGTTGTTTGAGCATAAACAACATCTGCAAAGTTATGATGCTCAAACTTCAATGCAAAGGGAGATATTTTCTTTTAAAGAATGAGCTGTTTAAGGGTGAGATTCTCCAGCTTTGTTGCTGTTGAGCAACCGAATCACGAGCTGTTAAAGCCCCGCCCTCTTCTGCCCCTCATTTGCATTTAAAGGGACACACACAAAAACGGCGTGTTTTTGCTCACACCCAAATAGGGGCAAATTTGACAAGATATAATAAATGATCTGTGGGGTATTTTGAGCTGAAACTTCACAGACACATTTTGGGGACACCAGAGACTTATATTACATCTTGTGAAAGGGGCATTATAGGTCCCTTTCATAAGAGCTTCTCATTACAATTTTAGGAAGATGGTTGCCACAGGTTGTGTTTGCATATGCACATGCGCATAAGCAACCCAAATTCAGAGCGGAAGCAGGAGCTGCGTCCTAAATTAAATACTTCCTTATAATATAGTATGTGAAAAACAGTACGCCAAAAGAGTAGCATATCTATATTCATAGCATTCGAAAATGAGGCAAAAAGTATCCGAATGACCTGCTACTTAGCTTGGTTTCTGAAGTGCGCATTCGATGGACACTTTACTGTCCCATGAAGCCACGGGAGAGGATTTATAAATGGCAGTGAAGCGACACAACTGCCGCTGTAGGTCACATGACAGTAACAATATGGCGTCCGTTCATTCATACTACCCATATTCATACTATAAAGACTGTACTTCACTTAGTAAATTCAAATGTACCTACTCATCATGAGATTTCGAATGCAGTGAGAGATGGGTTCATGTGGAGCTGCATTTACTGTGAACTGAGCCGACAGATCATGTTTGTAAATGAACACAGTGCCGCACTTTACTCTGATACACAACACATATTACATATATATACATATATTAATTCAATTGCAGCCTTTGTGATTTGATAATTGCACTAAGCCATATTGGTTAAATATATAGTCTAGGATACACAAAGTCATATGAACTTCTTTTCCAGTGCTTTTTTTTGGGATTTTTTGGAGCTTGACAGCTGTAATCCCCATTCACTTTTATTGTCTGAAAAAGAGCAGCATGAACATTCTGCTAAACATCCTGTTTTGTGTTCCACAGAAGAATGAAAGTCGTACAGGTTATTTATCATAATGATGATAGGTAATGGTAAAGGTAATGACGATATCCCTTTAAAGGGTTAGTTCACACAAAAATTTAAATTCTGTCATTTATTACTCACCCTCATGTCGTTCCACACCTGTAAGACCTTCATTCATCTTCAGAACACAAATTAATATATTATTATAGTTATTTGACTCGTCCATAGACAGGAATATAACAGACACTTTCAAGATCCAGAAAGGTACTAAAGACAGTCGACGTGACTGCAGTGGTTCAACCTTAATGTCATGAAGTGATGAGAATACTTTTTGTGTGCAATAACAAAACAAAAATAACTTTATTCAACAATATCTTCTCTTCCCTATAATTATCCTTACGTAATTGCCGCAGTAAGCACAGTGAAGGCTTCTGTGATTACGTCTGAACGCAGGCTCAGTGTTGGCCAAAGCTGATCACGTGAGCAGCTTTCTGAACGTAAACAAATTATGAGAATGACACAGAAGGGAAGATATTGTTGAATAAAGTCGTTATTTATGTTTTGTTTTTGCACACAAAAAGTATTCTCATCGCTTCATTTTTAACGATGTCTTTAGTACCTTTCTGGACCTTGAAAGAGTCAGATACCTCTTGGATTTCATCAAAAATATCTTAATTTGTGTACCGAAGATGAACGAAGATCTTACGGGTGTTTAATGACATGAGGGTGAGTAATTAATGACAGAAATTTCATTTTTGGGTGAACTAACCCTTTAAATACGGTTTTAGTTTTGTAGCATGTACGAGTTACACTCTCACTTGCTGTTCATCTTTTTATTTTTCGGTCTTTAAGACAAATGTCAGGCTAAGTTGTGAGTGTGCGTGTTTTAGGCTTGCTGCGGATCAGATTCATGAGGTCAAAAACACATGCTGTGTCCATCTGCACACACACACACACACACACACACACAGTAAAATCTGACAGGACAGAAAAACAGACCCACTCACATGAGAATGATAGTTACACACACACACACACACACTGTCAAGTTTGGCAGACAGATTACTGGAGGGCGCTGGCTCATCAAACACACACCAAAATACTGAAATTTGCACACACACTGGTGACCCACAGGGTTTCTCACATGCAAATGTTTCTGTCACTTTGATTGGCAGGTCAGGAAACTTTGTGGACACTCACACACATCACTCAATGCTTTCAGACATTCTCTCTCTCTCAGTATTCTTCTATTACTGCCTTCAATAGAAGTTATATATATATATATATCCTAAAAAGCTTCAATGCAGTTACTTGTAGTCATTAGGTTGTGTAGTTAACGTTAGATTATGAGGAGATTGAGAAGCAAACCAACACTAATTAAACACTGACCAGAAGTTGCACGTTTACTCAAAAAAACCATCAAGCTCTGAGCAGTGACTTTTTTACGTCATCCGTACCGTGTTTGTGAAAGTTTGTGGTAGTTCATCAGCGAGAATCCTGGAGGCAGAACGAGATATTCATGGTAATTCCAGAGGCCTCTCTTTAAAGTCTCTCTCAGTCTGTTCACATCCCTCTCTGACTAAATCTGAGGCTGGCGGGGGGTGTTGGTATGGGTGACAATTCTGTTGCTATGGCAACAAGCCGTGGAAGGGTATTGGTTCTGATTTTGCTCCGTCTCCAGCTCAGAGTGCAGCACTGACGGAACGAGAAAGGAAACGGAACAGAATAGTTCTGTCGATCGTGCCCCCTCACACACACACACTCACTTGGACTGTCATTAATCAGTTAGCACTCAGTGTGTGTCTGTGGGGTAAATGCTGCGGGCAGGACAGGGCTAATGCATGTCAGACGGGCCATAGAGATCACTGTCGTGAGAGTTCAGCGAGACAGGTCCATTAACGCTGACACACGGGCGTCTCTCACTGGAGAGCCAGTTTCATCTCTGTAAACCCTACAGGCTGCTTGTGGCGGAAATGAGGAGAGGGCAGATGTGTGAGCCGCTCGTGAAGGGCTTGTGTGTGCGAGATCCTCCAGCAAGAGCGTAAGAGGATCTGGGATATTCCTACTGTCGCACGTTTGTAATCCTACAAGCCCCGTCCCATGAAACCTCACAGGTTGGCCATGCCAAACATGACAACACACACAAAACTATTAAAAATGAGCAAATAAACAATTAAAAGCATGCAATTCCTGTTCCAAAAGCAGCACAAAACGGAATAGTACAAATAACTATATTTTTATTTTATAAGAACAAAAAACTGGTTGCTAAGGCATGACTAGGATGTTCTAGGTCAGGGGTGTCCAAACCTGCTTCTGGAGGATGACTATCCTGCAGAGTTTAGCTCCAACCCTAATTAAACACACTTGAACCAGCTAATCGAGGACTTCAGACTCACTGGAAACTTCCAGAAAAGTGTTTTGGATCTGGCTGCAGGATGTTGGCCCACCAGGAGCAGGATTGGACATCCCTGGTTTAGGTGTTTGCTAAGGCATTGATAAGGTGCTATGAGTGGTTGCTAGGGAATTGCTAAGGTTGCTAGGATGTTGCCAAGGTGTTCTGTGTTGTTCACTAGGCATTTCTAAGGTGTTCTGGGTGGTTGCTAGGGAATTACAAAGGTGTTTTGGATGGTTGCTAGGTCATTACTAAAGTGTTCTGGGTGGTTGCTAGGGTGTTGCTAAGTCAAGTCACATTTATTAATATAGCACTTTATACAATACAGATGGTTTCAAAGCATCTTCACAGTAAAGAAGGTGTTCTGGTTGGCTTCTAAGGCATTACTAAGGTGTTCTGGGAGGTTGCTAGAGCATTGCTAAGGTGTTCTGGGTAGTCACTAGGGCGTTACTAAGGTATTCTGGGTGGTCGCTAAGGCATTTCTAAGGTGATTTTCTGGGTGGTTTTCAGCTTATTCCTTAGTAAATCTCTGTGATGTTCAGGTGTCTAGGCATTACTAAAATGTTTTTGGTGGATACTAGGGTGTTGCTAAGGTGTTCTGGGTGTTTGATATGGTGTTGCTAAGTCACATTTATTTATATAGCACTTTATACAATACAGATTATTTTAAAGCAGCTTCACAGTAAAGAATGTGTTCTGGTTGCTAAGAGCTTACTAAGGTGTTCTTGGAGGTTGCTAGGGCATTGCTAAGGTGTTCTGGGTAGTCTCTAGGGCGTTACCTAAAGTATCCTGTGTGGTTGCTAAGGCATTTCTAAGGTGTTCTGGGTGATTTTCAGCTTAATCCTTAGTAAATCACCCTTAAGTCTCTGTGATGTTCTGGTGTCTAGGCATTACTACGGTGTTCTTGGTGGATGCTAGGGTGTTGCTAAGGTGTTCTGGGTGGTTGCTACAGTGTTGCTAAGTCAAGTCAAGTCACATTTATTTATATAGCACTTTATATAATACAGATTGATTGGTTGCAAAGGCATTACTAAATTGTTCTGGGAGATTGCTAGGGTGTTGCTAATGTGTTCTGGGTAGTCACTAGGAGGTTACTAAGGTATTCTGGGTGGTCGCTAAGGCATTTCTAATGTGTTCTGGGTGGTTTCTAGCTCATTTCTCAGTAAATCACCCTCGAGTCTCTGTGATGTTCCCATGTCTAGGCATTACTAAGGTGTTCTGGGTAGTTGCTAGGGTGCTGCTAAGGTGTTCTGGTTGGTTGCTAGGGAGTTGCTAAGGTGTTCTGGGTGGTTGCTCCTTATAAAATCACCCTCTTTGTCCACCGTCTTTGTGATGTCCTGGTATCTAGATATGCCTATCCCAAAAATGTGTGGGTATGTATATGTGAGTGCGAGTGCATCTTGAGCAGATGTTTTGTTCTGTCGTTCGTGTGTGTGCTACAGAAATGACAGACCTTGAGCTTTGGGATGCTTTGATCCTCTGTGTTTCATCTTTGGCCTTAGATCAGTAGTCTAACAGAGGGGAATTTACACATGCACACACGCTTTTCATTTTTAAGTCTGCCTTAAGTATATATGACCTATTACAAATTAAATGTGGGGATGCCAATTGAACATGTTATTTTAATTAATTATTTTTAAAAATGCATGCATGTTGGATTCCACAATAATGGATTTTCTTATGATTGGAAGAAAAAAACGAGCCTTGACACAACTCTAAATGCATGTAAACAGACTACCAATTAAATATATTGTTGCATTACCATTATCACTGCTCATTGCTTTCGTCTGCACACAAAAGTCTTTACAATTATCATAATTTGAGGCTTTTCTCAGCCTCAGAATATTGCTATAAGCAATTAAATGTCATTGATTTGATTAATAAATTTAATCAAATTAGAGTGCAAATTAAAAGCCAGTTGGTAAAAAATCATCCCGTTATATATCTGTTGTTTTCTAGCTAATTTGAACAAACACATTAGTGGCAAACATATCTTTCACACGCTTTCGTCCTGATTTCTCTGCTTTTCTTCTCTCTCAACTGTTAAATATTCCTCTCACACTTTCGGCACTGCTGGGAGGAAGAGGAGGATGACGAAGACTTGACAGCTCCTCCGCATGGAACACAGACCACCGCACAAACATCCCATCCTGCCTGAGAGGGAGGCAGACAGGAAACGCATCATAAACACTGTCAGGGCCTTTAATGATCATGAAGTTTGCTCTATTTGTTTGCAGTTTCTAGACTGTCGTGTGTCTGAGACCTGGGCTGATGCCTGCTGCACAAAAACATGGCAAGAGCTTCTCAAGCGGCAAGCTATAATCTCATTGTCTGGCAATTTCCGGGAGTCGGGAAGCACAGATTTATACCATTCCACCAGGGAACGAAGTCATGTTTACGAGTCCCCAATGCTAAAATTAACGCTTCTGTACAAGAAATAGGATTTGGCAAGATTTGACATAATCCTATATTGACATAAAGTAGATGCTATGTTTAATTTGGTGTTGCTAAGGTGTTCTGGGTGGTTGCTAGGGTGTCGCTAAGGTGGTCTGGAAGGTCGTTAGGGTGTCGCAAATGTGTTCTGGGTGGTTGCTAGGGCATTACTAAGGTGTTTTGGGTTGTTGCACGGGCATTACACTAAGGTGTTCTGGGTGGCTGCTAGGGCACTGCTGAGGTGTTCTGGGTGGTTGCTAGGGCGTTACTAAGGTGTTTTGGGTTGTTGGAAGGGCATTACTAAAGTGTTCTGGGTGGCTGCTAGAGCATTACTAAGGTGTTTTGGGTTGTTGCAAGGGCATTACACTTAGGTGTTCTGGGTGGTTGCTAGGGCGCTACTAAGGTGTTTTGGGTTGTTGCAAGGGCATTACACTAAGGTGTTCTGGGTGGCTGCTAGGGCACTGCTAAGGTATTCTGGGTGGTTGCTAGGGCGTTGCTAAGCTGTTCTGGGTGGTTGCTAGGGCATTACTAAGGTGTTCTGGGTGGTTGCTAGGGTGTTACTAAGGTGTTTTGGGTTGTTGCAAGGGCATTACTAAGTTGTTCTGGGTGGCTGCTAGGGCACTGCTAAGGTGTTCTGGGTGGTTGCTATTGCGTTGCTAAGGTGTTCTGGGTGGTTGCTAGAGCGTCGCTAAGGTGTTCTGGGTGGTTGCTAGGGCGTTACTAAGGTGTTTTGGGTTGTTGCAAGGGCATTACTAAGGTGTTCTGGGTGGTTACTAGGGCATTACTAAGGTGTTTTGGGTTGTTGCAAGGGCATTACACTAAGGTGTTCTGGGTGGCTGCTAGGGCACTGCTAAGGTGTTCTGGGTGGTTGCTAGGGCGTTGCTAAGCTGTTCTGGGTGGTTGCTAGGGCATTACTAAGGTGTTCTGGGTGGTTGCTAGGGCATTACTAAGGTGTTTTGGGTTGTTGCAAGGGCATTACTAAGGTGTTCTGGGTGGCTGCTAGGGCACTGCTAAGGTGTTCTGGGTGGTTGCTAGGGCGTTGCTAAGGTGTTCTGGGTGGTTGCTAGGGCGTTGCTAAGGTGTTCTAAGTGGTTGCTAAGGTGTTCTGGTGGTTTCTAGGGCATTACTATGGTGTTCTGATGGTTGCTAGGGCATTACTAGAGTGTTTTGGGAGGTAATTAGGGCTAAGACCTTTCTAGGGCCAAGACAGTTCACCCGAAAATAAAACAAATTGTCATAATTTATGGTATGATATGTTATTCCAAACCTGCATGACTTATTTTGTTATGAAAGAAGATATTTTGATTAACTGTTTTTGTCTATATAATGTAAGTATTTCATTATATATGCTTTCCTGTGGCTCAAATAGTAGAGCATGACGCTAGCAACACCGGGGTCATAGGTTTGATTCCCATGTATGCATGAACTGATAAAAAAATGTATGCTGTCAAGTCCAATTTCATATTTACCCGGCGCAAACATCATATTAAAAATGCAAACTGTTGTTTGGTCACTTTACATGGTGGTCAGATGGTCTCTCCATGTGTAAATGAGCAGTATTTGGACTAGACAAAATATGATACAATATGAGTCACACACACGCATGAGATGCACACAGATAAATGAACAGATCATCCAAAAAAAGAAAATTCTGTTCTTGTGATTTCCTGTGAATAATGACTTAAATTTCAATGTGTGAGCTAGTGCACAAGTTCTGTGGACCACTTTAATTTCTGCCTACACCTTCTGTGTTGATTTGTGGTTATCAGTCAGCTCTTGTGTGATTCTTCAGACCGCCGGAAGCACTCCATCTGACCTGAGAATGAAGCAGTAAATGCCGTAATAACAGTGTCTGAGAGAGTCTTACAGCGGCAAGACTCAAACAGAGAAGACTAGATTGTGAAACACATTTTACCTGAAGATAATGCAATGATGATTATGGTGATGGTTATGAAGATGACAATGATGATGATGATTATGATGATTGTAACTTCCTGTAGTTTCTCATCTGGACTGAGCAGCTGATGCTGAAAAAGTCAAACACACATAGATACTTTGGACTACTTTTATGACACTTCTGTGGTGTTTTTTGTTATTTTGGACCTCAATGTATAAGTGATAAAATAAGAAATAAATCAAAAAAGTGCAATAAAAGTGAAAAGAAAATCTTGAGATGATCGGCACACATAAGTTTGATAAACATACATGAATGTGTGTGTTTGTGTGCAAAGAAAAAAAGATCACTGCAAGGCCCTGTTTACACCTGGTATTAAGATGCATTTTGGTCGATCTGCTCACAAGTGGACGACACTAAATACAGGTGTAAATGGGGTCTAAAATATTTGAGCTTGTTCGCTTTCAACCACTTCCAGAGGTAGTCGAAAACGCATTCGACCGGAATGCGTTTTTGTGGTTGAATGTGTTCGAACAGCCACAAAAGACCGCCAACTCTCCACCTACTGACGTAATGTGCACTAGCAGCCTTTGCTATGTTTCACCCATTTCACTTGAAATGGACCTCGCAACAGAAGGCTTGCGCTCGAAAAAGAGCCCCGTCCCCTGCCATCACTCAGCGCGCACACACCAGGGTTGGAAATTAACGTGGGCTTGCAGCAAAAATGTGTTTTACTATCACTTTTGCGATCACGTGTACTCTGTGTACACTGTGAATAGGGAGTGGCGGTGTTGGCGCACATTCATGATAAGACATCTCGTCACTTATTCTTGTTACATGTTCAGTGAACTCTGATTCCTGCTGCACTACGTACGACTCTGCATCTTGTGTTGGATGAGCTGGATGGAATTGAAGCAACCATTATCCAACCTAAATGGTTTTTATTTCTATAAAAAGTAAAACAACAGTGGAGGCATAATGTAAATGTAGCAGTTGCATATTCTATCCTAATTTCACCCTCACACTCCGTCATGGCAATATTGCGAGACAGCTTTTCATCTCGACGAGAAATCTCGGCACAGTTTAGTCTTGCACAAGATCTCGTTACACCCCTAGCTATTTTGTGACTTACATTCTAGACACAATATTGTCTGTTTTTCCTCTATTTTGCCAACTAAAATAGTCCCAAACAATAGAGCCATTGAGTTTCAAAGTAAAACAGTTTCAATTTCGTAACTAAATGAATCTGCATTTTTGAGCGAATCGTTCTAATGAATGACTTGACGACTCACTCAGCTGCTTCTGCTTTGTCCCTGAATGAATCAACGAATCATTTGACTGAATGATTCAATGACTAACTCGTTAAGACAATGATTTGCCGCCACCTACTGGCGGTTTTAGTATCATTTCATTTTAGCTGAGGGATGAAGACTGAATGTTGTTTTTGGTCATGATTGTAACAATAGTTCTGGTTAAAGAGATAGAATGCGCTTATAAATAGACTATTAAGAGTGAAATATGAGATAACACTAAATATAACAGAGATAAAGTAATTGCAGTCGCATTGCATACAATTTTTTTTCCCTCTGGGGGCCCCTCCAATTGTTTCTTTGAAACGGACCTCCGAATTGCAACGGCCGCCTGTAACACGTAAACATTATTGGAAGCGTGCTAGCCAAAGTGATTTAAATTTTGTCAGCTGAAGACCCAAGTTTGGTTTGAAGACAAAAAATGTACCAAACACAATGTTCTCTCACCATTCTAACACACACTCACAGTGTTCGCCGTGGTCTTGTGGCTGTCAGAGCAGTTTAACATTTTAAACATGTTTTGTATGGTTTTACTTTTAGTTAACTATAATAAACAAGTTTCACACACACTTCTCATTTTTAAGTTGGTCTTCAAGTAGATGGGATGGTTTTACAAATTTAATCTCCAGTTGAAAGCCAAGTAAAATCACACTCATTTCTCCATGTATTCCAGCATTAACTAATTTACTGACCTGCCGACCAATAGGAACTCTCCAACGAGGTTCTGCCGCCTCATGGCCATGAGGATGTTTCGTACGGTCATGCCCTCACAGAAACACGCCACCACACGAGCCTTGGGCAGGTACTTGCGCAGTTTCGCGAGCAGACGGTCGAAGTTCTGCTCGCCGGCGTTACTCCAAATTTTATCCGAGTGAGCGATACAAATCCCTTCCTTTCCCGCCATCTCTTTAAACGCCTCCATCCCACTCTCGCCATAGTTACCTAGCAACCAGAGAGAGGGAAAAATAAACAGAGAGACAGTTATGAATATTCAAACAGTGAAATCAGTAATGAGTTATAATATTATATCCTAAAGTTTGAGTTTTGACACACAAAAAACTGTATGTAAAATGCAGAATTTGTTTGACTTGAAAACAATTTGTTGTAGAGACAGATTACACTCAAAAATTGCTTGTACATATAACAAATAATTACAGAAATTACAAGTAATGTGATATTTCGAAGCAGAATTAAATAGTATTTTCTTGTAAAAGATTGTTGTTTTATTTGCAACTTTTATAGTATATATGTCTGAATTTAGAAGGACATAATCCTTGATCAATATTCAACATTTGGGAACGATCATAACTGTATAACCTTAATCATAACCAAACGATAAAATCAGAGGGAAATGACGGGTTGAAAAAAAAAATGATTATGGTGCTTGCAATATATATATCATCAAATTAAATCCTAGAGCAAATTTCTTTCAGTGTAGAGACTCAAACCTTGAAGAAATTGTAGGGGAAAAAATAGGAATCATTTTTTATTTTTTCAATCTTCTAGAGCAAATTTCATCTTCAAAGCATAGCTCAACAAACACACACACACACACACACACACACACACATGCAGAACATTGTGTTACAGTGTGAAATACTGTCAGACTACAGCTGTATGGATATAGTGAAGTTTGCAGAGACAATATTGACTCTCTCCTCAGGATTGAGAGGTGTAAAAAAGGTAATTCATCTCACACTCATAAAATATGTAAAAACCACCCACACACACATGCAATCACTGTACACATAAATGAAGCTGTGAAAGTGTCAGGAGTGTGTAAGAGAGCTTCGAGGTTCCTCAGACAGGTTTGTCAGGTTCTGATGTGGTGGCTCTGGTTGTTGTGGGTACGTGTAAAGTCTTGTAATTAGTCTCACAGTGAGAGTAGCAGACACGAACAGATGGCACACACACACACACACACACACTGTTGACAAACACACAATCACAGTCTCCGTTCATGGGGATACCAGCCTTCGCTTCCTGTCAAAGATCATTGAACAGAGATCATTTTCTCAGTCATTGAAATGACACACAACTAAACATTCGATTAAAATAATGATCTCTATTTTTCAAGGTCCCATAATATCCTTTAGGAACATAACAGAGCTGAGAGCAGAGATCAATTGTCCGTAACTGAAGTAATGACCCACAGGAAAACAGCTTTGAAAAATAAATAAAATAAAATAAAATAAAATAAAATAAATAAAATAAAATAAAATAAAATAAAATAAAATAAAATAAAATAAAATAAAATAAAATAAAATAAAATAAAATAAAATAAAATAAAATAAATATGTACTGATAATTTCCAATGTTTTCAGGTGTGATACTTTAAAGTAAATTAATAGGACTCCTCGATAAAATAAAAAATAATAAAATAAAATAAAATAAAATAAAATAAAATATGGACTGATAATTTCCAATGTTTTCAGGTGTGATACTTTAAAGTAAATGAATAGGACTCCTCTAAAATAAAATAAAATAAATAAAATAAAATAAAATAAAATAAAATATGGACTGATAATTTCCAATGTTTTCAGATGTGATACTTTAAAGTAAGTTAATAGGACTCCTCGATAAAATAAAAGAAAAATAAAAAATGATAAAAATATAAAATTAATTAATTAAAATATAAAATAAAAAATAAATATGATGCCATAAAAATTTAATTGTTACCTTTAATTTGACTCACCAAATACAGTGAAAAAGTATATTTAACAACAAGAAATTACACATAAATTTAGCAAAAACCAAACATGACACTCCATATTGCCTGAAATGTTCCACCGTTTTACATTCTAAAATTCCTTAAGAGAAATTTAAAAAGAGACAAAATTAAAGCACAGAGTCATAATACGAATGTGATTAGCATAGCTCAGATAATTTACTTTTGATGAGAAATTATACATTTTGATTGCATACTTTGGTACCTTGACAAATCCAAGCAGTTTGAGACTCTGCTGAAATTTCTAGAGACACATACGAGTCTTTTTCTTCAAAAAAACATTTGTGTAAAAGTCTCTATTTAATCTGCTGTCTAGGAGAAATGATAGAGATCTCATTAGTGATTTCCTAAGGGAATGGACAGCTAAATACAGTCTAATTTATAAAATGCACACACACACACAGCTCCACCTCAAAGTGCTGCACTTGCTCAGCTGGAGTGTGAATAAATATTACAGCAGAAAATCGAACATCTGAACGTCAAACGCTGCCCTTTTCCAAGCTGTGCAGGAATACATCAGATTTCAGAGAGTATGTGTGTTGGCAGAAGAGAGCGTTTCCTCTGTGCTGTAACAGTTGTGTTAGTGAGTGTTGACGTGATGTGCTGTAGTGTGTTTCTCTGTAATTACCACAGACACACTGGAGCTGAAGAGAGATGCTATCAGGTCTGTCTGGACTCTCTCTCTCTCTATCTCTCTGGCTGCGGTTCAGCAATCTAGACTTAATTGTTGCGATAGGTTAAGAAATGTGTAGGTCTTCATTTATTCTTCTGGCTTCAGATAGGACTTTTTTTTAAATGTTCATCTTTCTTTAGTGTTTAATGTTGCTGTTTGAGCATGAAAAAGCTCTGCAAAGTTACAAGAGTTATTCTCTATATTAGTGTCACTGTTTCTGAACTCCCTGAAACGCCTCCATTGCAGTCTTGAGTTTTCTTCCAGGAACAAACACATCACAATATTCCTCATTTAAATAATTCTCACATTATGTCCTGCAAATAATTATTTATTTTAAAATATGTACACATTCACTCTTATTTGTCTAATATGTTGAAAATACGAAACTTTCCTAGTCTCGTCACATTCAGTCATTAATGTACACAGTAAAATCTACGGAGTTTAATCAACTCTGCTCCCTCTCTAAATAGTGTTCAAGTAACACTGAAGCAGAGTTAAAGTTAATGAGATAATTAAGCAATTAATAAGGCTGTGTCTGAAGTCAGTTGTAGTTCTTCAGTGATTCTGCTTGTTAACAGCAGGTGTTCATCACTAATGCACAATCATCACTCACTGTGTAAATGACAGCATAGTTTTAATTCACAATAATGAAATATCATAAAGTATTACTGTCGTTCGTTGAACATTTCTATCATAAAACAGTTGTCAGATATTAAATGTTTAGCTACTTCCATCTCATCACGCACTTTCACTGTTAAACCGCCACGCTTGAAATCACACTCGTCTTCTGTGAACAGTAAGCCCCGCCTTCTTTGATTTTATTGGCCATCTCAATCATTTTGACACTGTCAAGCGCTGTTAGATCGCTGTGGCAGAGCAGCCTAAAAATGTAACTTTTACTTTTTGTCATCAACGTTGTGTTATTTCTAATAGGTTGTTTGCACATGACGTCATTGCTGTGGCGTGAAATACAGCTGGAGGGCAGGAAGTGATTTTTCTATATAGGAATCACAAAATCAAAATTCCTATGTTTTGCGTCGTTTATGGTTCCTCAAATCAATCAAACCAAGAAACCACAAGGAGCTTATTGTTTTTTATCTTTAAAAGTTGTCGCCTTTAATAGCGTTTTGCATCTGCTTGTACTGAAATTAACACGGATACCTGCTTAAATCTTTTGTTTTTGACTTGGTTAAATATTCACATTCTTCATGGTATCGTTTGGGTGTTTTATCCCATTGCATGATCATTTGGTGATTTCACTTCAGTTTTGTAGAATTCTGTTCAAAATGTTGATTCTGGGTACTGTGAAAACAGTGTCACGCGCTGCTGTTTCAGCCATCATATGGTAGAAAATGTCCAAATAAAAAATGTGTTCAAGCTGACAGAAGTCGATCCATTTCTTTGTCTAAATGTAACTGTAGTTTTAATGTTGTCTTTGTAAATACTGTGTCATGATCACCAGTTAGAGTGCCCTAGTTAGCCACCAGAGGGCACTCCAACCCGGACTGTTCCTCACCACACTTTTGGACTTCATTTCCCATAACCCACTTCCCGGACTCATTATCCCTTCATTGCACCCAGCTGTCTTGAGTTTTGTCATTAGCGTCTGTCTATTTATACTGAGTTGTTTCTGCCTTTGTTTGTGGAGTGTTAATTTGTGTTACGTGCACTTTTGTATTCCTGCTTCTCTGTTTTGGTTTCCTGTTTCGTGTATGGACTGTTTATATGGATGTTTGACCCTGGCCTAGATGGATTATGATTTCAGATTGTCTGATTAAAACTGCATTTGGATCTTACCTTCTTGTCTCTGTGCATTACGTGACATACTGACTTTCCCATATGGCCATGGAGGAGAATCGGAGGGTCAAATTCACCAACACACTGCATTTTTTTGTATTTATTTCAACAAATGACAACCAAAATCAAGCCCAAAGAAGCTTGTGAACAGTTTTGAAGTGAGAGCCATATTCGCAAATGTAATGTTAAATATTAAACCAAACAAAATGCAAAACTTTCAAAAACATTCAGCTATGTGATTATTTTAATGAGTGGGTTTAATCAGTAACATTATTAGATTTGCTATATGCTATATCTTCCCGTCACCTCCTCAACCTGCTTGCCTTGGTGTTTTTACATGTAGAAAAGGTGAAAATTGTATTACACCGTCCAGTTTTTTCCCTGAACGATGACATGAGTTCTTATTGAAATTCTTGATTCAGCATGAACGACCTACAATGGCGACAGAAAATCAAAATACTGCCCTAAACTCACTAGCAGAAAGGCAGTGCGATATAAACTAACCAGACTAGAACTGAACACGGCATGACGGCAGCTTCACATTCTCTATATCTAACGCCTCGATGGCAGTCAAGTCTTTTAATTCAGTAGAAAAATCGCTCCTCTTCATAACATAAGGTTCATGTCCAACATATGTTGTGATTTATTTTCTGTTTATACCTTTCTAAACCAGCAGAGTACAGACTTTTCTACATCTCGTCCATTCTAATTTTCACTTCCTGCCCTCCATCTGAATTTCGCGTGCCATCAAAATCATGTGATTGCAAACTAGCTATTATATGGTTGTTACAGCCCTGTTGCTAAGGGGCCGTTCACACAGAACGCATTTTTCTATTCCATTGCGCTACTTTCCCATTGTTTTTCTACGTAAACACGTTTGACGGACATGCATGACCATTACGCTTGCGTCTTGCATCTTTTGCAGTGCCTCGCACATGAGCGCCGTGTTTTTAAGACGCCGTGTTTAAGACTCGGAGGTGGGGCAAGCGTTGCAAGCTTCTGTTTACAGTAGCACGTTGGCATGACAACTGTCTTATATAACAGCAACATGGTGGAGGAGGCGCTCATTATTATCTTATTTTCTTTTTTTCCATGTCAAAACTTGTAGCTGTCAATTTTGCTGTTTGCCTATTTCTATTATTTCCGTTATTGCATCACGTTTCAAAAGAGCGTCTCGAGACGCTCGCGTTTTACGCTGCACTTTTTTAAAAAACATTCCTGAGCACTGCGTCTTGCCTTTTTAGATGCAAAGACACATAAAAGTATGTTTTCATTTGTCATCATGGTTACTCATTGTTTCACTGATTACACACACCTGATCCTTGTTTTGTTCAATGGCTGCGCCCGAAATCGCCCCCTACAGCCTTAAATTGGGCACTATTTGAGCGGACAGCCTAGTGGTGTCTGAAACCATAGACATTATCGAGTGCACTCATTCAATCCCACAATGCACCACAACTGTACAACTGATATACGCTCAACTGCTAGAGAATACCCATAATGCATTGTGATAGTTGCGTGCCGAATGAATTCCTACATCTAACCAAAAGATGGCGCCAGCAGCTGAATCATTCATCCATTTTCCAAACCGCTGGTCCAATGTGGGTACAACGTAATATCATACAAGTATAAATTCCTTTATAATTGATTATTAAATTGTTTAATTAAAGTTTATTCATAGTTTCCACGACTACTGGAGCTGCCAGTTTCCGAAGTTTCAAATGATTATTAAACAACTAGCACAAACTATGCAAAAGCAACAGCCCTTCCGGCGCACTCAGTGTCCAAATTCACTCACTCGTTTTCATTCACTCCTTCAAGTGAACTATATTAGTGGAGTAATGTAGGGAATATGAATGAGGGTATAGGGGGTGATTTCAGACACAGCCCATGTGTATATATTGCCCTCAGTTCATTGTCTAGTGTTGGCTGTGCTTTAGCACACTGCTGGATTACTCTCTTTTTTATTTAATGAAGTTTACACTGCTATTAGATCCGCTTTGCCCCTCGTCGTCTTCCTGCCTGACTTAACATTACAACAACATCTCATAAACTCCTCCATGACTCATTTCTTTATAACAGAACCTTCTGTGACAGAAAGATGTCACTAACTATACTGGAGCAGAAACCGCAAGCTGCAGGTTACTGTTAATCTAATTACACATGCAAAGAGGTTAGCCAATCGTAACACAGATAATTTGCATATAAAGTACACTAGCAAATTCCAGTTCAATTCTAATGCTCAGAGATAAAATTGCAGTGCTTTTAGTGCAAGAAACCTCAACTGACATTAATGCGGACTCCAGGACTGCTGCAGCAGTGTAAAATATGGGCCCTTTAAAATATAAACGCCCTAAAAGCTGTCCTACTGCTCATGTAAGAGAGACAGATGCAGTTATCTGCAAAAGGTCTTTCTCAGCCCATTACATTACTGTGAAGTATTTGCACTAAATCAAGTGGAGTATCCAACGGCATCAAATGATAAAAATCCCCCGCCGCGCCACTCTGTCTGAAAAATGTCCCGTGGTGATATCATCTGAAATCCATCTCTTAAAACGCATTTCCCCTCTCAGCTTTACCACTATCATTTTCATGATTTACTCATGTTTTACATCAAAATCCTACAAGCATTTTTGGTCTGTGAGGAACCGGTGCTGATACCTCAACACGTGAGCAGATGGCACATACATGTCCGCCTCCACAGGAAACACACACATGCACAGGTACAGGACGGTATAGTGATGGAGAACCCGTCCTCAATCCTACTCTGTGATTATGCTAATGCTATTCAAATTAGGAGAATTATGCTGTATTGCATCATAATCACATAACCCCTCCTCTACTCTAAGTCTAGAGAGCACAACAGTCGGGTACTGGAAGTAAACACTCCATTCATTTTGTGCATAAGGAAATTGATTTTTAACAATAACTTTAAAGGCAGACCTACTGTGGAGCTAAGAGGTTGTTAATCCATGGTATTTTCTTCTGTTGAAGCCGTCAGTCTGCATTATTTCATCTTATTTTTTAAAAAATCGTGATTAACAAAGGAATTCCTGGTGAAAAACTACATTGCCCATGATGCTGTACAGATTTACACAAATCAGAGCACTGCGAATGACGTAATCAAGTCGATCTCTCTACGTTCTCAAAATACTGAAATGTTTGTATAGCCTTTCAAATTTTGCAATAAACCTGAAATATAATGTTTTTATGCATATAATCAACTCTAAATGAGTAGTTTTATATTTCTCCATTGTTTTTAACTCAATTATGCTGTTCGCAATGCTTCATGGGATTGTAGTTCTTTCCCACACTAAAGCTGTTCACAGTACCTTTTCAAAAAAAAGAACTTTCTTCAAATCAAAGTTTGTAGTGTTATGATTCACCTCGTTGCTGATTGGCTTGGTACATGGCTTGTAACACTTTAATGAAGACTATTTCAAAATCCCTTTTGCATTAAATTAAAGAAAAAAATACTTCTGGATCCAGCGCCTCTGAAAAAGGGGGTGGGCATTGCACGTTATTGGCTAGCTTGAGTGATTGACAGGTAGAGGGGAATCCATGAGCCAATAGTTTGCACATATTATTTTCCAGCAATATATGTGTTCTTTCCCCATTATGTTTTTCCATAGGGATTTTAAAGAATACAAAGTCTTCAACCAAACCAACCAGCGCAGAATGAGTCA
Organism: Ancherythroculter nigrocauda; assembly: GCA_036281575.1. Taxonomy (NCBI): domain Eukaryota; kingdom Metazoa; phylum Chordata; class Actinopteri; order Cypriniformes; family Xenocyprididae; genus Ancherythroculter; species Ancherythroculter nigrocauda. The sequence continues at coordinate 41,873,898 of VTFQ01000013.1, forward strand.
TAATATTTAAAAAAAAATCTAATTCAAACCAATTATTATTAGCAGAGAGAAATCTAAATTTTATTTAGATGCTAAAAGATCCAAACAGCGAGAAACAAAAAGCAAAACATTTTCTGGTTGCCTTTTAATTGTCTTTTGGCACTAAGGAAATGGTAACCCTTAAATGTTTCTGAATTATTGTAAGTTATTCTAAGTCCACAAACACAGACAATCAAGTTCACATATATTAATGTTAAAAGTTTGGAAACATTACTATTTTTAATGTTTTTGAACAAAGTCTCTTTTGCTCATTAAGGCTGCATTTATTTCAAAATAAATACAGAAAAAACAATAATATTGTGAAATATTATTACAATCTAAAAATATGGTTTTCTATTTTAATATACTTTAAAATATAATTTATTCCTGTGATCAAAGCTGAATTTTCAGCATCATTAATCCAGTCTTCAGTGTCACATGATCCTTCAGAAATCATTCTAATATGATGATTTGATACTCAGTTATTATTATCAATGTTGAAAACTGTTGTGTTGCTATTATATTTTTTTGGAACCTCAGTCAAAAAAATAAATGGCTGTTTGAAACATTTTAAATACTGTAGTACCGCAGCTGCTTTGTTAACAGGGTTTCCGGGGTAACCGCTGCATTTCTGCTGTTCCATCAGCACCCTCTGCTGTCAGAGAGTGGGGCTTGTTTACATAGTGTGCATGCCTCTTTGACGCCACATACAGCGGTGTTGTGGATTTTATACGGCAGATAGGTAAAGTATTCTTAAAATGTAATATAAAAATTTGAATAATTCGTAATAAATAATTATTCACTGTATTTTGAGGTGCCCACGGTAACAATATTGTGTATATTCATTATCGTGATATATTGTATTACCGAATATCAGCACGTCTAATTTTAAATTGAGTTTTTACTGTATTTGTGACCAAATAAATGCAGCCTTGATAAGCATGAGAGCTTTCAAAATCTTTAAAAAGTCTTTTGAATGCTAGACATCTTCTGTGAGAAGCCCTAACATTGTCTTCTACCTGCCTGGACGTCTGTCTCAAAGCTCAGAGGAGCGTCGCGTGACTGTCATGATGACAGATGGCAGCTGTAGACCTGTAAATGTCCAGCTGTCTCTATCAGTACAGATGTGTGTGGACCCCTGCTGATCGTAGCTGATGTTCAGGGGACTGAGGAGTTTTGGGTCTCATAGTCAAGTCAAGTCATATTTATATAGTGCTTTATACACGGCAGACTGTTTCAAAGCAGCTTCAGTGATGAACATGACAATAACAATAAATTCATCAGTTAGGAAACAAATTTCAGCTCAGCGTTAAATGATTAGTTCACTTCAGAATTTACTCACCCCCATGTCATCCAAGATGTTCATGTCTTTCTTTTTTCAGTCGAAGAGAAATTAAAGTTTTTGAGGAAAACATTCCAGGATTTTTCTCCATATAGTGGACTTCACTGGGGTTCACGTGACCTTTCCAATACAATTACGTAATGCGTGGCGCATTGCAGAGCAGTGCAAGATGAGCATTTGTGGTTAAAAAGTATATACATTTTTATTTTTTTAGAAAATGACCGATAGTTTAGCTGGATAAGACTCTTATTCCTCGTCTGGGATCATGTAGAGCTCTTTGAAGCTACACTGAAACTGTAATTTGGACCTTCAACCCATTGAACCCCAGTGAAGTCCACTATAAGGAGAAAAATCCTGGAATGTTTTCCTCAAAAACCTTAATTTCTTTTCGACTGAAGAAAGAAAGACATAAACATCTTAGAAGACATGCACAGCAAAATCCCCAGAGTTAAATCAACTCTGCTCAGAGTACATATGGTCCCTCTCTATATAGTGTTAAAGTAACACTGAAGCAGAGTTAAAGTAAATGAGATAATTAAGTGATTAATTAAGTTATGATTGAGCATTAGTGATGAACACCTGCTGTTAACAAGCACTGAATCACTGAAGAGAAATTATTTATAGATCTGATTAAAGGATCTGATTAAACAACTCCACAAACAAACAGCATATTATCCCATTAACTTTAACTCTGCTTCAGTGTTATTTTAACTCTATGTAGAGAAGGACCATATGTTCTCTGATCAGAGTTGACTTAACTCTGGGGGATTTTGCTATGTGGGGGTGAGTAAATTATCTGGAAATTTTCATTCAGAAGTGAACTAATCCTTTAATTCAATTTAGTTTAATAACAGTGCAAAGTTCAATTCAGCAAAAAGCCGCTCAGTGTCATTATTTTGCTCTCTTCAGTTTAATGTTGATTCAATTTCATTCAATAACAGTGTTGATGTTGCAAAGTTCATCAATTTTTTTATTATTTTTTTTTTTATTTTGCAATTATAAACTTCAAAGTTCATCAGTTATGAAACGAAATGTCTAGTCTCATGTATCCCGAACATTTGACTACAGATAGACATAAGATCTGGCACACAATGCAGTTTATTCTAGCCAAAAACCGCCCACTTAGACAGTAACAGACCGTCTGACCTGACCACAGTTAACACGGATAAATCTGAAACTGCATATAATTCTGTACATTACAGTTCAAAAGTTTGGGGTCAGTAAGACTTTTTTATGTTTTTTAATAGAAGTCTCTTCTGCTCATCATGGGAGCATTTATTTGATCAAAAATACAGTAAAACAGTGAAATATTATTACAATTTATAAGGACAGTTTTATGTGAATATATTAAAATGTAATTTATTCCTGTGATCAAAGCTGTATTTTCAGCATCATTACTCCAGTCTTCAGTGTCACATGATCCTTCAGAAATCATTCTAATATGATGATTTGATGCTCAAGAAACATTTATGATTATTATTAATGTTGAAAACAGTTGTGCTGCTTTAGATTTTTGTGATTTAGGAATATTTTGATGAATAGGAAGTCCAAACGAACAGCAGTTATTTAAAATAAAAATTTTCTGAAACATTATAAATGTCACTTTTGATCAATTTAATGCATGCTTGCTGAATAAAAGAATTAAAATGAAAGTCAATGGGCTCCGAATGTTCTTCGAAACATTTTCTTTGGTGTTTCATGTGTTTGGAAGGTGATTAAATCATGGCTGAATTTTTATTTTTGCATGAACGAAGCGTTTCAAACACAACTCATGAATATTTTTCAAAGATCTGATGCCATAAACTTCACAAACTTCTTCAAATTAGCATCTACATGTTCCTCAAAGGAGCTCACTGTTCAGAGGAGGGTTACGTTTAAAAAAGTTACTAATTAATTTCTCAAAAGGATGACATCAAGGCATATGCAAATGAAGACAAGCCGTATCAACTAGAACACAATCAAAACACTGTTTCCAGTAAAATGACACTGTGGAATCTTAGAAAATGAGAATCCTGGACGGAAATAAAATTGGTGTAGAAACAATTTTCTTTCAAAAAATGCTAGTAAATTTCATAAATAATTACAAAGAAACAGCAAGTAAAGCAACTGAAATAATATTTTCTAGTAAAACATACCAATAATCTTTTTTATTTACAGCTTAGTTTTTTTTTTCACAGTGTGAAAAAATATTTTTTCCACCGGTAAACTGAATATGTCTTTATTTATTTATCCTAATTTAGCTGTACATGCCAATGAGATGAATGGGAAGAGACATTTTTAGAGGGAAAACCTTATAATTCATTATTCACTGTTTTTTAAGCATGTCTAAGACTGCAGAGAGACAAAAAGAGTCTGACAAGCATCTGAAGGAGAACTGGCAGATGGAGAAGTAGGAGAATTAATGAAGTAAGAAAATTGAGAAAGAGAAATGCAGAATAAAATCAGGATACACACACACACACACACACACACATATTCACTCTCATCGGTTCTTCTCTTGAATTAAAGGGATGATTATTTAACAGCAGTGAAAAGGTTTTCTTTCATCAGAGCAAAAAAAGTGACTCTCTTTCGACTTTGATTAATTTCCACAGAATTTCCATACAAAAGTGACCTCATGTTATCTGACCACTGAACAGCAGTTAAAAGGCATAAAAGAGAGAGATGGAGACTGGGCAGATTTCCAGTCCATTCTGAATGGGTATAACTCAGGTCAATCCTATCGGAGACAGCTGTATTTTCAATAAAGCGAAGAGCATTTCCTCACAAACTCAGAACAGACTCGCTCGAAACCGAGCAAGTGTCCTGAACGCCTGACAATTTAATCTGCGCATATTATTTTGATTTGGTACGACATAATGGTTAATAGCCATGCCGAATACACAGAGAAGACGTGTCCTTATGTGTGTGATGACTTAAAAAAGAAAAATGAACATTTTGTCATCATTTACTCACCCTCGAGTTTTTCCACACCTCATGTTTAATGGTTTTATTTCATATTCTGGTGTGCTTCAGTGCTGCAGTTTTAAAATTCTAGTTGGCTTGCCTTCCTGTTCTCTCTTCTCAGAGATGTATCCAGACACTGAGTCTGGTCATCTGAGGGCCACTTCTCTCTAAATGTTTGTTTTAAATGATTTTCTGTCCTCTGATGTGCTTGAATAACTAACCGCCTCCTGTAAACCTGCTGATGACAACAGTCAGGGAGACTCCATCCTGTCAACACCAAACCAAAGATTGTTCTCAGACAACATGACATTTCAATCTCACAGAACCACAGCAACTCGTGGACGGTCCCAAACACTCTGCTTTCACTTCCTTTATAGAAAGAGGAACAATACGTGTCTGCAGAGAAAACAAAGACATTGTGCAGAAGAATAAAATCAAGTGCCTGAAAACCAACATAAAATCACAACTGACCCAATTTACTTTCTTAAAACAATTTTTTCAGTAACACTTTAGTTTAGGGTCCAATTCTCACTATTAACTAGTTGCTTATTAGCATATACAACTAGGATATTGGCTGTTTACTAGTACTTATAAAGCATGTATTAATATCTTATTCTGCATGACTATATTCTACATCCCATAATCCTATCCAATACCTAAACTTAACAACTACCTTACTAACTATTAATAAGCTGTAAATTAGGAGTTTATGGAGGCAAAAGTCATAATTAAAGGGGACCTATTATGCCCCTTTCACAAGATGTATTATAAGCCTCTGGTGTCTCCAGAATGTGTCTGTGAAGTTTCAGCTCAAAATCCCCCACAGATCATTTATTATAGCTTGTCAAATTTGCCCCTATTTGGGTGTGAGCAAAAACACACCATTTTTGTGTGTGTCCCTTTAAATGCAAATGAGCTGCTGCTCCAGAAAAGGGCGGAGCTTTAACAGCTCAACAACAACAAAGCTGGAGAATCTCACGCAGCCAAAATGAGGATTGTCAGTAACGGTGTTCAGCCTTACATTGTTCAAACCGGAGTCGACACTGATGGAGAGACTCAGGAAGAAGTTACAACTTTTAGACGTTTCTGAATGGTTAGTGGATAAATTTATGGAGTTGATGTGGAGTTGATTAAAACTCATCGTCTAGCATGTGCCGTCATGTTCATCTTTTGTGCAAATCCAGCGTGGAATTGATCCTCGTTTGCGAAGCAGTCCGGTGTAAAATGATGGCATGACAACAACACTCTACTACAACAACTCTTCCTCTTCTCTAAAGCAGACCAATATGGCCACACCCCCTTTGTTGTTTTTTCTTGGGGGTGGGGTTTATGTAAATGTTAGGGTTACTGATGTCACCAACCCAGGAAGAAGCTTGTTGTAGTCCCTACCAGCCATTTGTTGTAGTCCTTAAACAGTGATTTCTGTACAAAAAAATATCTATCTTTGCATTGAACTTTGAGCATCGTAACTTTGCAGATGTTGTTTATGATCAAACAGCAACATTACACACTAACTAAAGTTAAAAAAGTCAAATCACAATCAATGACCCATTTAATAGTTAATAGTGAGAACTGGATCCTGATATAAAGTGAAAAATTTCTTGTTTAACTCAATGCGTTACTTGTTACAATGTGTCGTTTCTTTGTAATAATTAGTGAAATTTACTAGCAATTTCTGAGTGAATTAAATGTGAAATTTTGGAAGTACAATAGGCTGAAATAGTCTTGTCAAATGTATTACAATAATCTTTGTTTTATTTGCAACTTTGAAAAATCTTTTCTTTTTTTTTTTACAGTGTACACCAATTTTGTAATAACTCTTAACGAGTATAAAATATAAACAAAAATATGAGTAATAACTTGTTCCACTGAAAGGCCATGCAGGCTATTGCTTAATGGATTAGTCCACTTTTAAATAAACTTTTCCTGATAATTTACTCACCCCCATGTCATCCAACATGTTCATGTCTTTCTTTCGTCAGTCGAAAAGAAATTAAGGTTTTTGATGAAAACATTCCAGGATTATTCTCCTTATAGGGGACTTCAATGGGCACCAAATGGTTGAAGGTCCAAATTACAGTTTCAGTGCAGCTTCAAAGGGCTTTAAACGATACCAGACGAGGAATAAAGGTCTTATCTAGCGAAACGATCTGTCATTTTCGAAAAAAATACAACCGTTGCAGAAACGGTAAGCACGTTCAAGGCGATATTTTGTGTTTATTAAGCATAAACGGTTGTATTTTTTTCGAAAATGACCGATTGTTTCGCTAGATAAGACCCTTATTCCTCGTCTGCTATCGTTTAAAGCCCTTTGAAGCTGCACTGAAACTGTAATTTGGACCTTCAACCTGTTGAAATCCACTATATGGAGAAAAATCCTATAATGTTTTCCTCAAAAAACTTAATTTCTTTTCGACTGAAGAAAGAAGGACATGAACATCTTGGATGACATGGGGGTGAGTAAATTATCAGGAAAAGTTTATTTAAAAGTGGACTAATCCTTTAATGTTGATAAATAGTCAAATAACTATTGCTTTAATTGAATATCTGTTTTCACTTCATAATAAAATATATTATGAAGTAAATTGGGTTGCAGAGAGATAGAGACAATTTTGCCAAGTCATCATGACGCATGAATAAGTTTTTAGCATTTAAAATCTCTCCGAGTAGACTGTCTTTGCACTGTTCTGATCCAAAATCTCTGGAAACATGTGTAGCACTCGCCAGCATTTAGCACCGGCCTCAGAAGATCAAGTGAGAGAAATTACTCATGGCTGAAATTACTGTTGGCTTGAGAAGAGATCAGTTTGGACCAGGGCCGGCTCAGGCTTTGTTTTGCCCTAGGCATGATTTTTGATTTTAGATAGCACCCCCCACAGTGTTAGTGTTGCCAGTCAGGAATAGTATTTTAGCCTTTAGTTAAATATGGTTGTTATTTTTATTTCTTATGCATGATATTGTCTTTTCTTATGCATCTGTTGTGATATTTTATGAATATTTAACTCTTTGAATTACCATTGTGTGTGAACTGTGCTATATAAATAAAGAGGTTCTAAAAAAGTTATTTCAGAAAAAACAATGTCTGCCATGAAGAGTCGTTAACTTGTGATTTTTTCCAAAGCATAGTTTAAGTAGTGAATGCTAATGGAAAAAATGATTACCTATGGTAACTGCACTGTCATGCATAATTAACACATTATGATGATTTATCATAATCACATCATGATGTAGGCAGTGTTTAAATTACTCCAACATAACATGTTGTCAACTATTATCATAAACATATATATAAAATCAGTGCTAAAAGGATGTTAATTGGCATAAACGCACACAAAGAACGCTCCATTTAAAATCACTAAAAAGCTGTCACTCAGTTCATCACAATCTCACAAATTTCTGTTATAATCAATGAAGCTGTCTACACTGCACATGAATCTCTAATTTACGTCATGTCTACACTTTAATGAGCAGATTGGCAAGCGTTCAGAACTCAGTGCTGAACAAAAACCCCGGCGTTTTGAGTGGTGAGTGGATTCTGAAACTTAAAGGCACAATATGTAATTTTTAACCACTAGAGGTCGCTTATTCAAAACAAAGATGTAGCTTGATGATGCCTTGATTTCGTGGAATCATGGGAGTTGTTGTTTTCACTACAGCCAGTAGAAAGAATCCAATGGTACTCGGGCAGAAATCATATTCATGGATGATGCTAATGTATTAAAGTTTTATTAACATTACTGTAAGAAGCAGGGTGTGGCTGACAGCTGTTGGAGCGGAACGAGGCCGCTGGAGCGATTGCTAATGACAGAGAACATCGCTTGCTTCTGTTCTTTTTTTGTCTGTGTTTTGATCGAGAGATTCTGTACTCTTTCAGAAAATGTGTCATAGCGCCCCCTACCGTATAACATTGAAAACGCAGAAAGCCGGAAAATTCCATTAACGGTGTGGAAAGAGTTAAACACCTCTGATTGGCCATTGCATTCAAGAGTTCAACAGATGTGTCTGTAATTGGCTGCATTGCTCAATACTGCAAAAACATGATGTAAATAAAAACCCTTTGACACTCAAATCTGCACTAGAGTGTTTGTCAAATCAGTTTCGCCAATATGATATTATTACAGTTTCAACTGAGGGTGCTCTTGCCTTCGTTTGAGGGAGTTTAGCACCCTTTAGCACCCCTGAAGAACCAGACCTGCCTCTCATGCCCATCATTTTGCATCCTGGGCAACCACCTTTCTCCTATGCCATGGTCTGGATCCTGGTCATGAAGTCATTATATGGCCACAGAGATCAGAATAGATGTTTCTGTAAATGTCACAATGCATCAGCAGTGTTTGGATGATAGAAAACAGCCCTCAGCGGATCAGGGTGTGAGACGGCATCTTCAGAAACACATTTTCTCAATCCCATGAGGGTTGGAGATGATCAGTGATTCCTTTTGCCGTTTAAAAAGGAATGAACTGCAACTAAAAAAAGTCTGTGCTGTTTGTGTAATGAGCATTTAAGTATATGAAATCAAAACGGACCCAATTTACTTTCTTAATAAATGCCAGTGCTCATATTGTGCATGATTCATCAGTGCACATTATTCCAAATAAAAACAAATTGCTTTCATGAAATAATGTAATAACTTTCTCCGACCTCCGAAAATAATTTTCTGTTCTGCTGATGTAATCAAGGCCACATGGGTGGAAAAATAATAAGAAGTCAGCTAGATTTATTCATTTTCAGACTGTCTTGTGCAAAACTTGCAGCCATAGTACTTGTTGCTAGGGCATTGCTATGGCGTTGCTAGGGTGTTCTGTGTGGTTGCCAGGGCATTGCTAGGTGGTTGCTTTAGTCCCAAGTATTTATACAGTATTTCAAAATACATACATTTAAATAATTATCAGCTAATGTGTTTTCCAGCTTTTTACCATACAAAACATAAGATAAAGGATTAAACTATATTTCTTATGTTGCCAACAAGATAAAATACATGCCATTCTATTCTGTATCTTATGCATTAGATGGATCTGTTCAGACTACAGCCAGAGGAAACCCAAAACATCACATACTGAGGATTCCAGCTGTCACCTGTCTGTTTATAAAGCAGAAGTGCTGCACAGAAAACAAAGACACATTTACACTAGAAAGGCTGTGATACTTGCAAGATTCCACCCCATTTTGGCAGAAACTGAAAGTCGTGGTGAAAATAGCATGGTAACAGATCCACGAACCCCTAGAGATGCATTTCAATGTCTTCACTGCTTCATATGAAACACACGCTAACATAAAGACTAACAGTTTTGAGAATAATGCAAATAACGACTGTTTTCGAACAGGTTTCCCAAACCGCTATTGAGCAGATAAACAGATGGTCCCGCCCCAGACTGGTTGAGTCAATATTTCTGTGTTGAGCTGGTCGAGATACAAACAGATCAATGTTTTGAAAGCACCGCCGAGTCGATTTTACATTTTCAGGGTATTTAACTTACAAATGGTTTGCTTGTAGTTGTCTCTATTTTAATGAGTATTTTAATGTCAAAACTACACACTTCAACTTTAAATATCCATCTATCCATCTTCTCGGTTCAACCCGAATTGACCTTTTTGGTAAAAACATATTTTTGAGGATACAAAAAAAAAAAAATCCCCTAGTTTGAGTCATATTTGACCCTATAGAGATATATTTTATATAAAAGTTATATTTTGAAGAGAAAAAACTAAACTTATTAATACTTTAGCATTTTAAAGTCCCCCTGTAGTCAATAATTTTAACCCTTAAAACTTATCTTTGATCACCAAAATGATATATTTAATAATTTTTTCCTGTGTAGAAAAATTTCTTCATGCCTTAAAATAGCTTGAATGTAACTCTACACCCTTGCCTCATTTATTATATACAGATATATGAATATGCTAATTAGCCCCGCCTCCACTCACTCGCACAAGCTCAAGATACATGTATTCAGCAGTGTTGGCTGTAATTACTAAGTAAAATAATTACTGTAATTTAATTACTTTTTCCTTGAAAAAGTAAAGTGAAGGATTACTTTTATTTCTGTAATTTAATTAGTTGCTTCTTATGTATTGCATTAAATACTGTAACCATATAGATTATAGAACAATTCTACATCAAACAATAGTGGATTTAACATCAAAAGTTTATGTTAAAATGTATGTTTTTAATGTAACCTTACAGAGTTTGTGCAAGAATATTTTATGTAAGTGTATTGTTCAACTGCTAGAGGTTGATATAGGATTTACTGTAGATATATAAGTAATTAGTAACAAGTAATCCAATACTTTTAGAGAGAGTAATTAGTACAGTAATGTAATTACACTGTTAAATAAATGTAAATAATATAAAACTAAATAATAAATAAAAATGTTTTTTGCATTATGATAAGAATTTAGGGGGAAATTTTGCTAAATTGTCAAAAATCTAAATAGTTAAAATACATAAAAAATGTAATTTCTCTTCAAGATATCAATATTCTATTTGTCTATTGATTTTAGGGTGAAATATGACCCAGGCATGTTCTTGATTCACTATGTGAGAGACGAACTGTTCAATGCACACACAACAAAACAAAATTAGCCAGTGCAACTAAACGAGGCAGGACTGCATGTTCTTGAGTGGCACTGTGTCCTTTTGTGCTAGGGCCGAAGCCTGTTATGCAGCACTGTGTGTGTCGTTGAGAAAAGGTTGCGAGACTGTGTTCCTCGTAAAGGTTCTTGAGGCTTGTTAAGGGCACATTCTGTGCCTCGTTAAGTCGGCTGTGTCCCCGCGCTCATCAGCTCTACTGGCTGACAGAAGCGACGCAAACGCAGCTCGCATCAAAACCCCGCTTTTATTCGCGCCCGTCTCTCTCGCTCACTCCGTCCACCCACGCAGCTCAGAGTTTACAATTCAAATGAAAAGGACCAAGTGAAAGTAGGTAGAGAGGTTGCCATGGAGAATATGCTGGTTTGTCATTAATAATCATTCAAAATATTCTCATTCACCCTGAAGTCTGAGAAACAAAGAGATGCGTCTCTCCACCAGGACCTGCGATATCCAGCGCATAAGCAAGTGCTTGCAGGTGTGATGCAGTGTGTGCGCGCAAAGAACTGAATGTTTACAAGTGTGTGTGTGTGTGTGTGTGTGTGTGTGTGTGTGTGTGTGTGTGTGTGTGTGAATGAATGCATTCACAGCAGGTGAAGGGATCAAGAGAAAAGAAACCGATCCAGACAAGACGAGAGAGCAGCCCAGTGTCACGATGAAACCATCGTTCTAGCGCTTACTCCACAAAACCATCACCAAAACATCGCCATGTGACAGATTTTCTAACCTTACATCAGATGATTTCATAACACCTTGGTTATATATCTTCAGATTTCAGCACATTTGAAAGATGCAGAATACATAATAACTGGAATAATGATAGTGTGCTCTTAGTGAAAAAAGATTCTAAACTCAATTTTAAAGGCCAAAATGGTTCTATAAAGGAGAAATTTCTTAATTGATTGTATAATACTTTCATATTTAATGGATTATTATTTTTTTTTTCACCTGATAAAGTATGTTTATGAGCGGTTTAATTAATACAATTTAATTAAAATTAAAAATTAATTAAAACAAATTAATTAATTAAAACTAAAGCCATGAAGCACCCTTATAGTTCTATATAGAAGAGTGTACCGTAATAATTATATCAGTTTCTTTTGATTTTAACTTGATCACACACATGCTACAACACACCGGTTACAGAAACAAACTAAAAAACATAAAAGATTACAGACAGAAAACTAATTTTACTTACATGATTTACAGATGCTTTTTGTATGTAACAAGTAACATTACTGTTACTGTTTGAATTTTCATTTCCATTTATAGTATGTACAGGTGCTGGTCATATAATTAGAATATCGTGAAAAAGTTCATTTTTTTATTGTAAATTATTTTAAAAAATGAAACTTTCATTTATACTAGATTCCCTACATGTAAAGTAAAACGTTTCAAAAGGTTTTTTTTTTTTTAATTTGTTGATTAGAGCATACAGCTAATGAAAGTCCAAAATCCAGTATCTCAAAATATTAGAATATTTACATTTGAGTTTCATTAAATGACCATCCCTACAGTATAAATTCCGGGTATCTCTTGTTCTTTGAAACCACACTAATGGGGAAGACTGCTGACTTGGCAATGGTCCAGGAGACAATCATTGACACCCTCCACAAAGAGAGTAAGTCACAGATGGTCATTACTGAATGTGGTGGCTGTTTACAGAGTGATGTATCAGAGCATATTGAATGCAAAGTTGACTAGAAAGAAGAAATTGGGTAGGCAAAGGTGCACAAGCAACAGCGATGACCACAAGCTTGAGAATACTGTCAAGTAAAGCCGATTCGAACACTTGGGAGAGCTTCACAATGAGTCAAATGAAGCCGGAGTCAGCGCATCAAGAGTCACCACACTCAGACATCTTCAGGAAAAGGACTACCAAGCCACTTCTGAAACAGAAACAACGTCAGAAGCATCTTACCTGGGCTAAGGAGAAAAAGAACTGGACAGTGAACAGTGGTCGAAAGTCCTCTTTTCAGATAAAAGTAAATTTTGCATTTCATGTTGAAATCATGGTCCCAGAGTCTGAAGGAAGACTGGAGAGGCACAGAATCCAAGCTGCTTGAAGTCTAGTGTGAAGTTTCTGAAGTTAGTAATGATTTGGGGGTGCCGTGACGTCTGCTGGTGTTGGTCCATTATGTTTTATCAAGTGCAAAGTCAATGCAGCCATCTTCCAGGAGATTTTGGAGCACTTTATGCTTCCATCTGCTGACAAGCTTTATGGAGATGCTGATTTCCTTTTCCAGCAGGACTTTAGCACCTGCCCACAGTGCAAAAACCACTTCCAAGTGGTTTGCTGACCATGATATTACTGTGTTTTATTGGCCAGCCAATATGCCTGACCCCTGAATCTATGGGATATTTTCAAGAGAAAGATGAGAAACAGTCGATCCAACAATATACAGATGATCTGAAGGCTCAATAGTGCCTCAGCAGTGCCACAGGCTGATCACTTCCATGCCACACTTCACTGATGCTGTAATTTGTGCTAGAGCAAGTCATTTAGTGTAATATGTGCTGCCGACCAAGTATTGAGTGTACAAATGAACATACTTTAAAGAACTTGAACTTTTCTGTTTTGAAAATCCATTTTTTGATTGATCTTAGGAAATATTCTAATATTTTGAGATACTGGATTTTGGACTTTCATGAGCTGTATGCTCTAATCATCAAAATTAAAAAAAAAAAAAAAAAAAAAAAACTTTTGAAATGTTTTACTTTACATGTAGGGAATCTAGAATATATGAAAGTTTCATTTTTAAAAATAATTTACAATAAAAAAATTTTCACGATATTCTAATTATATGACCAGCACCTGTAATACTTATAGTGTGCACTCTTAAAAATAAAGGTTGCAAAAGGGGGTTTTCTCAGCAAAGCCAGAGAAGAAATATTTTAGGTTGCCCAAAGAACCTTTCTTAAATGGGACCTATAACTAGGGGTGGTGAAAAAAATCGATTATTGATTAATCGCGAGTATGTTATGGACGAGTATGAATCGATTATTAAATTTTCAAAAATCGATTATTTATTTATTTATTTTTTTTTGCATTATTTTATTTTGTAAAAAATGTTATACCGGGAGTTGAACGTCACGAACGCGCCCAGTTCCAGTTAGCAAGCGCGTGTAACGGCAGCCAGAGCAGGTGTGTAAAATGGAAGAACCAGGAACGAGCAACCAACCGATCCACCCAGCCAGGGGCGGACTGGCCATCTGTGTGATCTGGAGAATCACAGAACGGCCGGTACTCCAGGACGGCCGGCGGGCCGGCCCACCACCCACCGCCACGCACGCAGTCATCATCTGTTTTTTTCCCCCACTAATCTGTTTCACACTCCAGTACTGTAGGGGGCAGCAATGCACCTTTAAGTTGGATGCCAGCTGCACTGGCCGTGGCCGCCAAGTAAGCAGCAAAGACGTTAGATCAGTGGTCTCAAACTGCCGGCCCGCAACTGATCTCAAAAATAAAACATAATCCGGCCCGCTAAATTATTCTTATTCTTATTCTCTAGTTGCTACCTGTCTGATATGCAAAGAAAAAGTCGCCGTTCTAAGGGGCATTCACATATCGCGTCCGCGCCGCATTCTCCTTTCCAATGCGCTTTCGCTCCAGTGGCGTCTGTCGTTGCTATGCAACCATGAGCCGCGCTCTCAATCGCTTCTATTATGAGCGCGCTTGCCTAAATTACAGTAAAAGCACTCGACTTTAAGTCACAAGCGCCGATTTAAACCACCGAAACTTTTTCTTTACCTTGACATGTTTCGACTGCAACCTGCAGTCTTCCTCCACCTGAACACATTGTCTTTCTAGAAGAAAATTGTCCAATTTCTACAGTATGTTGGTTCTGATCTACTTCCTAAAGGAAATAAGCCTTTCATTTATTTGTTATTGTTTAGTTCAACTTGATGAGTCACAACACAATGTGATGTATTCATTTCTGTGTTCTACAGAACATAAGCTACATACAAATAATTCTGAAGTTATAACTACAAGACACAGAAAGTGCTTTGAGTTGTTGTTACTCAATGAAAGAGTTAAGTAATTCAGTAGCTGACTTTTTTTTTAATACTGCAATCACTTTGTAGTGTATTTTCGTTTACTGTTGTGAAATGGAAAATCAATAATCGCTAATCGAGAATCGTTAATAATCGAAAATCGACTGTAATCGAATCGGGACTTCAATAATCGTAATCGAATCGAATCGGGAAATCAGACAGATTAACCACCCCTACCTATAACGCCCCTTTTACAAGATGTAATGTAAGTCTCTGGTGTCTCCAGAATGTGTCTGTGAAGTTTCAGCTCAAAATACCCTACAGGTCATTTATTATATATTAAGAGGGAAAAACGCACCAGATTTCAAATAATGCATCAAACTCAAATTAGCTCAAATAAGCTCTAATCAAATAATCAAATAAGCTCTCAAACAAACTGTGGAATTCTAAAGGGTTCTGCAATGATGTCATGGTTCTAAATGCAACTTTAATTTTAAAGGCGTCCTTGATTATGATTTGACTTTTTTAACTTTAGTTAGTGTGTAATGTTGCTGTTTGAGCATAAACAACATCTGCAAAGTTACGACACTCACAGTTCAATGCAAAGGGAGATTTTTTTTTTTTGTACAGAAATCACTGTTTAAGGACTACAACAAACGGCTGGTAGGGACTACAATGAGCTTCTTCCCGGGTTAGTGACATCAGAAACCCTAACATTTACATAAACCCTGCCCCCGAGAACACTCAACAAAGGGGACGGGGTCATGTTGGGCTGCTTTAGAGAAGAGGAAGAGTTGTTTTAGTCATTTTACGCCAAACTGCTTAACAAACGAGGGTCAATTCAACACTGGATTTGCACAAAAGATGAACATGACGACACATGCTAGTGGATGAGTTGAATCAACTCCACATCAACTACATAAATGTATCCACTAACCATTCAGAAACGTCCAGTTTCATTCTAAAAGTTGTAACTTCTTCCTGAATCTCTCCATCAGTGTCGACTCCGGTTTGAACAATGTAAGGCTGAACACCATTACTGACAATCCTCATTTTGGCTGCGTGAGATTCTCCAGCTTTGTTGTTGTTGAGCAACCAAAACACGAGCTGTTAAAGCTCCGCCCTCTTCTGGAAAGGGGGCCGGGAGCAGCAGCTCATTTGCATTTAAAGGGACACACACAAACGGTATGTTTTTGCTCACACCCAAATAGGGGCAAATTTGACAAGCTATAATAAATGATCTGTGGGGTATGTTGAGCTGAAACTTCACAGACACATTCTGGGACACCAGAGACTTATATTACATCTTGTGAAAGGGGCAGAATAGGTCCCCTTTAAACGGATAGTTCAATTAACAATGAAAATTCTGTCATCATTTACTCACCCTCATGTTTTTCTATGTCTTTTTTATCACTTTCTTTCTTCTGCAGAATAGAAATGAAACAACAACATTGGACCCCCATTGACACCCTTTTGTGTTCCGTAAAAGAAAGAAAGAGTTTAGAATGACATGAGGGCAAATATATAATGATAGAATTTTCATTTTTTGATTGACCCATCTAATTAAAAATAAAGGTTCCGTTTAGAAACGACATCATTTGAGAACCTTTTTTAAAATTCCACTGAGAACATTTTTGGGTGAACTATCCTGATGAGCTCCTCAAACTGAATTAATTCTATTTCTCTTTTCCATCATTCTGCTCTTCACTGATATTCTTCTCCTAATCGCACTATTTGGCTTTCTCTCTGTTACGCCCGTCTCTCACTCTCTCTTTCACCATCTCTCACTCTCTTCCAGCGCTCGTCTCATGCCACTTTTTCTGCTTTTAAATTCCACCCAATTTAGTTAAACTAATCTCTGTTCCATCCTTCAATCACTCTCTCCACAGCTGCTTATTCCTGAGAGGAGACGAGAGAGACGGTATGAGACGCAGGCAGAGGGAGAGACGGATGCGAGCGTGGGAAGAGAGCTGAAGTCCTTGAGATCTTAAGTGAAGGTTACACTCCACTAGATTCTGACACACACACACACACACACACACACACAGATACAAACACACAAACACATTCTGTACTGAATGCTGATTATGAACACAATGGCTTCATTTCCAGTGACTACTGTGTTCTTTCCCAGCATGCTTTGCTGGTGTCTCATAGAAGATATGGCAATAACGTCACACTATGTTTGATGTCAGTGATGCAGAACATCATTACAGATCAAAATGTGTCACATTTGAATATGCGCATATTAAAATTGCACAAATGAGATTTAAGAGCAATGGCAACTATACCTCTGGCTGTTCCTCACAAAACTACTGACAACTTCAGACAACTTGGAATATAGCGCACAAGTCATATGGATTTTATAGTGCTTTTATGGTGTCATTTATTTTTACCTTTACATCCCCTAAGTCACCATTCATTTACACTGAGCAGAACATTAATCTAAATGCCTTGTTTTGTGATGTACTGAAAAAATAAAGTTTCACAGGTTTGGAACAAAATGATTGAGATTATTCTATTTCACATACACACACACTCCTGTTCAAACGTTTGGGATCAGTATGATTTTTATTTTTTTAATAAATTAATACTTTTGTTCAGCAAGGATGCATTAAATTAATGAAAAGTGATAGTAAAGGCATTTATAGCATTACAAAAGATTTCTATTTCAAATGAACTTTCAATTCATCAAAGAATCCTGACATAAAATGTATCTTCATAAAAATCTGAAGCAGCGCAACTGTTTTCAACACTGATAATAATCATAAATGTTTCTTGAGCATCAAATCATCATATTAGAATGATTTCTGAAGGATCATGTGACTGAAGACTGGAGTAATGATGCTGAAAATTCAGCTTTGATCACAGGAATAAATTACATTTCAAAATATATTCAAATATATAAATTGTAATAATATTTCAGTATATTACTGAAGGGACATGATGGATAAAAATATTTTAATGCTTTTGCATTCTCTCAAGAAGATTTGTGTTCAGTTGCAAAGAACTCAAAAGGTTTGCGAGCGAACGCAAAGTATATATATTAGGGCTGGGAAGCAATTAAATTTTTTTATCTAATTATTTACATGATGTGGTGATTAATTAATCTAATTAATCGCAAATTTATCGTACATCAAATCTGGCTGAGAAATTATCCCCCAAAAGATCATTTGAAGTCATTATTGTGTAAAGCATCAAATAGACATTACAAAAAGTAGATTCAGAAAGAAATATTTTATTTGATTCAACATAGAATTTATTACTTTTGGATCATGAGGTTGAGTATTTTTTTTAATTTATCAATATGGAAATATGAAATTGAAAGTAAACATATAGTCAACTGATGTTTTATGAATCGTTTTCTTAGATAAGTTAATTTACTGAAGGCTACCAAGAAATTATGTCGACGCACGTCGGGGGCACATCAATGTAATGTGCAGCACGAATCTCTCTGCAAAACTCGCACACTCTCAAATATAGTGTCCTCATAGCTCTATACTCTGGCTCAGATATTACGTATAACTTAAAATAAAATTTATGTGGTTGAAAACACTGAATAGTTGTGCTATGAAAAGCACTGAGCACGTCCATCTGTGGCTCAGCGCCAGCCAAAGAACGAAAGCATGTTTGAATTTAGCAGTGAACGTTCTGATCTTACATATGCTTCAAAGGGTTCAAATCGATCGCCTTTCGCCTTTCATATCTTATATTTTATGGACATTCTAACTGCATTCTATAGGCTATATCACACAGTGCCCTGCATCATATTCATCACAGTCAACTTTATGAAATGTCAGATGTCCTGTGTAGTCTGGGGGCTGGGCAAGTGCATTAAAAATTGTAATGCTTTATTTATTTATTTTTTCATAATTATTAAATCAAATTAATGCATTAAATTCACAGCCCTAATATATATATATATATATATATATATATATATATATATATATATATATATATATATATATATATATATATATACACACATATACAGGTGCTGGTCATATAATTAGAATATCATCAAAAAGTTGATTTATTTCACTAATTCCATTCGAAAAGTGAAACTTGTATATTATATTCATTCATTACACACAGCCTGATATATTTCAAATGTTTATTTCTTTTAATTTTGATGATTATAACTGACAACTAAGGAAAATCCCAAATTCAGTATCTCAGAAAATTAGAATATTGTGGAAAGGTTCAATATTGAAGACACCTGGTGCCACACTCTAATCAGCTAATTAACTCAAAACACCTGCAAAGGTCTTTAAATGGTCTCTCAGTCTAGTTCTGTAGGCTACACAATCATGGGGAAGACTGCTGACTTGACAGTTGTCCAAAAGACGACCATTGACACCTTGCACAAGGAGGGCAAGACACAAAAGGTCATTGCAAAAGAGGCTGGCTGTTCACAAAGCTCTGTGTCCAAGCACATTAATAAAGAGGCGAAGGGAAGGAAAAGATGTGGTAGAAAAAAGTGTACAAGCAATAGGGATAACCCCATCCTGAAGAGGATTGTGAAACAAAACCCATTCAAAAATGTGGGGGAGATTCACAAAGAGTGGACTGCAGCTGGAGTCAGTGCTTCAAGAACCACTACGCACAGACGTATGCAAGACATGGGTTTCAGATGTCGCATTCCTTGTGTCAAGCCACTCTTGAACAACAGACAGCATCAGAAGCGTTTAAAGACAAAAAGGACTGGACTGCTGCTGAGTGGTCCAAAGTTATGTTCTCTGATGAAAGTAAATTTTGCATTTCCTTTGGAAATCAGGGTCCCAGAGTCTGGAGGAAGAGAGGAGAGGCACACAATCCACGTTGCTTGAGGTCCAGTGTAAAGTTTCCACAGTCAGTGATGGTTTGGGGTGCCATGTCATCTGCTGGTGTTGGTCCACTGTGTTTTCTGAGGTCCAAGGTCAACACAGCCGTATACCAGGAAGTTTTAGAGCACTTCATGCTTCCTGCTGCTGACCAACTTTATGGAGATGCAGATTTCATTTTCCAACAGGACTTGGCACCTGCGCACAGTGCCAAAGCTACCAGTACCTGGTTTAAGGACCATGGTATCCCTGTTCTTAATTGGCCAGCAAACTCGCCTGACCTTAACCCCATAGAAAATCTATGGGGTATTGTGAAGAGGAAGATGCGATATGCCAGACCCAACAATGCAGAAGTGCTGAAGGCCACTATCAGAGCAACCTGGGCTCTCATAACACCTGAGCAGTGCCACAGACTGATCGACTCCATGCCACGCCGCATTGCTGCAGTAATTCAGGCAAAAGGAGCCCCAAGTATTGAGGGCTGCACATGCTCATGCTTTTCATGTTCATACTTTTCAGTTGGCCAAGATTTCTAAAAATCCTTTCTTTGTATTGGTCTTAAGTAATATTCTAATTTTCTGAGATACTGAATTTGGGATTTTCCTTAGTTGTCAGTTATAATCATCAAAATTAAAAGAAATAAACATTTGAAATATATCAGTCGGTGTGTAATGAATGAATATAATATACAAGTTTCACTTTCTGAATGGAATTAGTGAAATAAATCAACTTTTTGATGATATTCTAATTATATGACCAGCACCTGTACATACATATACACACACACACACCATTTTTTTATTTTCTATTACAGCATGACTCGTTCTGTGAGTCTTTTTCTTTGTGGTGTCTGTTCATTAACAGGTATGTTGGGGTGAACATGATCTGGTTCTTTTCTTTTCTTTCGCTTTATAGGTGTGTGTGTGTGTTTGAGAGAGAGAGAGGTTTTCACTGTCTGCCATCTTAATTAAGCATGGGACACATTCCAGGTCCTCAGCTTTGGGGACTAGACAGTAAATGTGCTTACAACCCTGAACCACACACACACACACACACACACACACACAAGCCTCTGGAGTCGAGATCAGACGTAGAGTGGGGGTCGGGTGTTTCTGGAGCCGTGGAATAAAGTGGGATGAAAGGAGAGCAAGTGGAGTGGGGGGAAGGATGTACATTGTGTGTGTGTGTGTGTGTGTGAGAGAGAGACAGAGGAAAAGAAACGGAGCGCTAGCAGATCAGAGTAGAGTTATTACTATAACTAGGATAGAACCGATTGATTTTAAAAACATTTTCTTAAACTGTAAAAAAATGCAAAGTAAATAAACTAATACTAAATGAAAAAAGAAAAACATTTGAACTGAAATACAAAACTGGAATCTATCCCATTCATCTCAATGGCAGTTGCTCGACTGGTGCAGTGTTTTCTCACGGGCCAAACAACGTCATGTGACTAAACTAGTGGTTCAACAGATCACAAAACTCATGGTTCGGATCATATCACGGTTAGTAAGTCACGGATCGGATCATTTTTCGGATCAGCACACACACACAAAAAAAAATTGGGGGTGGGGAGGTAACTTTGCATTTATTACTTAGCCCACTTTCGATACCACAGCAAAACTACTAGCCTAACTAATACATTATTAAAGGCAAGTGAACAGACTGTAAAAAGAACAAATACTGTACACCAATTACAAGCATAGATAAATGCAACATAAAGTTACAAATAAAGTATAAGGTCTAACTGTAGTAATTTTTGTGTACAGAAATGTAATAATTAAATGTAAAATGACACTGTTCACTGTATAAAGTTAATATAGATTAATCTTTAGGGCTGCACAACGATTAATCGCGATTAATCCTTTGCAAAATAAAAGTCTGTGTTTACGAAATATATGTGTGTGTTCTGTGTATAATAATTATGTATATATAAATACATGCATATACATGTATAAATTTAAGAAATATATACATGTATAAATAAATATACATATTTATATATATTTTATATTACATATAAATATAAATATTTTATATATAAATTAGGGCTGTCAAATGATTAATCGCGATTAATCGCATACAAAATAAAGGTTTGAGTTTGCATAATATATGTGTGAGTAATATGTGTAAATAATATGTATATATACATACACACATATTAATGTATATATTTAAGAGAAATATGTTATTAATGTACAAAAAAATTTATTTATATATAATATAAATTATATAAAAATATAAATAAATACATATACTTGTAAATATTTCTCAAATATATACATGGATGTGTTTGTATTGATATATACATAATAATTACACACAGTACACCCACATATATTAGGCAAACTCAAACTTTTATCTTGTATGCGATTAATCGTGATTAATCATTTGACAGCCCTAATATAAATATAATTTTTTCTTAAATATATACATGTATGTGCATGTACTTAATTATTATACACAGAACACACACATATATTACGTAAAAGACTTTTATTTTGCAAACGATTAATCGTGATTAATCGTTGTGCAGCCCTATTAATCTTTGTTAAAGCTGTTGATTTACATGGCAGACAACAGCAGGTATTTATAGTAAGACTCCATGCATGCACACATCCGATAGATACACATCCGAATTCTCACCTCGTTCACTTAATACATAACCGAATGTGTTTACGAGAATACTTGCCGAGAAAGGTTTTTTCACTGACATATATATATAATAAATACAGGCTCGACTCTCTTTGCACATTCATACAGACAGTCTTCGAGACGCTGCTGTAAGCTGCTGTGTGAACGCAACATTTTGATGCTCACACCTGTAAGTAAATGCAGTTGTCAATCCCAAAAACTGTCAGTGTGAACGTAGCCAGTGAAAAGTCCATTTCACACTTTCAGCAGCCCTTCGTTCTCTTTACACGTATCCACACACATCCTTCGCAGACATCTTAACGCACAATTCCCATCTGACTCTACAGAGGCCACACTGACAGAATTCAAATGACACTTCTGAAACAGACACCATGCTCCTCGATGCTGTCATGTGTGTGTGTCAGCAGCGCTGCACTGATGCAGAATAAAGCAGCACGGCAAAATAAATCATATTTCACCAGCGTTGAGAGTTTGCAGTCTGAATTGAATGTGATGAGATAAAAACGTCAGTACTGAGACATAATACAACAAACAACCATTGCATGCCTTTTCAGGATACATTTAAAACGAACAGCATGACCAGTGTACCCATAAAAGACTAGTTGAATCAGTCAAAAGAATTACTTGTTAAATCAAATCAACAAAATAATGACTCTTATGACCCTATTCTTGTAATAAATCAGTCAAAAAGTCTTGTAAGTTCAATCAAGTTGGAATTAGTCACTGAATCCAATTTACAAACAAAAGACTCTGATGATCTGAGTCTCGTAATGATTTGGTCAAAAAGACTCACAAGTTGAATCAGTCTAATGAATTGCTCACTTAATCAAATTATAAAAAGAAATAACTCTTATGACCCTATTCTTGTAATGAATCAGTCAGAAAAACTCAAGTTGAATCAGTCAAATGAATTACTACTGTAGCCGAATTCAATTCTCAAACAAATTAATCTTCTGATCCGATTCCGGTACTGAATTGATCAAAAAGAATCACAAGCTGAATGAGTCTAATAAATTATTCACTAATTCAGCTTCGCATAAAAAAAATGACTCTTATGTTCCAATTCTTGTAATTAATCGGTCAAAAAGATTCACAAGTTGAATCATTCTAATGAATTGGTCATTGAATTCACTTCACAAACAAAAGACTATTATGATCTGATTCCTGTAGTGAATTGGTCAAAAAGACTCACTATTTGAATGAGTCTAATGAACTACTTGTCAAATCAAATTAACAAAATAATGACTCTTATGACCCTATTCTTGTAATGAATCAGTCAAAAGGACTCATAAGTTCAATCAGTTCAATGAATTAGTCACTGAATACAATTCACAAACAAAAGACTCTAATAATCCGATTCCTGTAATGATTTGGTCAAAAAGACTCACAAGTTGAATCAGTCTAATGAATTGCTCACTAAATCAAATTCAAAAAAGAATGGCTCTTATAATGAATCAGTCAGAAAGACTCAAGTTGAATCAGTCTAATGAATTGCTCACTAAATCAAATTCAAAAAAGAATGGCTCTTATAATGAATCAGTCAGAAAGACTCAAGTTGAATCAGTCAAATGAATTACTACTATAGCTGAATCAAATTCTCAAACAAATTACTCCAATTCCAAATACTTATTATGATCCAATTCCTGTAATGGTTTGGTCAAAAAGACTCACAAGTTGAATCATTTGAATGAATTAGCCACTGAATCCAGAAAGACTCTGATGATCTGATTCTTGCAATTAATTGATCAACAAGTTGAATTAGTAAAATGAGTTAATAATGTAGCTGAATCCAAATCTCAAACAAATTACTCTTATGATTTGATTCCTGTAATGAACTGGTCAAAAAGAACCACAAGTTGAATTATTTGAATGAATTACTCGCTAAAACAAATTCACAAAAGAATGACACTAATGACCCAATTATTATAACGAATTGGTCAAAAAGACTCACAAACTGAATCAGTCATTGAATCCAATTCACAAAGAAAGACTATTATGATTCTTGTAATGAATCGGTCAAAGTGACTCTCCAACTTTTAGACCGAATGAGTCTGAATCCAGTTACTGATTTATAGTCTGAATGTTTATATGATAATGTAAATTTAACAACGCACATAGTGCACTCACCCTCGGTGTGGATGGCAGATACGTAGGTCCAGTTGTATCTCTTCACTATGTCCACCATGGCTCTGGCCTGCTGGGCGTCCGAAGGCACGACCCTCATGAAGTATTTGTACAGTGATTTGTCGCTGAGGTCCATACTGGTGGCGGAGTATGCGATCTGAGGAATATTAAACAGCTGCAGCAAGTTCTGCACTTGAATGGCCACGGAACTGGAACCCGGCCCGATCAGCCCCACGATTGGCTTCTTCCCCTTCATGGGCGTGGCACTCGGATCAGCACACCTGGTCCCGCCCCCAGCCTCTTCGCTTTCGTCGGCGGCGACGAGCGAGTCCCGTATGAACTCGATGCTTTGCTCCAGAGCGACGGCGGAATGCCAGCAGGAGTCTCGGATCTCACAGCCCAGCGTGACGTTGGGGAGGATTTTGGGGTCGGCGTTGATTCGGTCCAGCGTGTGCATCATGGCCTCGACGCGCTGGATGCCGTACTGTTCCCGAACGGCCCCGCATTTGCGCTCGTGCACTTTGTCGGCCGGCGGCTGGTGGTGCACGGAGAAAAGTGCGCCGATGATGATGTCACCGGGTATGTGGGCAACGACGCGCCGCTCGTTGGTCTGGGCCGCCATCGCCAGGGACGTCAGTCGCCATAAAAACACGGCGAGGGGATACAGGGTGATCATTTTGGAGTACATCAGAGGGCGTGTGTCTGTTCCTGTTCTGTTACTCACGTCAGCTCACATCAGTGCCAAAGACTCAATCACAGTGATGCTGATAAGATGAAGAAGTTCAGTCCAGTTGTTCCTTCTCTGAACTTTCCGTATTTGACTACACCAAAAGGAGATTGTGGAATCCTGTGGCTTTGAACTGCGCTGTCATTTGTCCGAGAGCTTCTACGACGACCCTGAGCAGGATGCTGGGTCGTTGCCGTGGCAACCTCGAGCTGGGGACGGCATGAGATGAGGGGCCTCATAACCTTGAACGAGAGGAGATGGACACAGCGATATTATTACATGCACACACAAAACATGGGAAACGTTGAGCCTAAAACTAACACACACGCCAGTCTTACACTTTCACGTTCAGCACGTGAAAACACTGTCCTATTGCATTCTGATGCTACAGTTAAAGGATTAGTTCACTTTAAAATGAAAATTAGCCCAAGCTTTACTCACCCTCAAGCCATCCTATGTGTATATGACTTTATTCTTTCTGATGAACACAATCAGATTTTTTACTGAAATATGGATATTTTTTTACACAAACGCATCGCTTCGCTTCAGAAGGCCTTTATTAACCCCCCGGAGCCGTGTGGAGTACATTCATGGAGGATGGATGTGGATGAGGCACTTTCTTCAGCTCATACTCATTGATCCCCCTCACTACCATTATAAAGCTTGGATGCGTCAGGATATTTATTAATATAACTCCAATTGTGTTCATCAGAAAGAAGAAAGTCATATACACCTAGGATGGCTTGAGAGAGAGTAAAGCTTGTGCTAATTTTCATTTTAAAGTGAACTAATCCTTTAAACTGTAAAAAAATGACTTTTCTAATATGTAAATAAAAAGATTATTTGAGTTATGTTTTACATGACAATACCATTTAAGTTTTTATGCTATTTCTTTGTCATTAACTTTGAAATTTACCAACAATTTGAGAGTGAAAATCATTTCCACACCAATTTTTTTTTTCTTGTGTAGGATTTACTTTGAATTTGATTGATTTTCATTCAGAAAATATTAGTAACTTTCACAAATAATTACAAAGAAATGGAAAGCAATTCTGAAGTAGAAAGAATGAAATTTACTAACAATTTGTGAGTGAAATTTTTTATTTTTTGAAACAATTTTCACTCTTTCACACA
Source organism: Ancherythroculter nigrocauda (assembly GCA_036281575.1). Lineage (NCBI taxonomy): Eukaryota > Metazoa > Chordata > Actinopteri > Cypriniformes > Xenocyprididae > Ancherythroculter > Ancherythroculter nigrocauda. The sequence continues at coordinate 41,900,252 of VTFQ01000013.1, forward strand.
TAATTACAAAGAAATGGCCAGCAAATTTGAAGTAGAAAGACTGACATTGTATTTTCTTGTGAAACATACTCCAATATTTCTTAGTTACAACTATTTTTACAGTGTATATGGTTGCAAGTTTGCACCTCTGATGTAGATGTTTCATTGCATGTTTTGTATAAATGTTACGTATGTGTGCGCAGTCTGAAAGTGTAACAGAAAAAACAACATTGTTACAAGGCTGTCAAGAATAACCGAGAAAGCTTTTTAGGCCCTTAACTCAAACGAAAATCACTTTTATTGGCTGTCGGACTCATTCATCCAAAAGCAGACCACAACAATGAGGTGACAGTTTTTCAGAAGAAAAGAAGAGAGCATTTACAAGATGAGTAGACTTTTCACAAGCAACTCATTTTAGTCTCACAGCAATGGAATTGGAAAAAATAAATAACATTTTCCTCACTTTAGCTGCATCCAAGGGCTGGTTTCACATGCCAAACCGCAAATTTGCGGACCCTTGTTAAAATGTGCTATATGGGGTCCATTAGAGAGACAGCACTCTGTCACAATGAAAATGCTGTCTCACTTTCCAATGAAACATCATGGCAAGAGCTGAATGGAGGGGAAATGCATCACAGCTCATAGAAGAAACAATAGGAGGGGAAACAAACTGCAATCCCACAAAAACCTCGCCAATATCAGGCATTCGCATTGAAATCATGCTGGCATTTAATGCACACTTCATTCAAACGAATGCAAATGTCAGGCTGATAGGGCAGAGAGCTCCACTCAAAGCCGCGGAGATCGAACGGGACGGATGCGAGTGAACGACCTTGCCGCTGATAAACCGAGAGAACGGGAGCTTTGCGCTGTCCGTGGTGCTGAAACGCATCACACTGCAGTGGCCAAAGAACTCCATGTGCTCAGTCTAACGCACCTCATAAACAACCTCCTGTATCCCCTCAGTCTTTAGACAGATCTAACATTGCAAATATAACTGCATACACATGCAATGCAAATTAATTTGCATATAATGGATTCCCAATAAGTCATACTGCTACACATGCAACCGCTCGGTCGATAATCTGCAGAGAGAGAAACAGAGCGCGTTCCTAATTCCAGAACATCACCGCTTCCACAGAGCCAAACTCACGCGGAGAGTGCGTGTCCGCGCACAGGTTGTCTGTGGTGATGTTTGGTGACGGTCCTTCTTACCTGCCCCGCGCCTCGATTCACTAAGGTCACGGATGGCGCGTGCCTCCCACAGGTGAATAGTCGCAGATTTTGGGGTCGGTAGCCCGGTAAACGGCGGGGCACTGGAGAGCCACAGCTGTAGTGTCGTCTCGTCTTCTTGTCACGCACTAACACTGCCGTGATCAGGCACACACATCCCAGTCCGCGACTCAACCCCTCCCACCAGTGAACCCCGAGACTGGCTGCATCCAACCGGCCGTGGCACCTGCAAGCCTGCGTTCCTCCTCTAAACGAGATCAACTGCTGATGAATTGCAGTGATTATTTTATCATTGCGTGTTTAGAAGTGAGATTTTAAGGGGTAGGTGACTTACCCACCATGGCTTTAGATGCTTTTTTGCTGTTGTGAATGAATGCATGAAGCTCGAGCGCAGGTGGTGAACGGGGTGTCTGCATGTGACTGATAATATTTTTAATATCCAATCATCATTGTTGTGTTTCGGAGCCTCGGAGTGAGATCGCATATGCTTTTAAAATGTGAAGGGCCCCACACCAAACCCTTGCGGTACTCCACCTCATACAGACACAGACCACCACCTTGTGGCACTTTAAGTATTGGGGATTTAAATTGAAATCACCTCTTTTCAAAGGTCTAATGGATGATGTTTGATTAATTCAGTGGATTTAAAGCTGGAAAGATGAGATCCAGTCTAAATTAACAGCAATGTGAATGTATAAGGAGGTAACATGATGGAAATGAGCTGAATTTTTATTGCAAAATTAAAGGGATAGTTCACTCGTTATTTACTTCATGACCAAACCTGTTTCCTTCTGTGGAACATAAAAGATGTTTTGAAGATGCATGGGGTATTTTAATTAAAATATCTTCTTTTGCATCACATGGAAAATAAGGGAAGCTTGGAACGATACGAGTAGTGAATAAATAACAGATTTAAGAACTAGCCATTTAAAATGTGCAGATCATCAGATTTTCAGAAGACAATTCAAGAAAAAAAAGGGGGGGGGGGGGGGAACTTAGACAGGAAGAGTGATGGGATTCCAATAATGCAGGCTAATATGTGAAATAAAAAATACTGTATCATGATAACATTCACTATAAATACATAGTTTTCAATCATATAACAATAATGATTAAACGTACTTTCCCTGCCAAATTATTAATAAAAAATAAATGTTTCTGTCGATATAACACATTCATTTTAATATTAATTATATATTTGTTATGTTTGAAAGTAAATTCTACTCTATACATGTGAGAATATATGCAGGAATAAATATATTTATATAGAAAAAGTTTGAATTAAGTAACTCATCTTACCAGCAAAGTTTATTTTCTGGGGTCTACTTCAAACCAGAATGATGTTGCGAAAGCATCCACTCGATCAGGAAGAGAACGTCATTTCGATTAATACACTTTTTACCATGGCAACCGCAGAATCTCAGCTGCACCGCGCAGAACCGTGGCTCCATTTTCCCGCTCGTTTTCATGTGACCGTTTAAAAGACAATCTCAATATCTCGTGTGTAACACCTCTCCGTGCATCATCGTGTGTACATGCACGAGTGGATAAAGCGGTGGCTGGTTTACAGGATGGGGCTTTTTAGCTAAAGTGGCTTTCGGCTTCGCGCGGGATTAAATGTGCCCGCCAAATGCGCGCGGGATTAACGGCCATTAAAAAGGCGAAACCACTCCAACGGTTTCCTGTGTGGTTTACCACAAAACCGATAGCCTTTCTCGTAAATCTCTCTATATAGGCTATCTCTCTAAATTTCACATACAGGCTCAAACACGTAATTTACACCCTCTCGTTTTCGCCATACCTTGACCATGATAGTCCCATGCTAGCATCACTTTGACCAACTACAGTTCGGCCAACCAGGTAATATTCTTAATCTCACAATTTCGCTTATTATTTCCCTTAAATATTTAAGGTTATGTTTAGTGAGCCCACGCCCCACCACAAGATGGATTACAGTGGAAAATCTGTTCCCATATTCATATTCATATGCAAACATATAAAAAGAATAAACAATACGCTGAACATTAAGCCCACGCTAAACCCAACCAGTTTTCAAATCTTCCCCAACAAAAGCAAACAGTGAAGCCATGTGCTGAGAGGGCTGATATAATGCAGATATATGTTTTTATATATATTTGATTGTTTTCATATACATGTTCTCATATATACTTGTATTTTAACCCATCTCTTGCTTTAAATTTCTTTCATTAAAATTTTAAACTCAACGGTTGGGTTTGTCCATATTTGACCCAAACATGAGTTGAAACAACCCAGCATTTTTAGAGTGTAAAAAACTCTATTATTAAGACCCTTAGAACTACCAATTTTGTTAATCACCCAAGCAGTTATCAATTATTAAAGGGTTAGTTCACCCAAAAATGAAAATAATGTCATTTATTACTCACCCTCATGCCGTTCCACACCCATAAGACCTTCATTAAGCTTCGGAACGCAAATTGAGATATTTTTGTTGAAATCCAATGGCTCAGTGAGGCCTGCATAACCAGCAATGACATTTCCTCTCTCAAGATCCATTAATGTACTAAAAACATATTTAAATCAGTTCATGTGAGTACAGTGGTTCAATATTAATATTATAAAGCGACGAGAATATTTTTGGTGCGCCAAAAAAACAAAATAACGACTTATTTAGTGATGGCCGATTTCAAAACACTGCTTCAGGAAGCTTCAGAGCATTATGAATCTTTTGTGTCGAATCATGATTCGGATCGTGTGTCAAACCGCCACACTGCTGAAATCATGTGACTTTGGCGCTCCGAACAGCTGATTCGACACGCTGATTTCATTGCGCTCCGATGCTTCCTGAATTCCTATTCCTATTAATATTGAACCACTGTACTCACATGAACTGATTTAAATATGTTTTTAGTACCTTTATGGATCTTGAGAGAGGAAATGTCATTGCTGGCTATGCAGGCCTCACTGAGTCATCGGATTTCAACAAAAACATCTTAATTTGTGTTCCAAAGATTAACGAAGGTCTTACAGGTGTGGAATGGCATGAGGGCGAGTAATAAATGACAGAATTTTCATTTTTTGGGTGAACTAACCCTTTAAACCTGGCCAATATATCAGCCTATCAGTATTATCAATACTAAGATCATGCAAAACCAAACCGTTGTCAAATCTGAAACCATGTGATCCACCTATGAGCCCTGTTCACTTGACCGCTGGTTGCTCATCCAAACGCTCAAAGATGCAGCAACCAGCGCTGGAATGCTGCTAACAGCATTATGCTTGTTAATTATAGAATTAGCATGATTGAGACCGCGGAGTGTAGGCTTGTAATAAATTACGCTCAGATGCTGGAAAGCTTCCTAAATGCTTCTTAGAAAGTACAAGTGTAATTGTTCAATGGCTTCTGGGGTCAGGTTACTATGGCAACCCCTCCCAACTGCTTTTAAAGGCGTAATGACAAGTAATCAGAGGCTCAAGTGTGTAATTGAGTCCTCATGTACATGCAAGAATACACACACACATTAAGTCAAGCAAATTGCAAAACAGTCAAACATTCAGTTCAAACAAGGCCCGAACACACACAAATACATGCAAACACACTTCAAATTTAAATACAGAAGTCATTCATAAGGACATGTCAGCTTCCTGAATTACTCTTTAACTCTTGCACACAAACATACACTCAGAAGCTGGACGCGTGCGTGGGAAGAGCCGCTCAAACTGGTGTGAGAGTGACTCACAGTCTGCTGCGCAGCTTCATGGAGTCACATTAAAGGCTGTTCTCCTCGCTTTCGCACACTGGGTGTGAATTTTAGAAGGTTTTAGGGAGGGTCTGAAACCCCTAATTAAGGCTTGCGACCGCCTCAAAAAGATGTGTATTATTTAAAAGCAAGCAGTCTTCTTACTTTTCAACAGCAAAGTTTCAGTAATGACAAAACTCAAACTTAGTCAGAGTGCACGTTTAATTTGGAACTAAATATAGTCGAGTTCTGAAGTAACCATGGCAACAGTCGCTGCTAGAAGAGGATGTAATCATATATTCAGGACTAGGAGGGGCCAAAAGTAACAATTTGGGAATCAACCAATGAAAACACACGTCAATCAGCTACTAATTTAAATACTGGCAGGGACATTATGGCTGCATCCGAAATCCCTTCTATATAGTAGGCAAAAAGCAGTTGACAAAGGTGACAAAAGTAGGGATGTGTCCAAAGCCGAATACTATGTACATGTAATGGAAGCAAGCTAGTAAGAGCTGTGCAAGCAAACTTCACTCCCCTGGCCTCAAGAGGCGTACTAGCGACTGACGCTAGAGTCTTTAGTGTCCTTGTTAGCGCACCTGCCTCCAATGCCGGAGATGTGGATTCGAATCCTGCTCAGAGTGGGTTGAGTAGGACCGGTTACATTTGGTGCCATGACCCAGATGGGAGTGTAAAGGAAACAAGCTAGTAAGAGCTGTGAATGTAAACCTCACTCCCCTGGCCTCAAGAGGCATACTAGCAACTGACGCTAGAGGCTGCGGTCCTTAGCGTCCTTGTTAGCTTGCCTGCCTCTAATGCCCATATTGATTACATTCGGAAAGGAAATGGCGCCCCTAAAGGGACTTGGTGATGGAAAACATGGGAGGAAAAAATATATTTCAATGCTTTTGTGTTCTCTTGCAGTTATATAGTTGGGTAATTATATTGTTAATTATTTGAGGGCATCAGGGAGCCGCTATCAATATGCATGGTATTGAAATAGCTTTTGAATGCTTGCTCGCGTTTTACTTTCGCTTTCTAATTCGCGATCACGCATACTCTGTGTATAGGGAGTGGTGGTACTGACCACACATTTTACAGGATAAGATATTTGTCAATGACTCTCAGGATCTGTTGCACACCAAATCCCCCAACAACATCTTGTGAGTCATCTATCCTTATCATCACATGATAAGTGAAATCTGATGTACTGTAATGTAACTGACTACCACAGCAAGCCTAACCATGTCCCTTTAGGGGTTCCGTAGAATGCATTATTCATTTTCTGTGCCTTTCCAAATTTGGAATTAGGCTTTGGGCACATCTCTACAAAGAAGTATGTCTAAATTCACAGTACTAATAAAAGAGTAGGCAAAAAGTACCGGGATGACTTACATCCTCCGGCGAGATTCTGAAGTGTGCATACATTGTTAGAGGTCAAAAAACTCAAAATAAGTACCTGCTCAAGAGAGTATGCGATTTCAGATGCAGCCTATCAGATGATACACTGACACGTATTGTTATTACTTATCTCTTCATTATATATTTACATATCACAAATCATCAGTATTGTTATTACCGAAAACTAACACTGTTAAAATAAAGCTGAAGTTAAATATAAATATTAAATGAAAACTTATTTTATTGCAGTTGGTGGTCAAGGCAACATTTCTAATTTTTGTTTAAGCTTAAAAAATTACTGAAATAAAGTGTTTTCAGATGACGTCACAGTCCCTCTTACTTTGTAATCTCTCCCCTCCAACTCCATTATGTTATTGAAACGGCAAATTTTCACAATCCAATCAGTTCTTGATGGATAAATCAATTCCCTACATTCGTTATTGTTGACTATCTGGTTTCACGTGTAAATATGTCAGATTGTAGAAGTGTGAAAGACAGAAGCCTCAGTGTGCTTGTGAAGTGAAGGACAGCGGTGATGTTGTGAGTGGGCGGCGTGTGCCGAGAGGGATTATCTTTCTACAAATATGACAAAACCCATAAAAATGACAGTAAATCAATTATTCGATGGTGTCTCAAAATGACATTGACATAATCTCTGTTGCCATAGAAACACTGATGATATATAAAGATTCCTGTCTGAAATGCTTCTACAAATAAGTGATGGCTGTAGGGACAAGAGAGACATGCTGTTCTGTCTAAACACTCGCTCAATGGCAGATTATTGTTAGTTTTTTTATATTATTTTTCCCTCATTTTCAGGGCAGTAGCTGTATGGATTTTACTCATTATCCAAATGCATAAATGTATTACATAAATTAATTTAAGGAGCATTAAACTGTGTTTCTGGAGACTGACTAATCAAACATCTTGAACCAGCTAATCAAGGTCTATGCAAAAATTAACTTTCAAAAATAAACCTTTCCTGAGAAAATACATTATTGTTCAAAAGTTTGGGGTTAGTAAGATTTTTTTTTAATGCTTCCGAAAGAAGTCTCTTCTGTTCACCGAAGCTGCATTTATTTGATCAAAAATACAGTAAAAACTGAAATATTATTACAATTTAAAAGAATTTTTTGAATATATTGTAAAATGATATTCATTCCTGTGATCAAAGCTGAATTTTCAGCATCATTACTCCAGTCTTCAGTGTCACATGATCCTTCAGAAATCATTCTACACTGTAAAACTTTGCTGTAAATTTACAGCTAATTTCTAACAGTATTATACTGTATTTTCATAAAACAGTAACATTCTGTATATTTTACAGAATGTCTGTAAATATACAGTAGTTTTCTGTTTTCAGCCCGTTTCACTCGTAATACAGTATAATACTGTAGAAGCATTGCATTATGGGATTGGTTTTTTTTTTTTTTACCGCGCTCATTTCAAATTTCTAGGCCAGGCATACATTTTTGCTTTTCTCCCAACGCTTTTAGTGTTTCACGTCGACTCTTCACGGTTTAATGTTATCATTAAACGATATTTGAGTGAATATTGTGTGCAGTTTTAAGCTTTCGAAGCGTCAGTTTGCCTGAGACGCGGGATGACTGGACGGCGCTGCTGAGAAGACGGAGATGTTATTTTCCGCCTGATTAATCAAAACGTTTGTGCCCGTGTCGAGAAGACGGATAAACGATTGTTCGGCTGAGAATACGGTAAGTCACTCTTTTCTGGAGCTTTTCGTTCGCGTTTTTACTTTGTCATGAATTGTTTGATCTTGAAATGTTAAACTTCTCATGAGCAAACAGTTAACGTTGCTCTGTTTTCAGCGCTTCACGCAGTAACACTGATGTTTCATCTTATAGACAAATCTAAGTTATTCTTACAACCTGATTTTTTTTTTCTCGTTTCAGTCTGCATCATCTGATGCAGCTCCATTGTTTACGTAAGTGTTGTGCTTATTTTCACGTATATCAGGTTTATGATAAAGAATTCAGTGAATAAACAATTTTATTTTGTCAATTATTTTAAGCATTATTTTAAGATGAATCTAATTGGATAATTTAACTTACTGCAATCAAATGCTTAGGCATTTGAAATGCTATGGTGCATATATTCACAATATTCATTACTGTTTTCTCTCTCTCCTTTTTTTTCTTCTCTTTTTCTTCTTTTATAGGTACTTTGACATCAACCATGAACACGGCTTAAGAAACAAGAAGGGAAAGTGACTTCCAAGACTGGCAACACTGTGCAAAAAAGGAACAGTACTGAAAAACTTGTAGGCCTACTATTTGTTTTACTCCACATTTGGAAAAATGTTAAAAGTAAATAATATTGCTGTATTGTTCAATGATAACTGTTGATTGCATTTAAAATGTTGACCTTTCAACGTTGCAATTTTCTTCTTTTTAAAAATAAAAGTTTTAAAACTCAGAGTATGTTGCTTTCCATTTCCTTTGCCATAACATAACAAAAGTATATTTTTAATGATTTAATGACATATATAAGTACAGTATGAAAAGCTGTATAAATGCAGTTAATAGCTGTAGATAAACAGTATAATACTGTAAAAGTACATAATATTACAGCAGGATACTGTATTTGGTAATTACAGTACTATACTGTAAATGTTGTTTACAGAAGTAGTACTGTAAAAATACAGTAAGTGGCTGGCAACCCAGCTGCCAGTATTTTACTGTAAATTTACAGCGAAAAGTTTTACAGTGTAATATGATGATTAGTTGCTCAAGAAACAGTTGTACTGCTTCAGATTTTTGTGGAAACTGTGATTCTTTGATGGATAGAAAGTTCAAAAGAACAGCATTTGTTTGAAATATAAAACTTTTGTAACATTATAAATGTTAAACTCTAACTTTTGATCAATTTAATGCATCCTTGCTGAATAAAAGTATTAATTTCTTATAAAAAGAGGAAAAAAAAGAAAACATACTTTTGAATGGTAGTGTACAGTACAAAGTGTGACAACTAGCCCCGGTCTAGCCCCTTTAGTTAAAGTCTTTCATAACCTGTAGTTTCCACTGTGTTCTATTTAACACGTCTGCTTTGTATTTTGCCAGCCTATCTGGTTTCATCCATAAAAACTGAATCACCCTACAAGCCTATGGCAGGAACTCTCACAGACGGCAATGGTAAGCTGTCCGGTCTCGGAGAGATGAGCCTACAGAAGAACAGAGAAGAGGAATTACTGAAGAGAACAGAGCGTCAGCAGCTCCATTCTGTAAGTGCCTTGGCTTTAATCCAGTGGTGACTGGCAAAAGTTCAAACTCACACTGCCCTCTGTAGACCACTTGTGGCATTAAAGTCAAATTCAGTGCTTACGGAGTATTTCCAGTCAGGGCAGTGGGTCAACACATCTAGCTGACATGAATAACGATGTTATTTTACATTAATCTAGTAGTCAGTCAAATACGTCTGGTTGTATTTGTCATGCTAAAATGCACCAAAAGTTTCCAAAAAACTACTTACATTGAATCTGAAATCAGTATGTGTGAAAATAGACTAAATTATGTAAGAGACCAGTGGTTTCGTCCTCTAATAACATCTAAATCTCAATCAATTTAGAACAACATTTTTGTAAATATAATTTACAGAATTAAGGCCTGTTCACAACAAGAACGATCACTATAAAGCAGTGTTACCAAGTCTGCGGTTTTCCCGCAGAATTGGGCTACTTTTACACTGTTGCCTAGGGTTGTTTTTAATATCTGCAGGTTGAAGCGACCCCAAAAACATGATATTTAGCCACTGGGATGCGATTTTTACTAGGGAACCCCACGAATAACACTGTTTTTACTCCCATGGGACCCCCCGAAATGCGATTGGGCTAGTTTTGGGCTAGTTTTGAGAAGCAATTGGGCGGGTTTTGTTGTTAAAACCTGGCAACCCTGCTATAAAGATAACTATATTAGGTTCCACAACCACGGACGACATTGTTCTGTTTATTATAATACCACGCTGAAGTTTTGTCATCTGTCACTTTAAATGCTTGAGCTCTTTAAAGCAGGATGGATTCTGATTGGCTTTCAATGTTTTTATCGCTCATCAGCTGAAAAAAAAATAAAATTTTGCAAGTAATTCCAATGATATTGTGCCTTTCACGTGATGCATTAAAGTGGCCTGAAAAAGTGTTTGTACACTTTTGTGACACTTTCAATTTCTGAATATCCTTGTAGGCTCTTCAGGGAAAAAAAAGAGCGTCATCAGAACTAACCACTCAATTTCATTTCACAACCACAGTGTTAAAATACAATGCTTTGTTAAAGTCCCCCTGTACTTAATAATTATTACTTAAAACTCATCTTTGATCACCAAAATGATTATTAATGTTTCTATACATTCATAATCGTTTAAAATAATAAATGTATATTTAAATGTTTTTTCCTGTGAAAAAAAATTCTTCATGCCTTAAATTAGCTTGAATGTAACTCTACACCCTTGCCTCATTTATTATACGCGGATCAATGAATATGCAAATTAGCCCCGCCTCCACTCAGTCACGCCAGCTCAGAAATCCACTCGGTCAACTTACTGAGGTAAACGCTGCACAATTGTATCGCTCTTTACAACGTCGAACACATAACGTAACATAACATAACATAACAGCTAATAATGTGTTTCTAATGTTACACAAACATGTTCCCGTTCGTGAGCTTCTAACAATCAGTATCCTTAATAACGCTTTGAACATCTCAGAACATCAGTGGAGAAAGACATACAGTTCATCATAACATTGTAATATACATCATACACCCGCCATATTGCTAAATCTACACGATTTGTCATATCAACAGAAAAATATACCGGGATAACCTGGCTTCTCTCGAGACTCCCCTGCTAGTTCGCTGTTAATGATATGCTAAAGCCCGCCGGCAAACTGCGGGTTTGAGACTGTCTTTGGTTCACTGCAGTTTTAAAGAGAAAATACTCAGCAATGGTGTTGACTTATCAATTTGCGCATGGTTTGTCTTAAAGCATATTAAAAACACCACATAGACATATAAACAACATTAAAAAGTTGATATTCACCACAGGGGGAGTTTAGATCTAACAACGCTATTATATTTTGCTTGAAAAGCTTTCTTTAAAACGAATGCCAGTTTTGATATCTTCTCATCAAATTGCATTTGCAATTGCATTCAGACATTTCTAAGTGGCTAAACATTTTTATGGGCCACTCTTTGCATTATGGATGAAATGCAGAAACCATATGATTGTGTGTGATGAAGCCTGACTGTAGAGCCAGAGAAAGAGAGCCCAGGGCTGTAGTAATCCTGTGACGTTCATTCCTCTGCTGCGTGCTGGATTATCTGGACCTCGTGCCCACTACGCTAACATGTGACAGGCTTATGATTTGAGAAAGCTAAGAGCACTATACGTGCAGCTTCCCCAAACGGCACATGATAAAACATATGACACACATATATAAGCCTAAAAACGTAAGTGAGGGAACATGAAACAAAAAGAGCATCAAAAGTAGCATGCTTGTTTGGATAGTAATACAGCATGATGACACACATTTTGGACATGTACCATGGTATTCGTATACCGTGAGGTACAGTGCAAATAACTGAAAGAGGGTTTTTTGGTTTCTTGTTTTTGTTTTTTTCAGTAAAACTGCTTTGGAATCAAATGTATTTTCAGAAGCGTAATATGAAAATAGATTTAATTCAAATTAGGGATGGGCGATATACCGGTAGACATGATTAACTGGTAGAAATATGACAAAAAGAGATATTGACTATGTCTTTAACGCGGTTACACTCATGTGATGTTGCTGTGCTTCGTGTGTGTTCACAAAAGCTTATCGTCTGCATGCGTTTTTAAGCATTGTGGTTTAAAAACAAGTGATTTTAAAGTGCAAAATGCACTTTACAGAACTCATTCCGCTATATGCCAGCGCTGTCTGAGAGACGCGCACATGTGAAGTTATTTTTCCCACTTTATTGGCCTTGAACGGTTAAATACACACACTTGTATGTGTCAAAATGCCTGTCTTTGTAAGTATCCTAGTAAATATGGTAATTTATGCCTTAAGTGAATGTAAACAGTTGAGAAAGGAAACGCATGTGTAACAGTATAATGGATCCTGGCAGCTCTTAAAGTGACAGCAGCCTAATATATTTAAAGTGACAGCAGCCTAATATTCTTAAAGTGACAGCAGCCTAATATTCTTAAAGTGACAGCAGCCTAACATTCTTAAAGTGACAGCAGCCGCGTGATTTTTTCCCCCAAACCAGTTAAGCGCAAACCACGCCCCTTTGCGTTAAAACCCCACCCCGCAGCCTTGACTCACGTCTCTAGCTCGATTTCATTGGTCAACTAAATCACAGCGCTGATTTGCCACACCGCCCCACATGAAAAAATACTATAGTAATTTATATTAAGTACGATAGTGTTTGTAAACCGCACTATAGTAAATTGTAGTATACAGTATATATTTTAGTATTTACAACACTTTATGAATGCTACAGAATACTGTAGCATTAACTATAGTGAACTGATAAACTGTAATGAACAGTATAGTTTACTCTAGTAAAAACTAAAGTATACTACAGTGTATTGTAGTATAAGACACCCTATAGTTGTAGAATACTTACAGTATTGGGTAATTTGTTTATATTACTATAGTTTTTTATATTACCACTACAACTAAAATTAAATTTGTGGTGGTAAATTCTAAAGTACTTTACTATAGTATGGTTCAAAACACTATAGTAATTACTATTATTTACTATAATATTTTTCAAGTGGGAAACTAATTTTAATACAATACCCAATATACAAAAGAGATACACGAGTGTGTATACAAAGTGAAACGTTGCACACACAATTTACAACTTAAAAAAATAAAAAAGGATGCATAAAGTGAATAAAAAGTGCATAAAACTACACACATATAGGCTATAAAACACCCACAAACAAAAGGGTTTAAAAAAAAAAAACACCTTTTTTTATTCTTTAGCTTATTCTTCATTCTTTAGTAAACAATATGACCTCATTACCCTGCAGTCTAAGGCTACCTGAAGCTGCGCAGACCAATCGGAGTATGACATCAAAGTACCCAGAGAGTGATTTGAAAGCACACCTTTCTTTGAAATAATTTAATGATTACAAATGATCACAGAGCTGATTAAGAAAAAATACCACAGCACTGTGTGGTTAAACAGATAAAATGCAAAAATGCCATAGTACACAAAAACAATATTACATACAATTCACAATGCTATCAAGAACTTTAAAAGGATGCATGAAATTAAATTTTTGTCTGTGCAGTTCCTAGTGTAAACAAGTTTATGAATATGATTTTTAATATAACTTCATAACCTGCAGTCCTAACCTAGAATTCATAAATAATACTTTGTTTGCAGTATAGGGTTAGTTCACCCAAAAATGAAAATTCTGTCATTAATTACTCTCCCTCATGTCGTTCCACACCCGTAAGACCTTCGTTCATCTTCAGAACACAAATTAAGATATTTTTGATGAAATCTGAGAGGTATATGACTCGTCCATAGACAGAGATATATAAATCAACACTTTCAAGGTCCAGAAAGGTACTAAAGACATTGTTAAAACAGTCATATGACTGCAGTGGTTCAACCTGTTATGAAGAGACGAGAATTTTTTTTTTTTTAGCGCACAAAAATTACAACTTTATTCAACAATCTCTTCTCTTCTGTGTCATTCTCATAATTGTTTACGTTCAGCGCTTCCAGGTTCTACGTCAGAATGCCGGCTCAGTATTGGCTAAAGCTGATCATGTGATCAGCATGATGCATGCGTGTGATGCTGACGCAGGAGCCGGCCAATAATGAGTCGGCGTTCTGATGTAGAACCTGGAAGCGCTGGACATAAACAATTATGAGAATGACACAGAAGAGAAGAGATTGTTGAATAAAGTTGTAATTTTTGTTTTGTTTTTGCACACAAAAAGTATTTCTCATCATTAATAAAATTAAGGTTGAACCACTGCAGTCACATGACTGTTTTAATTATATCTTTAGTACCTTTCTGGACCTTGTAAGTGTTGATTATATTGCCGTCTATGGACAAGTCATACCACTTGGGTTTCATCAAAAATCTTAATTTGTGTTCTGAAGATGAACAAAGGTCTTACAGGTGTGGAAAAACATGAGGGTGAGTAATTAATGACAGAATTTTCATTTTTGGGTGAACTAACCCTTAAACTTGTCTACTAATTGATATTTTGAAACATTCAGGACAAACAAATTAAAAACACCCAACCCACTCACACTATACAAACATTGGTACCATTTTAAGTTTGATGCAAGTAGTTCATTGCCACAGATTCTGACAATTTGTGGCGAACCCTGACAGCCCTTTTCCCCCCTTTTCCTGTATATCTGCTGTAGTCATGCTCTGGACCGGAACTACTTTTTCTGGGCCGTCCAGCTGTCAAACGCCGCCTAGAACCGGTCTTATTTGTTCTTCGGGCCACTGCTGTTGGCTGACAGCCAATAATAGGACCTGGTCTTCTAGCAGCTCGTCTTAATGCTGCTGCACGTTTTGACACCGACATCCCTTTACCAAAACAGTAAAATGCAGAGATCAGTTGGGTCGGGTTGTGCTGCATCTTTTCAAGCTGCTTGGCCATTGTAGTAATGGCATCACTGTAGTCAGAGTTTTCAGCCAGTTCACTGAGCAGTCCCAGCATCCGTCTCACAGGAGACTGAGGTATAGATGCTGTTTAATAAGAAAACAATAAAAACAATTAAACAACAACAAACACTTTGACCAGTAAACAAAACTGAGGGTTGTCAATTTAGTCAAAACTAAATTATGTAACAGTAATGTCTTTCCACACAAACATCTGAATATAGCTGCAAACACTGCAAGCCCAAGCACTGCATGGCACATGCATTTAACTCCCTAGTAATCTTTGTTGTTAGTTGTATGTTTTAATTTTTTACATCCGTTTACTTTTTCAGAATGGTATGATACTGAATCAGAATGATGATTTTGGTAGCAAACTTCTTTGGCTCTAATAACAATTAGACAGAATTTTTAATGTAATTAAGCTTCATGGACTCACCTTCCTCCGAGTTACCCGGCACACAGTGTTGTTTGGAGTATGAGTCCTCTAGAGTAGGTGATGTTTGGTGCAGTTGTGCAGAGCTGAGGGAAGACGGGCCCAGCTGATGCAAGTCTAAGGGTTCATAACAAACACAGAGACAAAATGAAATGTAGCATGAGATATGCCACCATTAGAAAAAAAAAAAGAAAAAGGAATACATTGGAAAAAAAAAAAACAGCACCATCTCTCCCTTTATACTGACCGTCATCTTGAGCACTGAGATGGTACTGATGATCAGTATTGCAGGTTTCTTGCCTCGGAGGCATGTCTATAACAATTGTATACTAATGTCACACTGCTGTACAAGTTGTTTTTATTAAGAATTAAGTATATATAATGAAGGTTTTATGTCCCACTTGAACTTTCTTACCTACAGCTAACGTGCTTGGCTTAGGCATATTTTGCCGTAAAGGTTTCAGGAAGTCAAGAGAAACTGAGGCTGTGAAGATGATAAACAGGACATATTTGTTAAAATATCTAAAGAAGGTAGTGTCAGTCTATGTGTGAGAACCTATGCTGCAAAGAAAGAAAATTACCTTTTGTTATTTTCAGCAGCTCAGCCCTCATTTCAGCTGTTGTGGGAAGAAAGTTGATGGAGGTGATGTTGTAATTTTGCACTATTGCTGCCTGGTGTTTGCATGGTGCTCCACTATGACCAACAGGACATGTGCAGAGCTCCAACTCCATGTCCACTGTATAGGTGTGCCCTGATGTGGAGGATTTCACCTGAAACTTCTTCTCTCCAACCTAGATATTGTTGAATAGTCGTTATTTTGTTGTTTTGTTTTCTGGAGATGAGCAAAGGTCTTATGGGTGTAGAACGACATGAGAGTGAGTAATAAATGACAGAATTTTCATTTTTGGGTGAACTAACCCTTTAAGTACCACCGTGGTACTTAAAGGGTTAGTTCACACCCAATGCACAATAAATAACATTTTACCTTTACATTTTAAATTTACATTTTACAGATGTTATAAATAATGTTTCAATAGGTTATATTATTTATATATTTTTTATTTTACTGCATGTTTTCACAAAAACAAATATGCATATTTAATGTTACTAGCGCTTTGTCAATGTTAAGATTCTTTTTAATATGCCAATAAAACATACTGCAGGCTCTCTCCAAGTCTCTATCACTTAATTTCTGTGTAATTTCTGTAAAACAAAATGACAAATGTTTACTTTTTACATAGGGGTACTTTCATGCCTCCTTTGTACTTGCGTTCTTATTGGAATTGAACATTGACGGTTGATGATGACAGGACGAAAACACAAGGCTGCAAGATGGCTTAAAAACATATAATGAGAAAAGAATCGTCAATTTTATAATGATTTATATTTAAAAATCATCTCACCTGAGAAATATCAGATGTTTTAATATTACTTTCTGTAGCAAGGAATCTTGATCGGTGGAATGCCTCCCAGTGGCCAAGTGCAACGTCTGTCACACGTGCTTCGTAGTACATCTCTAGTCGGGTGACGAAAAGGTTGAATAATTGAGGGAGGTTGAATGCTTTTGTCCTCTGAAGTATTTTGTCTTTCAAGACACGCATAGCAGCTTCCACATAGTTATTTGTTTGGTTGCCACGTGTTGGCAAGTCCCTTCTATAGCTGAGAGCCCAACTCTCACGTCGACTGTAAAGACTCTGTAGGTAGGTTAGGAACTTCTTGTATCTGTAATTAGTTACAAAAAAAAAAAACTGTAAAGAATAAATACAGTACAATAAAAGCCTCTAAATAGGCCTCTCAGGGTAAACACACCAGAAATAATAAGAAAATATTCAAGCTACCTCTACCCGTCTACTATTTTCTCTACCTGGTGGTCAAAGGGTTGTTCAGGGCTTGCTGGTAGAGTAATTCAACTTTACTCATCTCCCTGGCATAAAGCATGTCTTTTACTATGCTGAACAGTGTCTGTCTTTCCTTCATCTCAACTTTGTGTTCTTTGTTCCACAACCACCTCCACACAGCTTGCAAAAGATGAAATATGCAGAGCAGCTGTGTGGCTTCAGGAAAGACCTGGGCTATAGCTCCCTTTTCTGCCTTTGAGTCATCCGTAAGAAACACACAAGGGCCTGCCTCACCTCTCCCTCCAAAGGCATCTTTTGTCAATAAGGACTTAAATAGCGTCAATCCCTCACTAATTGTCCTCTCATCTTCCGACTGGGTTATTACTATCCCAAGAGGAAGACCACCTGCACAGGTGTGTGTGAGAAGGAGAAACACCCTGCAGTTCTCCCGGTCCATGTTACCAGAAGAATCCATAAAACACATCTCTCCACTATTGGAAAGACTGTGTGTTCGTTTCATCAAAGGTGAACAAATGGCTACAAGTGGTGTTCCTGCTGAAGACATTCCAAGCTTTGCACAGCTGTCATCACATGCTGCATTGTAGGATTCTACCTGCCTTTCCAAAGCTGCTAGCATTCCCTCCCCACTCTGCTCTCCAAACTCCTGCTTATTAACCTTCTGATACAGTCTGCAAATGAAATTATTTTTTTGAACTACATAGGTCTGTCAAAGCTACTGATTTTACTTTGTAGACCTAGTACAATTTCACATACCTGTAGCAAAACTGAAGGTCTGGGCAAAGGGCACGGTTGGCTGAGGCATATACATAGTTGTTGCCATGCTCAGCCAGCAGGTCACTTTTAAGTACAGCCAGAGCTGATGTTGGGCTGTGCCCGATCTCAAACAACTGCGTCAGGGACTCTATTGCCTTGGCCCCTACATCCCTGTGTCTCAGTGCCTCCGCAACAAAGATGTTATGATTATGTACATTATACAAATGCACAGAAGTTGGGTAGGTGGGTATATGGGGATCATTGCTCCTGAAAAATAAAAACAAATCTCACAAAGCAGCTTGCAAAAACACTTATTTTATCTCATCTTCATATTTCTAACTCACCTACTAGATCCTCCCCTTTTGTCTACAGCCTTCACCAGAGTGCAAACCATTTTTGCCTCACAGCATGTATTTTTTGACAACCGTCTTTGATTAGCCGTGCCTGATCGAACACAAACATTGTGCTGGCACCTATAATGAGCCTACAGATAGATATAGATCAAATATGAATGTTTAAATATACAGAACTGTGCACAAATCTTTGGCATGTTAGATTTTATTTAGTCATTTATATCTGTTGTATTAGTGTGCCAGTAAAAGAAAAAAAAAAAAAGTTTACATTTCTAAACTTTCATTTTGCCATTAATTGTTATTATTATTATTATTATTATTACTACTACTACCACCAATTTATTTATCTAGGAAAACATAAAATTGTGATGCATCTCTTCTTCCAGAGAGTCCTGGCTGACAATGACAGCAACAACAAATAAGCCAATGAGATTTTTGTATTCACAAGGAGTCCAACAACAAACAGCATGTCCCACACAGAGTTCTGATCTCACCATCATCATCGAGTCCGACTGGGATTACATGAAGAGACAAAAAACTGAGACTGATTAAATCCTGTGGCAACATCTCTAATACTCATCTACCTGCAAAGCCGAAAAATGTAAAAATGTGTATGCATTTGATAAAAATGCTGTAAATTGAGGATGTTTTAAAAAAAATTCATAAATAAATGTTTTATTATCGTTTTAGATTTTATTGTTTTTAGATTTGCAGGTAGATTTCTCCAAGTGTATTAGAGATGTTGCCACAGTTTTTTTTTTCTCTTTATGCAATCCCAGATGGACTACATTATGGACTACATTATCTATGTCCGAACCATACCATTCTGGACTCGCTGTGCATACGAAAATCCACTTGTCCTAGGGTTGTGTAAATACTGGAGCCTACAGATGTCCAGTCCATCACAGGGATAAAAATCTCACTGAACTAGTACAATTAATGGTAAAAGGAAAGTTTGAAAATGTTAACTGATATTTCTTACTGGCACACTAGTGAAATATATAATTGTCTTAAGATTTAGGTGAAGAATCTAATGTGCCTTTTGCACAATACAGTACTGTGTGTTAACACCATTTAGACTACTGTAAAGACATTTTCAGTGTAACAAATTGTCCTACACTAATTAAGTGTAAAGATGAATGAACTGATTTTACATTACCTTATAAAGCACACGTTGTCCCTTTCTTGGTTTCGTCACTGCCACTCTCCAACTCACTCCTGATGACTCACTAAGCTTTTTCACCCATTCCTTTACTTCACAACTTTCTGTTAGTGCAATTCTGAGCGACGCATCAAAGCTTGTGTGGTCCAACTTTGATTGTGTAGTGCATGAACGATAGGCGCAGAAGTGATAGTTATACCCAGGAGGTAACCAGTTCTGTAAAAGTAAAAAGAAATTAGTCACCCTGCTACTTAACGCTGAGAGTTTGCCCATAAGCATTTTAACTGAGATGGCCTAGCGTTTAGACACACGAAGTTTTTTAAAACATAAATCATTATCAGAAAAGTGATGCATCAAATTAATTTAATTTAAATTTTTAACCTTAAGATGTACGGCTTGCTCTTCATCACAGCCAGAACAGGCGTACTCCCCTGAGGGCGTCAGATTGATCGAAATAAAGATAAGAGTAAAAATGAAAATTATAATAATAATACAAAAAACTCACATTGAAACCTACAAATAACGTTACTTATGATAATAAAATGCAATTAAAAACAATTGGCAGGCTTATCTTACCGTTTGTCAGCGACGGATCCATCAACGGCCTCATTATCGCCTCAGGTGACAATGTAACAGTGTTGACCAATGAAATCGAGCTAGAGACGTGAGTCAAGGCTGCGGGGTGGGGTTTTAACGTAAAGGGGCGTGGTTTGCGCTTAACTGGTTTGGGGAAAAAAATCACGCACAGCAGCCTAATGTTCTTAAAGTGACAGCAGCCTAATGTTCTTAAAGTGACAGCAGCCTAATGTTCTTAAAGTGACAGCAGCCTAATGTTCTTAAAGTGACAGCAGCCTAACATTCTTAAAGTGACAGCAGCCTAACATTCTTAAAGTGACAGCAGCCTAATATTTTTAAAGTGACAGCAGCCTAATATTCTTAAAGTGACAGCAGCCTAATATTCTTAAAGTGACAGTAGCCTAATATTCTTAAAGTGACAGCAGCCTAATGTTCTTAAAGTGACAGCAGCCTAATGTTCTTAAAGTGACAGCAGCCTAATGTTCTTAAAGTGACAGCAGCCTAACATTCTTAAAGTGACAGCAGCCTAATATTTTTAAAGTGACAGCAGCCTAATATTCTTAAAGTGACAGCAGCCTAATATTCTTAAAGTGACAGTAGCCTAATATTCTTAAAGTGACAGCAGCCTAATGTTCTTAAAGTGACAGCAGCCTAACATTCTTAAAGTGACAGCAGCCTAATGTTCTTAAAGTGACAGCAGCCTAACATTCTTAGAGTGACAGCAGCCTAATATTCTTAAAGTGACAGCAGCCTAATATTCTTAAAGTGACAGCAGCCTAACATTCTTAAAGTGACAGCAGCCTAATGTTCTTAAAGTGACAGCAGCCTAACATTCTTAGAGTGACAGCAGCCTAATATTCTTAAAGTGACAGCAGCCTAATATTTTTAAAGTGACAGCAGCCTAATATTCTTAGTGACAGCAGCCTAACATTCTTAGAGTGACAGCAGCCTAATATTCTTAAAGTGACAGCAGCCTAATATTTTTAAAGTGACAGCAGCCTAACATTCTTAAAGTGACAGCAGCCTAATATTTTTAAAGTGACAGCAGCCTAACATTCTTAAAGTGACAGCAGCCTAATATTTTTAAAGTGACAGCAGCCTAATATTTTTAAAGTGACAGCAGCCTAATATTCTTAGTGACAGCAGCCTAATATATTTTTAAAGTGACAGCAGCCTAATATTTTTAAAGTGACAGCAGTCTAATATTCTTAGTGACAGCAGCCTAATATTTTTAAAGTGACAGCAGCCTAACATTCTTA
Organism: Ancherythroculter nigrocauda; assembly: GCA_036281575.1. Classification (NCBI taxonomy): domain Eukaryota; kingdom Metazoa; phylum Chordata; class Actinopteri; order Cypriniformes; family Xenocyprididae; genus Ancherythroculter; species Ancherythroculter nigrocauda. The sequence goes on from VTFQ01000013.1 coordinate 41,921,620, forward strand.
AAGTGACAGCAGCCTAATATTTTTAAAGTGACAGCAGCCTAATATTCTTAAAGTGACAGCAGCCTAATATTTTTAAAGTGACAGCAGCCTAATATTTTTAAAGTGACAGCAGCCTAATATTTTTAAAGTGACAGCAGCCTAATATTCTTAGTGACAGCAGCCTAATATATTTTTAAAGTGACAGCAGCCTAATATTCTTAGTGACAGCAGCCTAATATTTTTAAAGTGACAGCAGCCTAACATTCTTAAAGTGACAGCAGCCTAATATTTTTAAAGTGACAGCAGCCTAATATTCTTAAAGTGACAGCAGCCTAATATTTTTAAAGTGACAGCAGCCTAATATTTTTAAAGTGACAGCAGCCTAATATTCTTAGTGACAGCAGCCTAATATATTTTTAAAGTGACAGCAGCCTAACATTCCTAAAGTGACAGCAGCCTAATATTTTTAAAGTGACAGCAGCCTAATATTCTTAAAGTGACAGCAGCCTAACATTCTTAAAGTGACAGCAGCCTAATATTTTTAAAGTGACAGCAGCCTAATATTCTTAAAGTGACAGCAGCCTAACATTTTTAAAGTGACAGCAGCCTAATATTCTTAATGTGACAGCAGCCTAATATTCCCGCTGTTTGTCATAAATGTTAATCAAACAACAAAAGAGAGAAAATCACTTACTGCTCTTGACTAAATTACTTTTTGTATCTTTAATTACAACAAATGTATATTTAATTTACACAGTGAAGGTTTTTTATACATGTAATTATTTTATATTTGTGTAGCACTTCTTATTTCGCGCTTGAATTTTTTCAGGTATGTCTGTTTTAGTTGTGTCTGTTCTATTGTTTTTTTTTTTTTTTTTTCCTATTGCTTGTAATTAGTTTATTTGGTCTAATTTTTATTACCTACTGTTCACACGTCTTCAGTATGCTTGAGATTTTGTTTTTTATTTAGTTAGGCTAGTATTACTTTTTTGTGACACTGACATTGGTGACAAGGATTATGAAATGTCTATGGAAATTAAAGCAAAAATGACTATATTGTGATATATATCGTTATCGTGAAATAAAATTACTAGTATCGTGATATAAGATTTTGGTCATATCGCCCATCCCTAATTCAAATTTGTAAGCTGCTTAAGATAAAAGTGTCTAATAAAACCAATAAACAAAAACCGTTGTACATGAATATGGTACTTATTCAATGCCACTGAATTACCATTAAATAAAAATATGCTTTTGCATAAAGGACTAAATATGGATGTGATCATGAGCCTACAGGACTATAGAATAGAACAAAATGAGAATTAAAAAAAAAAATCAACTTTTTATCCTGAAAAATAAAATGTATCACGGTTTCAACCAAAAATATGAACTGTTTTCAACATTGATAATAATTATAAATGTTTCTTGAGCAGAAAATCATCATATTAGAATGATTTCTGAAGGATCATGTGACACTGAAGACTGGAGTAATGATGCTGAAAATTCAACTTTGATCACAGGAATAAATTACATTTTAACATATATTCAAATTGAAAGTTGTTATTTTAAAATGTAATAATATTTCATTGTTTCTACTGTATTTTTGATCAAATAAATGCAGCCTTGGTGAGCAGAAGAGACTTCTTTCAAATCATTAAAAAACCCCAAACTTTTGAACAGTAGTTTATATGACAATATATGAGAAGAGAAGTCAAATATGCTTTTAAACTTGCAATAATTTAATGGTTATAACGCATAAAACAAGCATAGGCAGTGATTTTCGACTCAGCAACAGGTTGTTGGCATAAACACGAAGTTAAAACCTTATTAACTGTGTTGACTTTGCTAATTTCCTCTGGTTATTGAGTTAAAATGGATGATCTTTAATGAAAGGAGTTCCTTCCCGAACTGTAAATGAAATGATCTCACGCTCGACTCGAGCACAAGCATTCCTCAGAGTCCCGAGACTGAACACGAGCGGGGGTCACCGATTTTATCCCTAGCATGTGATACAGGGGTTGTAAGAGTGTGTGTGTGTGTGTGTGGAAAGGAGGGACACAAAGCAGTGTGTGCAGAGAAAGAGAGCTGGATGAAGTTTTCCGTGTCTAATGCATCTCACTCTCTTTCAGTAGCTCATCATGTCTTTCGCTCTGCTTGTGTTCGTCTTCATTCAGTTCTTCAGTCAGTCTCTCCAGCAGTTTCCTCGGCTGTGCACCACACCGGACGTCCTGCAGAGCAAGCGCTGCTGTCCAGTATGGCCGGGCGACGGTTCGGTGTGCGGGTCCCTTTCGGGTCGAGGTTTCTGCCAGGATGTCACGGTCTCCGACCTTCCCAACGGGCCGCAGTTCCCTCATTCGGACGTGGACGACCGTGAACGCTGGCCTCTGGTGTTTTACAACCAAACCTGCCAGTGCGCCGGCAACTACATGGGGTTCGACTGCGGCGAGTGCAAGTTCGGTTACTTCGGTGGCAACTGCGGGGAAAGACGGGAGTCTGTTCGCAGAAACATCTTCCAGTTGTCCGTGTCTGAACAGCAGCGGTTCATCTCGTACCTAAATCTCGCGAAGACCACCATCAGCCCCGATTACATGATCGTGACGGGCACGTACGCGCAGATGAACAACGGCTCGACGCCCATGTTCGCAAACATCAGCGTGTACGACCTGTTCGTGTGGATGCACTATTACGTGTCCCGTGACGCGCTGCTCGGGGGTCCTGGGAACGTGTGGGCCGACATTGATTTTGCGCACGAGTCGGCCGCCTTCCTGCCGTGGCACCGAGTTTACCTGCTGTTCTGGGAGCACGAGATCCGGAAGCTGACCGGTGACTTTAACTTCACCATCCCGTACTGGGACTGGCGTGACGCGCAGGACTGTCAAGTGTGCACAGACGAGCTGATGGGGGCCCGCAGTCCTCTCAACCCCAACCTGATCAGCCCGTCCTCGGTGTTCTCCTCCTGGAAGGTAAACATGAAAACAAATTCAAGAATACAGTATTTATCCCTCTAGTCATGCTGGTTCTATTCGTTTGGAATTTATTACAGTTACACAAATGTTTGTTTTCTCTTGCAGACACACAAAACCAAACTAACATCACAAAATCATCATATTTTTGCAGTATCTCTTGGGCAAACAAGTGAACGCATTGAAACTATTACATTCAGACAAGGAGAAATTGTGTAAATGAGGGTAGATAATAGTCTGTAATATCATTTTAAATTTATTTAAGTCATTTTTCAGGACTGTGAAAAGTGAATGGAACAGCAAAAAAAAATGTAAATAAATAAATACCATATTTAAAAAAATGTAAAAAAAAAAAAATCATAAGAAAAGATGAATTAATTAAAAAAAAACGTTGAAAAACAATTAAATTAAATGATCTGTAATATAATAGTATTTAAATTTATTTAAAATCACTAAACGTAAATAAACAAATACAATATTTAAAAAATTACTACATAAATTAATCATAATAAAAATAAATGATGAATTAAAAAAATGCAATAAATCTGAAAGAAATATTTAGGTTTCAAGACATTTTTACATAAAAAATCCATAATTACCCAAATACAGTTTAGTAATGCATTCAGGTTAATATTTTCATTTTACATGCTTCCTTTAGAATAAATTAATAATAAAAAAAAAAATAAAATTCAACTTATCCTTCCAGTTCTATTCAGTTAGAATTGTATTATAGGAAATATGATGGATTGTGTTGGGAAAAAAGCTACAGAATTTATAATTCCATTCAAATTGTGGCATGCTGATTAATTCAAATAAAAACATTTATTAAAATAAAACTAGTGCTGTCAAACAATTGTTTGTGTTTATATAATGTATATGTGTGTACTGTGTATAATTTTGTATATTTAAATACACACACTCATGTATATATTTAAGAAATATTCGCATGTATATACAGTATATATATATTTATATAATTATATATATGTGTGTATTTATATATATACACAATAATTATACACAGTTTACACGTACATTATTTATTATATTATATTATTATATATTATTATATAATATTATATATTATTTAAACAAACTTTTATTTTTGGATGCGATTAATCATGATCAATCATTTGACAGCGCTAAATAAAAATTAAAAAAAAAATTATAAATAGATAAATCTCAAATGAAAATCTTTTTTTCCATTAAAACATATTGGAATGATTATTGGAGTACATTTGCAATATGTGATTTTCTCAATTTATAAAGAATAATATCATAAATAAAAGAAATAAAATGTATTTATTTCATCTACATTCTATTTAAACTTTTTTTCTTTCAATAATCTCCACATTTTTCAGTGAGGTCTATAGGCACTAAACACATGGAGAGTGTGTCGCTGTGATTCAATGAAAAGTGTTTATTTTAGCCATGTGACTGGGATTTGGTCACATAACTTGTCAAATGTCAGTGTCGTTAACCCATCTAGAGGGGTTATGACGTCACACATTCCTTTGAGAGCGCAGCGTCTGAGATGCCGCCCCGTGTGACGATGCGTTTATAAAGGCGTGATTGTGTGACGCCGCCTCGAGCGCGGCGCGGGTCGATGAGCGCGCTAACACCTGACTTGCAGTGAAGTTTGGGTGCAGCGGGGTCACGAGTGTGACTGGCCCCTAAAACCGGCATTAACTTCAGCACTGACCCGCTCACAAGAGCCTCCTCAGGGAATGAGCCAAAGCAGCTTCACTCAGATACAGTACACTCTTAGAAGAAACACTTCCATATACAGCCTTAAAGGGGTCTGTCAGGCATCATGAAACCATTTTATGCATTTAGTTTTAATTCATTTATCATTTTAATTACATTAAAAGCTCATAAAATATACTAAATTTCTAGACAAATTGAAATAACTTGTTAAACATGAAAGTATTATGCAATCATTTGAGACATTTCTCCTTATATAGAACCTTTTTGGCATTCTTTAAAATTGAGTCAAGAACCCTAGAGTTCTAATAGAACCCTAATAGAACCACACTGAACTTTTTTTTCCTAAGAGTGTACAGGCATACTTTGGGTCAGTGTTATTTTAGTATTATTGAGATACTAGTATAGTTTTTATTAATATAGTGTGAATTAGTTTTTATTTTTATATTTTTCATTTTCATTTGTGTTAAAGTTTTAATAATTATGTTGTGTTTTTGTCATTTTTATTAGATTATTATTTTTTTTTTTTTGTGGTTGTTTTAGTTAAGTTAAAGGTGCAATATGTAAGATTTTTGCGGTAAAATCCCCAAAAACCACTAGGCCAGTGTTATATATTTTGTTCACTTGAGTACTCACAATATCCCAAATGTTTCCAACTATTTGTAAATCGTGAGAAAATTGCAATTTTAACCAAGGCTCCGGGACGTGTGAGGAGTCGCCTGTCAATTGCGTCATACCCGCATTACCCTCGGTTTCCGGTTTATTTTGTAGAAACCATGGAAACACCAAAGACGCTTTAATATTTACATGTTTTAATAGACAAGGGAACAACTGTTTTGATATATTTATAGACAGAAAACAAATTTTTATTATATAGCTCAACACGTTTAGTCTTTTTTTCGATTTACCATGCCTCAGAGAAAAACACTATTTTGTGAAGTAGCTAACATAGCATAATCAGATGCAGCTTTATTTTTATTAACAGTAATACAGCATTTTCTCCATCATACAATATGTTTTAAAATTAATTGCATGCCATTTATCAACGCAAGCCATCCAGCATTTAATATGATATTGTAAAATCGATCTATCTTACTGCAGTGTGTAACAGTGTCTCACAGCAGCCGCCGAGCGAACGCACAGAGTAACGTTATAACATCATTTTCAACACTCTCAAATGTATCTAATATGATAAACAGAGCTGTGTTTCCTCATACTCATGACCGGAAAAGCGGAAGCGGCGCCGGCGACTGTGTCATAATAAAAGTCCCGCTGATCGTGAGGCGTGTGTTGCGCAATCGCTCCAGCTCCTCGTTCAGCTCCACAACACTCGCTCCTGCTCTGCTTCATACTACAGTAACGTTAATAATCGCATCCATGAACATGATTTCTTCCCGACTCCAATCCCTATTCTTTTGCACCGTCCGTTGAGATGGAGACCACATGTCCCAAGATTCCCCGCTCAAACTTTGTTTTACGCTTTGTTTTGAATAGGCTTCTAGCGACCTTTAGCAGACAAAATGATTACATATTGTACCTTTAAACTCTGTGAAAATGAGAAATGTTTCCATGGAATCTAATTGAAATAAAATAACTAAGTTTTAAAAAATATTTTATTTTATTTCAGTAAAAGTTCATTTTATTTCAAGTAACAAAAAATGTTTTTTTATGGTTTTAGTTCATTATAATAACATTGCTTTTGGTTCCATAACCCCATGGTACTGTATATATATTGTTACGATATATATCACAAAAAGACATAAAACCCTTAACCTTGAAAAAACACCACTGCTGTTTTCTTCAGAAAGAGTAAAAATTGAGTTCTCAGTTATCATTTTCTTTTCCTCCATCTTTCTCTCTCCCTCCCTCCCTCATCTTCAGCTGTGAGCGTAGGCGTTCTTACATCTCTTAAGACCAGCAGGGAGGTGAAATGGCATCCAATTAACATACGAGTAACGAGCAGCATTAGTCATCGAGATGGATGAGGTTTCCCTCATGTGCTTTAGAAAAACATACAGGCTTTCAACACATTCACAACTCCATGTTTTTAGAGTAAAATCATTGCATTATTGTAATGACAAAAGTGTGTGGTATGATTTTAATTTTCATGAAAATAATATCATAATGAAACAAATCTTAAATAAATTTAAAAAATGCTTTCAAAAAATCTCATCTGCTCATCAAGGCTGCATTTATTTGATCAAAACTACAGTAAAAACAGTAATATTGTGAAATATTATTACAAATTAAATTAACTGTTTTCTATTTAAATATATTGTAAAATGTAATTTATTCCTGTGATCAAAGCTGAATTTTCTGCATCATTACTCCAGTCTTCAGTGTCACATGATCCTTCAGAAATCATTCTAATATGATGATTTGCTGCTCAAGAAACATTTTTTTGTTATAATCAATGTTGAAAACAGTTGTGCTGCTTCAGATTTTTGTGGAAACTGTGATTCTTTGATGAACATAAAGTTAAAAAGAACAGCATTCATTTAAAATAGTAATCTTTTGTAACATTATAAATGTCTTTACTGATACTTTTGATCAATTTAATGCATCCTTGCTTAAGTATTTTATATGACTGGGCCATATTTTATCGTAAAATCAAGAGAAAAGAAAGAAATAATACATATACATATACATTATATATATATATATATATATATATATATATAATGTATTTTCTTTCCTCTCGATTTTACTGTAAATACGGCCCAATCATGTTCTTGACAGGTTTCATGAGATTCACATATTGAACCCGTATTGTTCAGGTCTGCTGGTGTGTTTAATAAGTGTCCACATACCTGTACAGGTGATCTGTTCTCAACCCGAAGACTACAACCTCCGCGAGGTTTTGTGTGACGGGTCACCAGAGGGACCGTTACTGCGCAACCCAGGTAACCATGACCGAAACCGTGTCCCGCGGCTGCCCACCTCCACAGACGTGGAGTCGGTACTGAGCCTGACGCAGTACGAGACGGGGCCGATGGACAGACGGGCCAACATGAGCTTCAGGAACGCTCTGGAAGGTAAAGCAACAGCAGTGTGTGAGGTGTGAAAAAAAGATGTCACACTTCCTCAACACATCAGGCTCTAGACACTGAACACCTCTCACCTGTGCAGGTTTTGCGAGTCCCGAGACGGGGTTGGCAGTAACAGGTCAGAGCTTGATGCACAACTCCTTACACGTCTTCATGAATGGATCCATGTCTTCAGTGCAGGGGTCCGCCAACGACCCCATTTTTCTTTTACATCACGCCTTTATTGACAGGTAAAATCCACGCACACGCACATTAGGTTTCTGTTTTATGGGGACATTCTATAGACATAATGATTTTTATAATGTACAAACTGTATATTGTCTCATCTAACCCTAAACCTACAAATCACAGAAAACTTTGCATTTTTACATTTTCAAAAAACATCACTTAGTATGATTTACAAGCTGTTTTCCTCATGAGGACCAAAAATGTCAGAGATGTTTCGCACTGATGTTCTCATTTCAGCTGTGTGTTTCTGTGTTTCAGCATCTTTGAGCAATGGCTGAGGAGACACCAGCCTCCCCGCACACACTACCCGACCGCCAACGCCCCGATCGGGCACAACGACGGCCATTACATGGTCCCCTTCATCCCTCTGTACAGAAACGGAGATTATTTCCTGTCGACTAAAGCTCTGGGATATGAATATTCATATTTACTGGACCCAAGTGAGTTATTAGTATTAGGGCTGGGAACTGACACACATTTTACAATTTGATTTCGATTCACAAGTTTGCAATTCCGATTCAGTTTGATTTGATATCGACTCATTTGGGTATATATTAGGTGCATGTCAAAACGATGTAGTATACATGCCAGACCAGTATGTGCGATTTAAGGCTACCAAAATGCCTGATTCGTCTGGACAAAACGCCGATATGATACAATTTTTTATGTATACAGCTAATTGCGTCCGTGTGTAAATCAGCCTTTACAAAGAAAGGTAGATTGGTCTAATTTAAAGGTGCCCTAGAATCAAAAATTTAATTTACCTTGGCATAGTTGGGGGGGGGAGCAGGGAGCACGCGATTTAAAGGGGTCGCAGCCTGAATCAGTGCATAGTTAATGATGCCCCAAAATAGGCAGTTAAAAAAATTAATTAAAAAAAATCTATGGGGTATTTTGAGCTGAAACTTCACAGACACATTCAGGGGACACCTTAGACTTATATTACATCTTGTAAAAACTGGTTCTAGGGCACCTTTAAATCCAAAAAGTTAGACCCTAACTAATTGCTAGTTGGTCGGAATCTTAGCATCTATTTTATGAAACTGATTTGTATACAAACATATAAAGTGTACACAATATATAATTAGAAAATTATCACAGTTTCTCATGATAATCTCATGTTAATCTTGAGTGCATAATTATAGAGTAACAATGCATCCTTCATATCGCTGAAAAGTCTTTAGTTTTGTCATATTTATAAAAGATAGATACGCTAAACCGAGTCTTTCCGAAAAAAACCGAGCTCCTGGAGGCATGCCTGCCATCAGTGCTGTGGGCGGAGCTAAAGAGTCACGAGTGCGCGCAGCTTCTGCGTAGAGATTGCATGCTAGCTGCGACATCATTATGAATAAAAAGGGAACAAAAAAGTTTGTATTGTTTACATATGCACTTGTGCGTCGATTGCCAACAAAACACAGATATGTGATGCAGCTTTACTCACCGCCCGCGATCTGCAAATCCAGCACCGAACTGAGACTTGTTTACAAAGTATTCATCACCGAAATCCCGGGAACAAACAAACATACATGCACAACTCCCTGAAAAACAAACTTCATCCTCTGTTCCCTTAACACTGGTTTCTTTGGGAAGCTGAAAAAGGTAATCTTTAGCTCACAAGAAAAACACACTCCTTCAGTGAGAGGAGCTGCGTCTCATTTCGGAGGCTGCGTCCTTCAGAGGTCACATTTGAAGGCTGAATACTTCATCAAGGATGTCATATTTAAGAAAAGTAACCATAATACAATTGACTGATATCCATTGTGAGGTGTAAAATACTGTATTTTCTTTCTTACTTACGTTGCAAACGGTTATTTTTCTTAAATGAGACTGCCTCGATGATGTATGCAGCCTTCAAAGGGTGCAGCCCCTGAATTGGGACACAGCCATTGTTGAAAAATCTCTCGGCGTTGACGGGCGTGCTCTTAGTGATGTGTGTGTGCATGCTTATAAAAGGAATTCCACTCTCTTTTGACGTCATACAGGACACACTAAAAAAAACCTCTAAATCCTGTACAGAAACCGGAAGTAGTGGATTTGGCACAGAAATACTCCGTCACACGTCCAACTTGTGTTTTGAAACTTTGGACTTTGGCCATGTTTAACATGAGAATGCAACTCTTTAACAGTGTAAATAAGTCAGAATGCATGAAATAGCACTTTTTTCATGGCGGATTTATTCACATATTTTATTGAAGAACAGGTTCAGTAAAAATATGGATAGGCTATGTAATATAGAGCATATAGCAAAATGTTCCTCTCGAGTGTTTATTTTTGTAGCTGACTATCGGGTTTATGCTCATTGAATGGCTTTCCTGAGGTAAATCTGTGAAAAGTTGTTTTACTGATGTCTTTCTGCGGTTGAAACACTGATTGAGCGATTACATGAGACATTAAAGGTGCCGTAGAACGTCTTTTTAAAAGATGTAATATAAGTCTAAGGTGTCCCCTGAATGTGTCTGTGAAGTTTCAGCTCAAAATACCCCACAGATTTTTTTTAATTCATTTTTTTACCCGCCTATTTTGGGGCATCATTAAATATGCGCCGATTCAGGCTGCGTCCCCTTTAAATGCTCGTGCTCCCCGCCCCCGAGCTCGCGCCAGCCTTAAACAGCATAAACAAAGTTCACACAGCTAATATAACCCTCAAAATGGATCTTTACAAAGTGTTCGTCATGCAGCATGTCTAATCGTGCAAGTATGGTATTTATTTGGATGTTTACATTTGATTCTGAATGATGTTGATGGTATGCTCCGTGGCTAAAGCTAACATTACACACTGTTGGAGAGATTTATAAAGAATGAAGCTGTGTTTATGAATTATACAGACTGCAAGTGTTTAAAAATGAAAATAGCAACGGCTCTCGTCTCCGTGAATACAGTAAGAAACGATGGTAACTTTAACCACATTTAACAGTACATTAGCAACATGCTAACGAAACATTTAGAAAGACAATTTACAAATATCACTAAAAATATCATGATATCATGGATCATGTCAGTTATTATTGCTCCATCTGCCATTTTTCGCTGTTGTCCTTGCTTTCTTACCTAGTCTGATGATTCAGCTGTGCACAGATCCAGACGTTAATACTGCCTGCCCTTGTGTAATGCCTTGAACGTGGGCTGGCATATGCAAATATTGGGGGCGTACATATTAATGATCCAGACTGTTACGTAATAGTCGGTGTTATGTTGAGATTCGCCTGTTCTTCGGAGGTCTTTTAAACAAATGAGATTTATATAAGAAGGAGGAAACAATGGAGTTTGAGACTCACTGCATGTCATTTCCATGTTCTGAACTCTTGTTATTTAACTATGCCAAGATAAATTCAATTTTTAATTCTAGGGCACCTTTAATACTTTTTAGTAAGTTGTACTTTATCTTTAAACATACCTTCTGATGTTCATTCATGTTTATTTCATGCTAAAACTAGTAGTAAAGAGGAAAAGATTATCAGTCACGTGCCGCTGGAACTGATGCCGCTACAGCGATCTGTCACGCCATATTAAAGAGCGCCAAAGCGATGTTTATTGTTTGAATTTCGTTATAAAATTGACATATTTTAAAGCTGACTATTTCAAATCAAAAGTAACAAAGCTTATCGCGGTGATTGGATGGCAGGCGCGCAACAAATAATGTTTTTTTTTTTCACACATCAATTAAAAACAGCAGAAACGGCTTTATATTGTTTGAGAAACGGATAAATCATTATTTTATCCCAGCTCTAATTAGCACACATTCAGGTACTTCCTTTAGCCTTGTTTTCATTCGCTTCAATCTCTCGCAGGTCAGCGGTTTGTGCAGGAGTTTTTGACGCCTTATCTTCAGCAAGCTCAGCAGATCTGGGGCTGGCTGTTGGCGGCAGGGATCCTGGGCGCGGTTGTGGCGGGAATAAGCGCTACTATTATCGCCGTGGCGTGTCGAAGAGGAACAAAGAGGCGAAAGGCGATGGGATACGGGGAGAGACAGCCGCTCCTGAACAGCAGTGAAGAGGAGGGTTCAGCTTCATACCAGACTACACTGTGAACCAGCGGGGACAGACAAGCTGTACCGACGGGAAAAAGACACAACTGCCAGTTAACCAGGTCATGTGACACACGAGACCAGATCTCGCCTCTCAACCTCACGTTTACTCATGTTAAAATTAATATTTTTATTCAGCAAGGATGCTTTAAATTGATCAAAAGTGACAGTAAATACATTTATAATGTTACAAAAATTCCTACTGTTCTTTTGAACTTTTTCCTCGGCAAAGAATCCTGAATAATAAAATGTATCATGGTTTCCACAAAAAATATGAAGCAGCTCAACTGTTTTCAACACTGATATAATCAAATGTTTCTTGAGCAGCAAATCAGCATATTAGAATGATTTCTGAAGGATAATGTGACACTGAAGACTGGAGTGATGATGATGCTGAAAATTCAGCTTTGATCACAGGAATAAATTATATTTTAAAATATAGAAAAGAGTTCTTTTATATTGTAATAATTTCACAATATTACTGTTGTTACTGTATTTCTGATCAAGTAATTGCTGTCCAAAACAAATCTTAACAACCCCAAACTTTTTAATGGCAATGTACAAACTACATTAGTCAAAATGTGCAGTATAAAAGCAGAATATACTTTTCATTTCCAGTGCAATGAATGAACCCGAAGCAATTTCACCCACAAATTTTAAGATCCTTAGGTTTTTTGCTTTTAAAACAATTGGATTTAAACAGCAAAAGAATCATTTTAATTTCCGAGATGATTGCAAATGTAACAGTGAGGTCAGATGACTACTTTTTTAAATGCATATTGTTGCATTCTATTTCATATCCCAATTAATAAACAGTGCACAGTATACACTGTGTAGTAAGCATGTATTGTGAACACAACTAAGGTCTCGTCCTGATCTCTAGTCATTCAATGATATTTATGGTGCTTGTATCATCACTGTGACACTTATGTACTGTATCTTTATATGTAATACGCATACATAATATCATTATCAGTGATTAAATGGATTCTTTGGCAGTGCTATTACAATAACAGTGCAGTTCATTTCACTTTCATGAGCAAAAAGTCTTAATAAAATATGAACAATAATACAAATGCCAAAAAAACTGTACAAAATACAAAAGAAATAAATATTTAAAATAAACGAGAATGTATACTTTATGGTTTGTGTGTGTAAACGTATAAAATGCACCAAAACATACTATAAAGGCAATAAAACATGAGGGTGAGTAAATGATGTCAGAATGTTCATCTTTGGGTGATCTAGTCCTTTTTAACCCATTTTATATGGGAAGAAGAGTTTTTTTTAGGGTCTATCAAGGGTTCATGTAGACAAACTCCACATGCAGAATCACAAATATTCCCTGAATAAGAGCGCAACTGTGCAAGTTTTCCCTCGTTACACTGTTTACCGGCTTTCATTGTCCGAGGATACGTGTTTAGACAAGGATGAATCTACACTTGTCCTCATTCCTCAGTGACAGAGTGGCGTTTTTGGCATTAATCGATTGGTCTGTTTGTGATCCCTCAGCTGAAGGACTCTTTGTTGAACTCAAAGGCAGTTCCTGAGTGTGGGTTTGAATTGCACAGGGTGTGTAACGCTTTCGAGATCCCTTTGGGTCCACAGCAGAAAACCCCCACTCTTTTACTGCAGGACAAACACACACATCATCATTTTTCATCATTGCAATCATTAAGACATTATTTCATTCATCATACTCACAGCTGATTGGCTCTCCCTATTTCCTGGAAAAGGAGCTTCCACTTTGGCCGACCAATCCGAAGCCTGGAGCTCAGAAAACGGTAACGTTCCTCACCGATGCTCTTCAAAACACACAATGAAAGTAAAACTTGCAAGCAATGCAACTGATATATGCATAAAATAATTTAATACAGCAGAGCTTGCATCTACAAAACTCACCAAAACTGCATAATTTAAGGTAATATTAGCAAATAACTAATGAAAAATGAGATTAAAGTGCACACCTGTAATTCCTGAGTGTTACTGAGGTAGAGCTGGACATTTAGATAGTCTGGACGATTGTCCCGCCACAGCTGCAGACACAGAGAAATACTTGTTATTGAAAGGATATCAACCCTGTAAAGCCTGAATGAAATAATAATCAGCGATTTGGTGCAGATGCTGATATTTATATGACCAAAAAGATGAAATTCAGATGCTTGTAAAGTAAATCAATGAGATCTTCATAACAGATACTTACGTAAAATGCATATAAATATCAGTTGTCACTCTATATCTGCCAATAATGTCTTGGTAAGATGATATTTATATGCTTAGATTAATGATTAAAGCTCTGTAGTTTTATATCATATAATCCAATACAATGAAGATTGAGAGATGAATAAATAAACCTTCCATAAAAGCCTGATGATCATATTTGAGACTAATGATTTTTCTAAAAAATGATGCATGGATAATCAAGTTGCTTCAGTCCAGTAAGTGTTCATCTTGAAATATTACTGACAATATACAAATTATTCTTATGTTTACATATAACATTATAACGTTTACATTGACATTTGTATAATTATACTAAAAGACCTTTTACTTGCCAAAAAAAGTCTAAACTCAGACAACAGAAGTCCTGTACAGTAGCAGATTGTGTGCAACGGCTATATGTTAATCATTATAGAGGTCTTTTGTGTATTAAATATGATACAGTAGGCTTTATAGGGTTAAAGAGCATTATTTAATATCAGTGTAACTATGTAGGACTGCTGAAGTTACAGAATATCAGCCCATATTAACATATTCATAACATCAGCCAGTAGGTGGCAGAATAGCCTTCAGTAGTTGTGTATATTTTGCATATTATTTTGTGTGTGTGTGTGTGTGTGTGTGTGTGTTACCCTCTCATGAAGGCCACACAGTAGATCAGCAAACCAATAGAAGGACTGAAGGTCCCTGCAGACCCAAACGAAATACAGCCTCCTAAGCTTATACTGACACCAGTCATCACTGCAACACACACAAACACATTGTCACACACTTTGCTGCGGATTTACACAATATTAATATTGTACATGCATGTGTTAAAACTGTAAACACATGGGAGATGTTTACATGGCTATAATCGGAATGGAGTACTACCATACTAACTATTTTTTATGTATAAAGTGCATATAGTCTTACTCTTTTCTGTATGCATAGATACTAGGATCAATCCCACAATGCAATGCATTCCGCTTTTCATTGATCCTGTATGCACTTGCCAGATGCTTTTATCTAAAGTGACATACATAGCTTTCAAAGTTTACATGTTATCAGTTCACGCATTCCCTGGGATTTGAACCCATGACCTCGACATTGCTTCTGCCATTTGAGCTACAGGAATGCAGTATGCAGTGTGTACTGTGCAGTTTAGCTAGAACACAGCCCAAGTGTTTAAGAATGATCTAATGTTACATCTAACGTGACTGACCACTCACAAGAGAGCCTGTAGGACACACGCGAACGGCGTGACTCCGATCCCTCCCGCCACGCACAAGCTGACCTCGTAATTAAACACCTCCTCAGACGGACTGCCAAACGGACCATCCACATGGACTCTGAGGAGGGACAAGAAAGAAAGAACCACCAATGAGATGAGAGATGTTGTGTGGCGGCAGAATAATGCACTTCCATACTATTGTTATACTTATACTGCAGTATGCAATAAGCTAGAATTCCATTCCAAACAGAACTAATGGAATCCTAGCATTCTAATTTCTGCATACTTCACACTGTACCCAGCTAAAGTTCCCATTAAGTTATTAAAACATTATTTCTGAATGTTCAAAACATCCAGTTTTTGAAATGTTTCTCATTTTGCAAACAAATAGCCACATTTAAAAAATGTTAGATGAATGTCCAACTAAAATGTTTCAAAAAAACACAAGTTTGTGTGCTAACATTTTGAGAACATTATTAAAGACTAGATAACTTTAACGAATGTTCTGTTTACTGCAACATTTGTTCAGAACTTTGAGAACCTTGCAAGAATGTTTTGTGAATTCCATGGAGAGAATCAGCATACTATAGTAAAAAACACAGTATAAAAACTGAAAAATTATACTATTCAAGTATTTATTGAAAAGTATTATACTATTCAAAGCAAATCCTTCAGTCATCCCACCAATAAGAAAATGCTACTCTCTGCAACCACCACTGAAGCTTTTCCACTGATAAAACCAGATTAGGAAGGAAGCAAACCCACACTTACACACAACAGAAAAAAAAACTAAACACACACACAAATAAACACGCATACACAAATACACACAGGATGAGGATGTGCAGTAATTTCCCACTGTACACACACACACACACACACACACAGGACAGCTGCATTACTGCAAAAAAAAAAAAAAAAAAACTAATGTGAGGAAATGATGTCATTCATTCTGATTGGACGGCGAGGCTTGTTAAAGCCTGTCACCTGACACCCCGCCCACACAAAGCTGGAAAACTGCAGTTTTCCCAAGGAAATTACACAGTCAGAGGGTCATGACCTTCATTAACGCCACCAACATTTTTCCCACAACGCAGTCGACTTACGTGGGATATCGCCTCTGCTGCATCATGGGAAGGATCTCTGAGATGTTCGACTGTTGAAGCAGAAGCTGAGAAAATCTCGCTAAAAAATAACAGACACAAAAAAATTAAACAATATATGTACAAAGAAAAAATGTCAAGAAGATTTTTTTAAAAATGTGAGCTGTGATCTGGGTCTTGCTAGTATGTTGCTATGTGGTTGCTAGGGGATTCTAAGTGTTTTAGCACATTGCTATGAAGTTGCCAACGGTTCTGGGTGGTTGCTAGTGTGTTTCTATGTGTTTCTATGGTGTTGGTTTTCTAAGTGTTTTAACACGTTGCTATGAAGTTACCAACGGGTCTGGGTGGTTGCTAGTGTGTTGCTATGTGGTTGTTAGTTTGTTGCTATGGTCCTGGTGTTGTAAATGTTTTTAGCACGTTGCTATGAAGTTGCCAGGGGGTTCTGGGTGGTTGTTAGTGTGTTGCTATGCGGTTGTTAGTATGTTGCTATGTGGTTTCTATAGTGTTGATGTTCTAATTGTTTTTAGCACGTTGCTATGAAGTCGCCAAGGGGTTCTGGGTGGTTGTTAGTGCGTTGCTATGTGGTTGTTAGTTTGTTGCTATGGTGTTGGTGTTGTAAGCATTTTAACATGTTGCTATGAAGTCACCAAGGGGTTCTGGGTGGTTGTTAGTGCGTTGCTATGTGGTTGTTAGTTTGTTGCTATGGTGTTGGTGTTGTAAGTGTTTTAGCACGCTGTTATGAAGTTGCCAGGGGGTTCTGGGTGGTTGTTAGTGTGTTGCTATGCGGTTGTTTGTTGCTATGGTGTTGGTGTTGTAAGTGTTTTTAGCATGTTGCTATGAAGTTGCCAGGGGGTTCTGGGTGGTTGTTAGTGTGTTGCTATGCGGTTGTTAGTATGTTGCTGTGTGGTTTCTGTGGTGTTTATGTTCTAATTGTTTTTAGCACGTTGCTATGAAGTTGCCAAGGGGTTCTGGGTGGATGTTAGTGCGTTGCTATGTGGTTGTTAGTTTGTTGCTGTGGTGTTGGTGTTCTAAGTGTCTTTAGAACACTATTATGAAGTTGCCAAGGGGTTCTGGGTGGTTGTAAGTGCGTTGCTATGTGGTTGTTAGTTTGTTGCTATGGTGTTGGTGTTGTAAGTGTTTTAGCACGCTGTTATGAAGTTGCCAGGGGGTTCTGGGTGGTTGTTAGTGTGTTGCTATGCGGTTGTTTGTTGCTATGGTGTTGGTGTTGTAAGTGTTTTTAGCATGTTGCTATGAAGTTGCCAGGGGGTTCTGGGTGGTTGTTAGTGTGTTGCTATGCGGTTGTTAGTATGTTGCTGTGTGGTTTCTATGGTGTTTATGTTCTAATTGTTTTTAGCACGTTGCTATGAAGTTGCCAAGGGGTTCTGGGTGGATGTTAGTGCGTTGCTATGTGGTTGTTAGTTTGTTGCTATGGTGTTGGTGTTCTAAGTGTCTTTAGAACACTATTATGAAGTTGCCAAGGGGTTCTGGGTGGTTGTTAGTGTGTTCCTATGTGGTTGCTATGGTGATGGTGTTCTAAGTGTTTTTAGCCTGTTGCTATGAAGTTGCCAAAGGGTTCTGGGTGGTTGTTAGTATATTGCTATGTGGTTGCTAAGGCATTATAAAGATTATAGTGGTTGTTAAAACGTTGTTGAGTGGTTGCTTAAGTGTTCTCAGTTGTTTTGATGCCATTTCTATGCAGGCATTTTAGATGGTATTTAGTGCAATGTCACGTTGTTTATAGCATGTTGCTATGTAGTTGCTAAGTATATAGTTACTGGCTCAAATCTCAGTGTTTTTCTGGTCTCTAGACATGGCAGAGTTAGTTTTATCGCCTGCTAGGCATGTGTGTTTGCACTGGGTATGTGGTATTTCTTTTGTTACAGTGTGTTTTCCCTCCAGGAATCTAGTATCTCTGAAGTATGACATAATGGAAAGAGTCTGGTACAAGACTGAGCCAACAAAAATGTGAGTGCAAGAGTGTGTTTTAATCCCAAAATCACACATTTTGACAGAAACCTTTGAACTAGACTATACAGATCACATGGTCTTTTATTTATTAGCCGTGTGTGTGTGTACTCACAGGTCCAGTCTCCCAGCACTCTGAGATGAATGCCAAATGTTTCATTCTTCCCTGTTGGACACTGAGGATCACAGTCAGACACACACAGAGAGCAGGGATTGTGTGAGGATCAGGTACAGTCATGCATTAAAGGGGACAGACCCCTGGGGGTAGGAAAACTCCAAGCAAAATGTGTGAGCGGGTAAAAAAAGTTTTAGTAAAAAGGACATGACAGAGAATGCAAACTTTGTAATTGTGTATGGGTGGAGAGGTTTATTGCATGTTTCAAGAATGGACAAATACACTTTTTAATGGAAACATTTCCCTTCATCATGGAATGTTTTGTTTCAAAGAGAGAGAGAAAGCTGATACTATAATAATCTTAAAGAGCATTACATCATTGAAGATGCATTCAGCCCTGTTAGGGAAGAATGTTTATGTTCATATGCTGCCTTCAGGTCCTGCTGGGAAGTTCCTGCTTATGCATTTGGAAATCATAACTACAATGCAACATGCATTAAAATGACATTGGACAGAATAATTAATATACCAACATGCAATTAAAATGTGATTATGACCAATAACCATTAGCCATGTTTATTTCACTGACACACCCAAATCTGCACCTAAATAAATTCCTTCATTTCCCACTGATAATTATGACATTCCATTCATGTGCATTCATTTCATGAATATGAACATGACTTAAGTGCACTCAAATGCACTTACTGTGGTGAGAGTGAAGGGATGGTTTTCAAATGACGACACACTCGGACAGTTCAGCAGGATGTACTAGAAGATACATCACAAAATCATTAAACCTGAATAACATGAACACAATAAATACAGAAAAAGTGCAATTATTTGATAAAAAATATATATTATTACAATTTAAAATAGCCTTTTTTATTTGCATATATGTTAAAATGTAATGTAAAGAAATCTTACAGAGCCCAAACTTTTGAATGGCATAGTAAAGACTGAACTCTTTTTATTTAAAAAAAAAAGAGCAATTTCTCCTTTAAAAGTTCTAAATTCTTGCAATGTATTTATTGTAACCTTTTTTTTTTATTATTATTATTTTGTTTTATTTTTTTATTTATTTATTTTGCAATGTATTTATTTTTATTTACTTATTTTCTTTTTCTCAAGGCTTTGGCAATTGTATATAGTTTGAAAAGTGATGTTATTTTATATACATGAATATACATGTATACTATTTGGCATATAACAAACTAAATTATACATTGTATACCAAATAAAAAGTTGGTCACAAAAAAAAAAAAGTTCTAAATTCTTTGTAAACAAATTGTAATGTAACTGTGAGGAGGCGGGGCTCACCTGTCCAGGGCGGGGCTTAAAGCCGCTCTTCAGCATGCGCAGTTCTATGACATCACAGAGATGGCTAACGACAGAAACGATGGTAACAGGAGCAGCGCTGCTTCTTATGAATCGATACAAGCGCTCGGCACAGTACAGGCAGAGAGGAGCAGAGACCCACAGCCACGTCTAAAACACACACACACTCTCTCTTAACTATTGATAATCATTCACATACAGATGTACACAAACACAAAATATAATCAACATGCCCAGACACAATTATTTACTCTTGATCAGACAGACGGACCTGAGGGAAATGAGGTTGGAAGCGGGCCTCTTCTTGACAAACTGTCTGTGGTCCACCTGATAACTCCACCCCCTTCTCTCCTGCTGCTCTGTGATTGGTCCATGAGTCTGAACTGAGATTCTTATGCATGCAGCCAGGTGGGTGGGCCTCCACATTTGACTGATACTTTAAAGTGCCTCTATTGGATAGAGAGGCGTCAAGCATGTCACATAAAGCATACAGGGACAAAACATCCCAATTTGTATACTTCTATTCACTAAAAGTACTTTAGTTAAAAAATGCAATATTCCTGATTTAAATAATAAGGCATATGCAAAATTAAGGGGCGGGGCCTGGTTGAGTTAGTTAGTAGTGTGTTGAAACTTGCGGTTATAGTAAGGGGCGGGACATTTCCCATACACACTCAAAGCAGATGACCAATCACAACACAGTGGTCTAGCCGACCAATCAGAGCACATTGTGCTTTTCAGAAGGAGGGGCTTCATAGAGACAGGAACTAAACAGAGTGTTACTGACAGACTGGGAAGAGAGGAGCTGCAACAATGGAGAATATGAGGAAAATAATGTGTTTTTGAACATTTAAGCATGAAAACCTGTATTAGTAGAGCTCAAAAAAACAAAACCAAGACTTTGTAAAAGGGCATAATAGGTCCACTTTAATGATTTGCTAATGTGCAAGTTCTAATATTTATATGTGTGTAAAGGAAATGCATTAATAAACTCACCCCGCTACATGGACCATCAGAATAATGTAGAAGACGATGAAGAGGTTGTGAGTGTACCAGAATATATCGTAGCTTGAGACTCTAAGAAAAACAAACAATTGCACTCACATAAGAAGGAGAGCGAGATAAAAGAGTGTGCAGGTCTCTTAGACTGAACGAGGCGCTCTTGAAGTGCCCTAAAGTGAACTAAAGCAACTCAATTATAGCAGGACAATAGAGAGGATAAACCCATCGACCCCAGATCAATCAGATGGGAAGAACCCCTCCAGGTAATGGTCTCGGTAATTACAGTCGAGTGTGTGTGTGTTTGTGTGTGTGTGAAGTCGGTCTGGGGAGAGGAGACTAGGGTCAGAGTTAGGTCAGATAACAGTTAAAGGCTTTGAGGATCTCACCTAATAGAGTAAGACGACGCTGTAAACATCAGAAACAACACCAGCACTAACAGGACGCCAGTGACTCCAGGAACTGAGAGGAGAGCCGACAATCAATAAAACAAATCAACTAGAACTTAAATCAAACGTTAAATAAAAACTAAATATGATTTTTGTTTAATTAATAAAATAAAAATAAGTATTAGAAGAACAATTTACAACTTAAAAAAAAACATGAAAGAAAATTAGAAATCTTGCCTTGGCAACTGACAGAAATGATTAACATTAAATATATAAGAAGTAAAACTGAAACCGAAATAAATTAAAGTATGTGAGAATATAAAAAAAGTGACGTTCAAAACGTTAAATAAATACAAAGCAATATAAAATGATTGAAATAATATATAATATAATAATTATTTATATACAATTAATTAAATAGTAATAATATTAAAAAAATAATAAAATTGCAAAAGCACATTACAAAATTACTAAAAATTAAAAAAATTATTTGAATAAAATAAAATAAAATGATATAAAATAATAATTATTAATATAAAAATTAATTAAATGCTAATAATATTTAAAAAAAATTAATAAAACTGGCAAAAGCACATAGGAAAATTACTAAAAATTAAACAAAATTATTTGAATAATATAAAATATAATATAATATCAATATAATTATTATTAATATAAAAATGAATTAAATAGTAATAATATTTTTAAAAACTAATAAAATTGGCAAATTAAAATAAAAACTAAAAAATATAAAAAAGTGAAGTTCAAAACTTTGAATAAATAAAAACAAACTGAAATTAATATAAAAATTAATTACATAATAATATTAAAAACTAATAAAATTGATAAAATTACTAAAAAAATATAAATGAAAATGAAAACTAAAAAAAAATATATAAAAAGCTAATTCAAAACTTAATAAAAACTATAATTGCACTTAAATAATATTAAAGTAACACATGGGAGTGTTTATTAAGTTTAGACATTAATTGTCTGAAATAACCTGAAATATTAAATTAATTCAGTCAGAGAGAAATTTAAACACGTCAGCTGACAATCTCACACTAACCCCAAATAAAAGGAGGCAAAGTTAACAAAGTTAGAAGAATATGTCCACATACTTTTCAAATAATCATCCTACAATAAACATCATTATTTCAGTTTCACTATATTAATGTGGAAGTAAAGAAGGGAGATGTGCGGCACCTGTGCTTATGATGAGAACTCTGGGATCCTGAAGAGATAAAAACACGAATGAACATCAAATCACGCTGCAAAAATAACTATATAACTGTGTCATAAACATCAGATTTAAAAGTGCACTTCGTGAGCAGCAAATCATCATATCAGAATGATTTCTGAAGGATCATGTGACACTGAAGACTGGAGTAATGATGCTGAAAATTCAGCTTTGATCACAGGAATAAATTACATTTTACTATATATTCAGTTATTTTAAATTGTAATAATATTTCACTGTTTTTGCTGCATCACATAAAATCAACCTTGGTGAGGCATTATTTAATGAAAGTGTATTATTTAGTAATGTTACCTGTCCTCGATACTGAGCGACATTGAGCACGGGGAAATCCTCTGAATATCTGACAGAGAAACTGACCATGTTCACGAGGTGAGCGCACACATGGACCACTGCACACACAAACACACACATCATCAACTCACACAAACACACTAGCAATGACAGCATGACCATTTGTCTATTCAACGGCTGTCTTTGTGTGTGTGTTTGTTGCATGCGGGTGTGTTGTAGTTGTCATGGTAGCGGGATGCCTCAGAGCTCTGTAATTAGAACAAGACCACAATGCAATGAGACAGGAAATGGGGGGGGGTCTCAGACACAAGATAAAACCAGCTGGGAATCCCTCGGGATATTCCTGTGTTCTCACACACACACACACACACCTGTCGGCCACTGCGACACTAGACGGAGTTATTCAAACTCTCAGACAGCAACATATACATATATATATATATATGCACACACACACACACACACACACATACACAGGAATGTGTTTTCAGACAGACTAGTGACTCAACCTAAATAATCTGTTTCCCTCCCCCGTGAATCTGCTGTGTCTGCATTGTTCTGGAGTCAGTTTGGTCTGTTCATTCAGATCTTGTTCATATCGTACTAAAAATGGTACAATCTTTGGAAAAATGACAGGCTGCATCTGATTGTTTGGCCTTTGAACAACAAATCTAAAGGTTTCCAGGCTGCTACAATGACACATCTGAGGAGGAAGTCACGGGATTTGATAAAGTTTGAAGGGTCATTGTGTCAACTCTTGTTCTTGAGACACTTTATAGCAAGTACACTAGATATTTCAGAGCATAAAGGAGCGGTCGCATTAGCGAAAAGGTCCACTGTATATTGTCAGAAGAGTATGTGAGTGCCCTCGGCGTTGGTTCTGGAAGTATTTTTTCCATTCATTTCTTCCATAGGGGTTTCAAAAACATTATATTTATTTATTTATTTATGATTTAATGCCATATCAGCAGCAATGGCTATATTCATGGCAATCAGCAGTATCACTTTAATACATTGTTTACAATAATTTAACAATTTTGTCTTAAAAACAATCACTATACAAAATCAGGCATATATACCAATAACAACAACATTTCAAAAACATTATAAGACATGAACCAAGCCAGCTACGAGGAGGAGAATCATAACATACAAACTTTGATTTGAAGCAAAAAAGTTTTGAAAATTGGACAAAAACTGGTTTTATAGAGGGAAAGAATTGCGAACAGCATAATCAAGCTAAAAACAATAGAGGAATATAAAACTGCGCATTTAAAAATGTTGATTAAAAATATATAAACAATATATACGTTTATTGCAAAATATGCATATATATTGAAATATTTAAGTATTTTGAATTTTCAAATACGTCATTTACAATGCTTCATGGGAGTGGGTGGGGCTAAAGAGATCTTTTTGCATGTTTTGATTGTTTTGACTCTGATTGGTGGAATTTTCTGTACAGCATCATGGGTAATGTAGTTCTTCACCATGAATTCTGCTATTAAATGTGATTATTTTAAATTTAATGCAGGCTTCAACAGACGCAAATACTAATAATTAACAACCTCGTAGCTCACGGTAAGACTGTCTTTAAAGGTTTATAAGTTACTGTTAAAAATCTTTTTCCTGATGGAGTTTTTACTTCTGGAACCAGACTCTATAGTGTATTAATGTATGAAGCACAGCTCAAACAGAAGCCACTTTCAAAACAAGCAACTTTCTGCTGGTCAACATGGCGAATTGACCAACTTTAATCCATTACGAAATCTGCGTGAGGAAATGGATTCCTATAGACTGGGTAAACCCAGCCTGATCTGCCGGCGATTTGATTTCGCCCGGCAACTCTGTCTGGAAACCCATACATTCATTTCTACTGCTTCTGTTAGACTTTTGCAGGAACCAATCACAGACTGGCTTATCCACCTTGCTCGCTATTGGCGGGTACAGAGCTCTTTCTATAATCCAATTCCTTTTAACCTCTCAACGATGCTAAATGACTTCTTTAGTTTAGCAAACAAATTGCTCGAGTGGGTGTAAATATCACTCACTTTCATGTTTTTTTTGCACAACCTGCAAAAATCGCTCGATGCCATTGCTGCTTCTGCAAACTGCTGATCAATGCTACAAACCAATACAAACTAAACCTGTCTGGAGTTTTCGCATCGCTCTGCAAAAGTACGTCACCTGGATTGTTGATCTGATTGGTTGAAGGACTATCCAATTACGTGAATAATGCTCGTTGATCACGCCTCTTGTGCAGTAGACTCATACAGACTCCCCAGACCAATGTTCAATTTTAAATTGAGCTTGGTCTGGTGATAGCCAGACAAGGATTCCTACTGAAACGTGTAACAATGTAAATGTAACTGCAACTGAACTGTTCTGCTTTTTCAATTTCAGATTCAAAGTATGTAAAAAAAACAAATGTATGTGAAAATATATTCTCTTAAAGGGTTAGTTCACCCAAAAATGAAAATAATGTCATTTATTACTTACCCTCATGTCGTTTCACACCCGTAAGACCTTCGTTCAACTTCAGAACACAAATTAAGATATTTTTGTTGAAATCCGATGGCTCCGTGAGGCCTCCATAGGGAGCAATGACATTTCCTCTCTCAAGATCCATAAAGGTACTAAAAATATATTTAAATCGTTTCATGTGAGTACAGTGGTTCAATATTAATATTATAAAGCAGCGAGAATATTTTTGGTGCACCAAAAAAAAAGCAAAATAGCGACTTAATTAGTGATGGCCGATTTCAAAACACTGCTTCAGGAAGCATCGGAGCGTTATGAATCAGCGTGTCGAATCATGATTCGGATTGCGTGTCAAACTGCCAAACTGCTGAAATCACGTGACTTTGGCGATCCGAACCGCTGATTCGACACAAAAGATTCATAATGACCCGAATCTTCCGAAGCAGTGTTTTGAAATCGGCCATCACTAAATAAGTCGTTATTTTGTTTTTTTGGCGCACCAAAAATATTCTCGTCGCTTTATAATATTAATATTGAACCACTGTACTCACATGAACTGATTTAAATATGTTTTTAGTATGTTTTATGTCATTGCTGGCTATGAAGGCCTCACTGAGCCATCGGATTTCATCAAAAATATCTTAATTTGTGTTCCGAAGATGAATGAAGGTCTTACAGGTGTGGAACGACACGAGGGTGAGTAATAAATGACAGAATTTTCATTTTTGGGTGAACTAACCATTTAACTCAGTTTATTGTTCATTGACTACTATTATTATGCCATTCATGGGTTTATCTCCGTCAATCTATTTCCAGCTCAACCAATAGCGTGAGTTTGGGGCGTGGCTACTCTAGCAGGCGGAGCTAGAGGGTGTTTAGTTTTACAAGCCAAAAAGTTGCACCCGGTGCAGATGATGCTCACATTATAGAGTGTTTGATTACTCATGACACACAGCAACACAGCTAAAAATACTGAAAGCAGCCTACTTATACTTGTTGAGACCTGCCTTCACAAGCACCCGTACATGTAATTCTGCTAGGTACCACTAGTGTCGCAGAAACCTCATCCTTCACCTCATCAGCCTCCTAAATGACATGTACAACAAGCAAACTTTGTCAGTCAGACAGTCTCTTGTCTATGTGGGTGGATTAAGCGATTAAGATGTAGTGTGGACTGGACTAAATGCTGAAACAGCACAAACTATGGTTGATATCTCACCTGAGAAGATGCATATAGTGACTCCACACGCCACATGGAATGTCTTACTCTTATCTAGCAGCCGACGAACACGTCTACTGGTTACCTAAAAAAACAGTCAGGAGTCAAAACAACCCTCATTTAGCTCAGCAGCAAAATGTCTTTTATTCTTTTGACATCTTAACTCTCTATGAAATGCATATATATAGACATAGATATAATTTTTAGTTCATGCTGCCTTTAAGGGAGCAAGAGAAAGAGAGAGAGCAACTTCTCTCGAAGTGCACATGATATCTGTCTCACCCGCTGGGATCCTCGCAGGAAGGTAAGCATTAATCTGCACATGGGCAGCAGCACCAGACTGCAGTTGAAGTTCAGAACGGAGGCCGACGCTCGGCTGATGCACAGACCCAGCTGAAGAAACACACACACAGGGGTCAGAGCCGTGTTCAGGCTTTTTAATGAGCGCAGATATGATGAGAAAGACACCTTCCCTAAAACACAACGGCAGCTATACCTTTTAAAACTCATTTATAGTGTGTGAGGAAAATAGTTATTGTTTTTAAAAATTAATAAATGGCATTTGTGTTATAATTGCACAAAAACATCAAGAAATTGTGTTATCCTAAAAATTCAAAATAATTGTTAATAATGTTAACAAAAAAATATTAATAAGATATTATCATCTAAAAAATTGTTAGAATATTATGGTTAGGAAATGGTTATTATATTATCTTAAATGTTATTTATGAAAAATAATTATGCATTTTCACAATACTATCATTTTAAGAAATTGCTATAATATTATCTTAAAAATATTATTATTTCAAAATAATTTTCACAAAATTATTAATAATATTATAATTTTTAAGAAATTGTAAGAATATTATGGTTATAATATTATTTTAAGTATTATTAATCCAAAATAATCACTTTCACACAAAAAAATATTAATAAGATATTACAATTGTAATAAATGGTTATAATATTATCTTAAAAATATTATTAATGCAAAATAGTTAATAGTTTTCACAAAAACATTAATAAGATAATATTACAATTGAATAATAATATGGATAGAATATTATGGTTATGAAATTATAATATCTTACTTTAAAATAATTATTAATAATTTTTGCAAAGAATATTAATAAGATAATATAGTTGTAAAACATTGTTATTATATTATGGCTAGAAATTGTTCTAATGTTATCTTTAAAAATATTATTAATTCAAAATAATAATTTTCACAAAATAAAAAACAGGTCGAAAGCAACTTTCTATAAATATTTAAACCCACAATCAAGCGTAAATTTTCTACAGTGTGTGTCAGTGGTGTTTGATCATTGTTTCCTGTACAGAAGTGAGCGTGCCGTTACACGCCTGTTCAGCTCTATACAGAAACTCAACCATCCTGCTGCATGAGGGATCACACACACACACACACACACACACACACACACACACACAATTCTGGTCAAAAGGTCTCTCTGTCTTAGTTGTGTGGTCCTGTGCATCATCTTTCCAGGACAATAAACAATAACCTGTGACAACAATTACCCTGATTCACACTGCTGTGCTGTAGACATCCTGTCCATCTCACACCAACACACCGTCACTACATACACACACACACACACACACACACTGTAAAAATACAAACACACACCTGTCAAACTCCACACAGTACACACAAACTACATAAACACACACCTGTCAGACTCATATCTCAATGGCTACACACAAACACACCTCAAACTCAACAAACACATCTTAAAGTCAAAAACAAAACACTCTTCAGCTCTCAAACACACTCAGTCTCTACAAACACCACCAAAACTTTATCATGCATGTCAAAAATGTTCAATCTCTACACGCACACAACTGTAACACATCCCAGACTTCAAAACACAAACACATTTCAAACTCGACACATAAACTCGGTTCTTACCCCCAGCATCTCGTGTAGATAATAATACTGCGCTCCGCTGTAGTACAACACGAATGTTCTCCAGAACAGAAAGACATTCGCTGCAACCCAAACCATCTGACCAAAACAAACACACACAATTAAAGTACAACAGTCCGGCTGACAACATCTCTCCTGTTCGGCAAACACAGACATCTCAATGCACGCGCCTATACGGATACAAGACAACAGTTGTAGCCTAATAAATCTCTCATCTCACCATGATCAAGTGTTTGGGTCCTTCATTGGCCCTCCAGCTCTTCAGCGCGACGCTCATGATTCTCTCTCTCGCGCGCGCGCTCTTTACGCACCGCAACGCAAGTCGTCTAACCGCAAATCGCCGGTAAACATCACCGGTGCAGCTGCTGTCCTCTCCGTTACATGATGGTCATCACGTTCTTCTGTCTGTCGGCTTCTCCGTGACTCCACGTTCCGTTCATGTTCTCACGCGCCTCCCACCACACGCAGGCTCGGGACCCCGTCATGCAAACATCCTGTCGGGAAAAAAAATATATATATATATTTTATTTCACCGGGGGGTGAAAACTTTTGGAATTTGAAGATCAAGATAAATTGTACTTAATTTGTCTCTGTGAAAACATGCAAGTATCTTCTGTTGCTTCCGGAGGGCAGTACTAAATGAAAAACAATGATATTTAAACAAAATAAGAGAAATTGTGACATCTTCATCCTGTTCAAAAGTTTTCACCCCTCGGCTCTTAATGCATCATGTTTCCTTTTGGAGCATCAGTGAATGTTTGAACCTTTTTAATAGTTGTGTTTGCGTCCCTCAGTTGTCCTCAGTGTGAAAAGATGAATCTCAAAATAAATAATAAATTCAGCTATTTTTTTTGTATATATATGTATAACATCTAATTATATGTAAACATCTTTTATGTAAAATGTCTCACTCAGGACAGTACTAAATAAAAAATAACATGCATTTTGTATGATCTCTTGTTTTGTTAAAATTATTCACATTTTCACAGATTCTGCAAGGGGTTCACAAACTTTTGCATAACACTGTATATATATATATATATATATATATATATATATATATATATATATATATATATATATATATATTAAAGGGATAGTTCACCCAAAAATGAAAATTCTGTCATCATTTACTCACCCTCAAGTTGTTCCAAACCTGTATGAATTTCTTCTTCTTGATATTTTGAAGAATGTTGGTAACCAAACATTTGTTGGTCCCCATTGACTTCCATAGTATTTTTTTCTGATATTCTTCAAAACATATTATTTTGTGTTCAGCAGAAGAAATAAATTCATACAGGTTTGGAACAAATTGAGGATGAGTGAATGATGACAGAATTTTCATTTTTGGGTGAAAATAAAAACATTATAAAATAATAAAATTATGAATAATTTTCTGTCATTGTGTGATTATGTAATCATGTAATCCATAAAAAATTAGCTGTAATCTGATTATGATTACTAATTACAATTAACACATTTTGTTTTTCATGTAATCAGTTACCAACCAGCACTGATAATAATTAACACAAAAGTTAATGAAAGGAACTTTTATGAAACAATTTAAAAATAACAACATTGAAATAAACTGATATATTAAGATGTACACCTTTTTTTAGTAAAAACAATGGTTCATTTTTCATAAGGGCATTAATAATGATAATATAGAATTATGAATGAAATACCTTCTAGAAGTTTATTTGAGTTCATTTACCCTTTACTCTTTGAACTATTATAAAAAATAATATTTTGGTCCCCTAGCACAGCGTTGTTTTAAACAAAAGACTTAAGTCTTTTATTTTTATTTGAACATTTGACTTTGTTGCTGTTTACTACTTTTTTAAAACCTTTTCTCTTTAACGTTTGAGCTTACTGAAAAGCTGCTTGAAAAATGTTACAGAAAGAGAGGGAATAAAAATCATTATACAGGTGAGATGTTATTTCTGCTTTGGCTTTCCAGCCTGATATTAGAATATTTCTGCCTACTTTTTAAGAACCAAATCTTTTGTTTCTTGGAGGGGTTACATGAGGACCCCCTGTGGCCAGTTGCATAAACTGCTTAGACTAAAGTTAGTCATCTAAATGTTTTCTTTAAGACTGGCCATAACTTTTTAAAGTTAGATACATAAAAAGGTAGATTGGTATCATTTGAATTGGAAAAAATAAGACGGATTACCCCTTGGTTATAGCTGGTCAAACTTTAAGACGGTCTTAAAGGGACAGTTCACCCAAAAATGAAAATTCTGTTATCATTTAGGCTACTCACCCTCAGGTTGTTCCAAACCTGTACAAATTTCTTTGTTCTGCTGAACAACAAAGGAAGATATTTTGAAGAATGTGGGAAACTTTTTTCTACTGTGCCCCAAAGCAGCCTAGTTACAAACTTTCTTCAAAATATCTTCATTTGTGCTCAACAGACCAAATAAATTCATACAGGTTTGGAACAACTTGAGGGTGAGTAAATGATGACAGAATTTTCATTTTTGGGTGAACTATCCCTTTAATTTAGTGACTAAGTTCATGCAACTGGCCCCTGGATGCATGAATTAAACATGAGTCAACAGCGCCATCTATTGCTGAGCGAGAGACAGCGCTCTAGTTTATTTGTACACAGCCAGTTATAAGAAATTAACCATGCGTCTCAGTCTGACAGTAATCCCCACACAACGACCCGCTTCTCTTGAAATAATGTCGAAATATCCCGTCGCATTCCTCACACAGCTTCGGTCCGGGGGCGTGCCAGCTAATAAATCAGCTGTCCAAACGACTAAAAACTAATTAAGTTACTCCTTGCTTTGATTAACATTTTTAGTGCTAGGTCAATATGTGCTCGAACCACATTTCTGCGCACGTTTGCAAGTCTGTGAACTATTGAACACTTAACCGGTCGATGACTCATTCCAAAGAATTGTTCTTCAGAATCGCTTCATTTTGATGATTCGTTGGAGCCAAAACAAACTTTGAGAGTACAGTGGAATGAAAAAGTATGTGAACCCCTTGCAGAATCTGTGAAAATGAGAATTATTTTAATAAAATAAGAGGGATAATAAAAAATGCATGTTAATTTTTGTTTAATACTGTCCTGAGTAAGATATTTTACATAAAAGATGTTTGCATTTAGTTCTCAAGACAAAACAATAGCTGAATTTATTAAAATAACCCCATTCATAAGTATGTGAACCATTGATTCTCAATACTGTGTGTGGTTACCTGATGATCTATGACTGTTTTTATGTTTTGTGATGGTTGTTCATGAGTCTCTTGTTTGGTTTGAGCAGTTAAACTGAGCTCTGTTCTTCAGAAAAATCCTCCAGCTCCTGCAGATTCATCAGTTTTCAAGCATTTTTGCATATTTGAACCCTTTCCAGCAGTGACTGTATGATTTTGAGATTCATCTTTTCACACTGAGGACAACTGAGAGACTCAAACTCAACTATTAAAAAAGGTTCAGACATTCACTGATGCTCCAGAAGAAAACATGATGCATTAAGAGTCAGGGGGTGAAAACTTTTGAACAGGATGAAGATGTCCAAATTTTTCTTATTTTGTTTAAATGTCATTGTTTTTCATTTAGTACTGCCCTTCGGAACCAACAGAAGATACTTGCATGTTTCCCGGCAGAAAAAATAAGTACAATTTACCTTGATATTTGAATTCAAAAGTTTTTACCCCCTGTATAAGTTCCCTATGTGTTAGAATAATACAAGTATACAATCTGAAACAACTAATGTAATTGAATCGAAGTGATTAAGTGAGGAAAAAATAGTCCCTATCAGGGGCGTACGGGACACCCCCGCAACCCCCGCGGTGCGTGGGGGCCCCCACCCTATGATGGGCCCCGTCGCAGATTCACCTATTTGCTACATAGCCTTTGCTTTTTTTTTAGAACTGAACTCAAATGACTAAAGATTAAAATAATGATCTAACTGAAGCCCAAAAATGCAAGCAGAAGATCATAGAAAATAGTGCTAAATTACCACAAAAGGAGGAAAAATTCAGTTGTTTCCATCGCCGTTTGTAGGTAGCCAACAGCAAGCTTTGATGCACTATGTTAGCCTACTGTTAGCGGACATGAGCCAGACAAATAAATGTGTTCGGTCTTTGCTGAGACATTATTATTGTTGTTGTTATTATTATTATTATTATTATTATTATTATTATTATTGTATATTGCCCAAACGTATTTACCACATCGCCAGCTCTGCTCAGCTACCGGAATGTCTGAAGTTCTTCTCCAAGTGTAGCCTAGCCAATAAGTCTAGAGTTATTTCTTTATTCTTTTACTTTAAATAAATTAATTTAGTTTAGGTGTTTTGATGCACCGATCTAAAATTTGCGGCCGAAACAGCAATTTTACGCGCTTGTCTAGAAGGGAACCTTGTATTGGCCTACGCAAATTTGTGTCTAACTTAAAATTTAGACCAGCTAAAAGACCAAAAATATCTTATCAATTAATTAAGTAATAAAGACATGTATTTAAGAAATTTAATAAAAACAGAAAGACGTCTATTGCTTATTCAAAGGCCGCGAAAGTTATTTTGTTATGCATTTCAATCCATTCCACACCCGACGTTTTGGTTTTCTTCCTAATTATTAAATATAGGCAATTGGTTGATGAAACATTGATTGAAATTAAGATACAATTTCTACACAACGAAATTCACTTTAAAGAAAGACTTACTATAAAACAAAACTTAATGAATCTTGGTCAAATTCATGTCTGACCCGCTGCATGTCTCCCGACATTGCGCATCCATCATGCTAGGCTATTCACTTTTCATAATAGGTTAAATTAAAAAAAAAATAATAATATAAGGCTATAGCTCAATATTTAAATATAAATATGAAACTAAATTGGCTAAATTTTTATCCCTCTGGTCGACGAACGCGCCGGCGTGCTCTGATGGATTTTTTCCTCATGACAGCTGAAACAACTTAAATAGGCTTTAGATTAGTGCAAAACTACAAATGGTCTACTTTTATTTGTGTACCGGTACGCTCACAATAACAACAAAACCTTGTATTTTTGTAAAATAAAATACAAAACAGGGTGCGCTTTCAGCTTTCTCTGCGAGATTCTTTCTTAAACGTCTCTTTTGAAACATGAAGTGAAAATTAACTTAAACTCAGCGAATAATTGTACCTAAAAGAAAGAAACATCTCCATTCGATAAGAAATTCGTAGGTCTGTGTTTTTGAAATTATGGCCAGTGCTCGTTGCTGCTGTTATCAGTTCTCTTGGCTCTCGTGCACATGAGCTCTTGATGTACATTTCTCCGGAGCACAATGTCACAAGAAAGACTGTCCAGTTTAGCTCTTCTGAGTATTGAGAATGCCCGTGCTCGTAACATCGACATTAAAGCTGCAGTGAAAGACTTTGCGCATCAAAACGCTCGGAGAGCGCAAAGGATTCGGTAGAGTGTTTGCTTTTTTGTGTGTGGTAGTCAGTTGATAAAAAGAATAAACAAGTTAATCCTCAAAGGTTGGTATTTTAAGATGTATATAAAGTTAGTTTTTCTCAAAATACAGCATATAGCTGATATATAGAATAGAGCGCATAGCATAGGCCTATAACTGATAAGAGTTGTTCTTTTAAAGTAGGCCTATGCTTTTTCTCCTAGTTCTTTTACTAGCCTATTCATTTTTTTATTTTTTTATTTTTTTTACTGCGAGGCATGACATTTTCTTGTATAATTTCTTTTCTACAATTAGCGATGCTTATAGGCCAGTGTTTAAACTGAGATGTGTTGGCCATTACATTTACTTTATTGAGCTTACTGTTAAATAAAATTTGTACATCGGGGGCTATAACGGATGTTTGTGAATTATTGCTGTGAAGGATCCTCCTGCTATTTCTAAAATAACTAAAATCGGAGCCGCGGCACTTTTGCCTCCACGTTCGTAAATTAGCCTAAATATTTATTCCTGCCTGGATTTTAGTCTGCGATATCAAAATCACTAAACATTATATAGCATATATAATATTATTCAATAATAGCATCAAATTAATCAATGCAATGATAATTCACCACATGATTCACTGAATCAGTTTTTGTGAACTGTGGGGGAGACGGACTCAGGTGCACAACAGATTTTAACACATGACATCACTGCTTGTGGGAGGGGCCCCATCTCATTCTTTGCGGGGGGGCCTCACAGACATGCGGTACGCCACTGGTCCCTATACTGAAAACAACAAGCTGACTAGCCTAAAGTGGTGTGCTAATCACTAATCTGGCTTTAAAATGGCCAGGGTAGTTTGTTGTGAACTTTTTAGCTGGTTAGATTGGGAGAACAAACTTCAGCTTGAGCTATTTAGGCTAGTTTAAGTAATTTATTTTCAGTGGTGAAGTTTAAACAAACATTTAACTGGTAAAATGCTGCGCGGTGACTTCGACGATGAATCAAGCGAGTTGGTGAGTCGTTTTCACTCAAAGGAACCGATTCGCTACAATGAATTTTCAACGCAAGCCAACCAAGACCCGCCTACACACATCTCTCTCCTCGTAGTTCTAGTTCTGCAACTTTCAACGAGATATGTGCGGCGTTTAGTCAAATGGGAAGGGAGGATAAAATAATCAGCTGGGTCTGCCGGTTAACGGTCATTACAGCTTTCTTCTTGGTTGGCTTTATTATTGGTGAGTTTCTTTACCTTTATAAGTATTTTTTGATTATATGCAATGCCTGTCGCGAAACAGGTTGCTGTCTACTTTGCATAATTTTGCCAGAAGATAGTACGAACATGTTTACACAAATTTGCCTAATATTAGGGGTTTTTTTTAGAATTTGCAACTTATTTACTCTTCTTAGTATTTATTTACTCTTCTTTGCTTATGGTGAAACTCAAATGCAGGTGTTTGATACCTGTTGGTCTCACCTGTCCTGATGTCCTGCGCTGCATTCCACAGATCTTGAATGCCTTTAGGACAGGTGTGATTATATCGAGATCAAAGAGATCATAAAATCCTTTTATTTTGGATATATGTTTAGTCTTGGACATTTTTCAGGGGTTGTCAACCTGGAAACATCATAGAATTTAAACATTTTTTTTAAAAGAAGATCTGGAAAAGTCATGGAAATATAAACCAGTGATGCATATTTATTTCTGAATGCATTTTTTGTGTAATTATGTTCAGCTTTAAATATTGCATTAGCTAGAAATTGCTCTTTGTGAGTTAGATTCTTTCTTAAAAATGCTGAAAAAGTCATAGAAATCCATTTGTTAAATGATATGTAAACCCTAAATGTTTTGATCACTTTATGTTTATTGCTGCTTTCAATGATACGTTATTGCATTTGTGATATTTGTTCTTGAGCTGATTCATTTAGGTCAGAATTCATTTATGCACATTAAACCGATGAATCAGTAATATTTGTCAGACATGGTTTGGTGTAACAGATGTCTATTTCTCATAACTGCTGTTCTTAGGCTGGTTTGCTCGACCTACTTCTGTCAATCATGGACATGCAACAAAAAGCTTCCTGCGCGACTTTCTGGATGAGATGCGAGCAGAGAATATTAAACACCATCTCAGGTGCCCTCAAATAAACTAGTCCTGATATTATATCTGTCAGTGCCACTCCAAAACATACAGCCTGCTAACCTGTCTTTCCTATATAGAAATGATTTTAAGATCTAGAGACAGTCCAGATTAAGTCTCTCATAATTCAAGTTTGTCACCTGAACAGGAAGTTCACAAGGCTGCCGCACCTGGCAGGAACGCAGCAGAATCTGGATCTGGCGGAGCGGATTGGAGCGGAGTGGATGGAGTTTGGGCTGGACTCGGTAGAGCTTGTTCCGTACGACGTGTTGCTGTCATACCCAAATAAAACAAGTCCCAACTACATCTCAATAGTGGACCACCAGGGGAATGAGGTACATGCTGACAAACAGACCCCAAACACACTCAAACAAGGCTTCTTTTGAGAGAATCTGAAATTATTAGTGACAGACGGATGTGTATCAGGATTATTCAGTGAGTATTGCATAAAATGTGAATGAAGTTGAATCTCATTTGCCAATTTAATATGACACGCTTCCCTCTAAGATATTGCAAAGGACATTGCAAAATTATATAATTGCAAAATAAATATCGCAAAACCCATATCAGTCGACAATGCTCAAAGTTTTCTTGTTCTATGAATTGCACTTGGTTTGCAAGCCCACATGCACTTCTTTTAAAGGTGCAGTGTGTACATTTTAGCTGCATCTAGGGGTGAATTTTTCAGTTCACCGCTCCCTTTCGAAGCACATAGAGAAGCTACGGTGGCCGGCACAGGACAAATATGTCGTTGTCTGAGACAGCAGCAGAGAGTAGCCAGTCGAGCAATGAGGTTTCTTCTTACTTCTAACAAAGAACGGTCTCTGCTTCTAATAAACCAGACGACTACTACTACTATAATTGCGATAATTGCTGAAGCTTTTATCACGGTATATGGTATTATCACAATATTGAAATAAGTTGCAAAAAAGTGTTATAGTATACATAGTGTAATAGTTTTAAGAACTATTTTTCTTATAACAAAAAGAACAATTAAATACAATACACAAAAAAAAACTATAAAGTAAAATGTTTCAAACAGATTAAAGTGCAAAAGAATTATAAATGGTGACACTTTACAATAAGGTCTCATTATTTAACGTTAGTTATTGCATTAACTTAGATTAAAGGGTTAGTTCACCCAAAAATGAAAATTATGTCATTAATGACTCACCCTCATGTTGTTCCAAACCCGTAAGACCTCCGTTCATCTTTGGAACACAGATTAAGATATTTTAGATTTAGTCTGAGAGCTTTCTGTCCCTCCATTGAAAGTGTATGTACGGTATACTGTCCATGTCCAGAAAGGTAATAAAAACATCATCAAAGTAGTCCATGTGACATCAGTGGGTTAAGTTAGAATTTGTTGAAGCATCTAAAATACATTTTGGTCCAAAAATAACAAAAACTACGACTTTATTCAGCATTCATATCGCAGATGAATCGCCTTCGATAATGAACGCGATATTGCGTGGCTTGTCAGTGAACTACGGCTCTGTATATTAAATGCCGCTCCATTTGAAAGCAGGTGATGGCGATTTAGCGGTAATCAGGGAACCGGCTTTACTGACGAAATGCGCGTGACAATCGCATGCGATATATCGGTCAGCCCTAATATTAACTAATGAAGCCTTATGTCACTAAGTGTTACTGAACAATAACAAATAATCTGAACATTTCCAATCAGTATAGGGCATGTTGTAGTCCAGATTAAAATATCAAAATAATTAAGTTTGAAAATAAATAGCCTATTAAGTCTATAAGTATTAAGTATTTGGTAATGTTATGAACAACATAGCGAATAGAAAAAACTGACTGACTATTCGAAGCATTTTAATTACTGTTTAGTAGCGCAGCTGCTTTGTTTATGAGGTTTCCGGGGTAACTGCTGCATTTTTGCTGTTCGATCAGCGCCCTCTGCTGTCAGAGAGTGAACATGCTCTTTCATTCTGCGCGTCTCCTTTACTCGTTCCGCCATGTGCTTCTCATGCACACTGGGCTTGTTTACATCTGAGCACGTGTCCCTTTGACGCAGAATACAGCGGTGTTGTGCAGTTTATACGGTTGATGGGGAAAGTATTAATTAGTTAATAATTTGTAATAATTATTCTCAGTATTTTGTTCCCACGATAACAATATTGTGCATATTCATTATCATGATATATCGTATTACCGAATATCACCACATGTCTCTTACTGCTACTTCTTTGTGTGTATTCAACAATGTGATGATGCAGGCTGCCTTACCAACGAAGAAGAAGAACAACAACATAGTGATGAAATGCACTCTGTAGAGCAGTTTGTCCATTTAGGGCTACTGTAGAAACATGCTGGCACAAAATGGCGACTTCCATGTAAGGGGACCGCGGTGTATGTAGATAGAAATGGCTCATTCTAAGGTAATAAAAACATAACAGCTCATTATGTATGGTCTTTATACACCACTGAAAACATAGTTATGTATATTATATTGCATTTCTGTCAATAGATCCTCCTAAAATTTAAACACTGCACCTTTAAATAGAATAGAGCGCATTAGTGCCCGTCCCCTTTTTCAGCAGCACTGGTTCTAGAAGTTGTTTTTATTCATTCATTTTTCCCATTGGGATTTTAAATTAGTCTTTGTTAAAGAGTTATAAGCCATGAACCAAACGAGGTGAATCACAACACTACAAACTTTGATTTGAAGCAAAAATGTTTTTGAAAATCTGACAAAAAGGCAAAGGTACAAGGTACTGTGAACTTAACGGCTTTAGTGAGGGAAAGAACAGCATAATTGAACTAGATGAGTAAAGTTTGTAGACAAACTTTAAGTTGGCTTGAAAAAGCCTAGCCAGAAAGTTTGGAGTTTGAAATAGTTTAAGTTTTAGTTTAGTAATAAACCAGATAGTGTGGGAGTGAGTAAGTGTGAGTGAGTGTGTGAGTGTGAGATAGATATAGTTAGATAGTTAGTAAGTTAGATAGATAGATAGATAGATAGATAGATAGATAGATAGATAGTGTGGCGAGGGGGGCGTGGTTCAGCGAGGTCTGCAACCGGAGAGAATAGCGGGAGACGCTTGGTAAGTGAGTGGGTTGGATACAAATCACGAACACCTGTTTCTCATTCCAGTGATTGGCGCGGAGACAGGTTAAAACGCCGTGAGAAGCAGGAGCGTGTGAGAGAGAGGGGAACTGTTGACTGAGTCGAGTCGAGGTTCGTGGAGTGAAGCCCTTGTGGATGGTGTAAACCAAACTTGGAGAGAAGCCCTTGTGGATAGCGTATGCCGAACCTGGAGTGAAGCCCTTTGTGGATTGTTTATTTTCGTTGTTGTGCGTTGCACAGCCTTTCTGTTGAACCGTTTGATATTTAATAAAGACTCAGTCAGCAGTTGTTCGTCGTCCCTGACGACTTCCTTCCCCACTACGAACTTAAGTCTACTACAGATAGATAGATAGATAGTTAGTTAGTTAGATAGTAAGTTACATAGATAGTTAGATAGTAGTAAGATACTTAGATAGTTAGATAATAAGTTAGATAGATAGTATGTTAGATAAATAGTTAGATAGTTAGTTAGTTAGATAGATAGTTAGATAGTTAGTAAGATAAGTTAGATAGTTAGATAATAAGTTAGATAGATAGATAGTTAGATAATAAGTTAGATAGATAGTTAGATAGTTAGTTAGATAATAAGTTAGATAGATAGTTAGTTAGTTAGATAGATAGTTAGATAATAATTTAGATAGATAGTTAGATAGTTAGTAAGTTAGATATAGTTAGATAGTAAGTTGGTTAGTTAGTAAGTTAGATAGATTGCTAGGCAGTTTCTATGGTAACCTGGGTGGTTGCTATGATGTTACTAGGTGGTTGGTAGTTGTCATAGATGGTTACTATGGAGTTTTTATAGAGTTCTTAGAATGTTCTCAGCCCACTTTAGCACTTAGCTAATCAGTATTAGCATTTAGCTATTAATGTGAAAAATGCATGTAATGATACACCAAAGGCTGCTTGCCAATATAAGCCAACTGCCATGTTTCTACAATGTTCTGATGCAGAGATATAGGTCATGCAAAACGGTTGCTAGGGTACTTTGTTTGGTTGCTAGGGAGTAGCTTGGCATCTGCCAGTGATGATACACCAAAGGCTGCTTGCCAATATAAGCCAACCGCCATGTTTCTACAATGTTCTGATGCAGAGATATAGGTCATGCAAAACGGTTGCTAGGGTACTGTATGAAATGAAATAAACCAACCCCCATGCCTCTATGATATTCAGATTTGAAGATATCCCTCTATGCTTTGGGTTGCTAGGGTGCTCTAAATGGTTGGTAGGGCATGGCTATGAAGTCTTGAAGGTGATTTGTGATTGGCAGTTTGCTGCCCAGAGTCAAATGAGCCCAACCTCATGTTTCTCTGACACTTCTATCCAAAGATATTTATTTGATCTTTTTCAATTGAAGTCTATGGAACTTGTTGCTAAAGTGCTTTAAATGGTTGCTAGGGCATGGCTTGATAGCTTCACAATGATCCTAAGAGACTGGCTGGCCGTCTGAGTAAAATGAGCCCACCCCTTTGTCACTGTGACATTGTGATCCAGAGTTATGTTCAATACAAAATCCCTATGTAATTTCCCATAGTAGGAAAAACACACCATAGTATGTCTATGGGGCAAATTTGGGCAGCTCTTGTGCCCCAGGGGTACAGCTTACACCCCATTTTGAGGTATGGTCTGACAGAGCCTGCCAGCCTCTTCAAACGTGGTAATCCACATGTTTCTAAGAAATCCTCGTTAGGAGCTATGACTCGTCAAAGTTCGTCGCAATGTTAAGTCAATGGGATTTTTCTGGCGATTTTTTCTGGTGAACATCGTACACCCAATCGCTTACAAAAGTCATAGCACACCATTCGTCAATAATCCGCACGATTTGAGCCTCATTCATAGGTCTATGACAAAAGCTGCGGGACGAGTTACGCACTGAAATTTTGTCCAGAATAATAATAATAAGTATGCAAGATAACAATAATGATGCTTCGCCTTTGGCAAGCACCATTAATAAGTATGCAGGAGAACTATATTGATGCTTTGCCAGAGGCAAGCACCATTAATAATACCTGCATAATAATGCATATATCTGTGTCCTTCTTTGCTCTGTGTTTGCATGGGGCTGGCCAAATCAGTGTGAATTAGCTCTAAGGGTTTCTTTGCCTTTCTGTCTGGCTCGATTTCTTGTCTGAGGGAATTTTATGAAGGTAAATCAGATTATTCATAGAATTTTCCCTGTGTACACACTTCACATAACTGATTTTGTTTGACTGTGCTTCCTCTTATGTTCACTTTGAAGTTCTCAAAGTGAACATGTACCTTCACTCTAGGGGTCAAACAACTAAAAATCAAGTCAGGAATCTTAGTGTGATTTTGGAGTCAGACCTGAGTTTCAGTAGCCATGTAAAGACAATAACTAAATCAGCATATTATCATCTCAAAAATATTGCAAGAATTAGATACTTTGTCTCCAGTCAAGACTTAGAGAAACTTGTTCATGCTTTCATCACCAGCCGGGTGGATTATTGTAATGGGCTCCTCACTGGCCTTCCCAAAAAGACCATAAGACAGCTGCAGCTCGTACAGAACGCTGCTGCCAGGATTCTGA
Source organism: Ancherythroculter nigrocauda (assembly GCA_036281575.1). Classification (NCBI taxonomy): domain Eukaryota; kingdom Metazoa; phylum Chordata; class Actinopteri; order Cypriniformes; family Xenocyprididae; genus Ancherythroculter; species Ancherythroculter nigrocauda. Next base: position 41,963,277 of record VTFQ01000013.1, read on the forward strand.
GCAGAACCAGAAAACATGAACACATCACACCAGTCCTCAGGTCCTTGCACTGGCTTCCAGTTGCATTTAGAATTGATTTTAAAGTACTGTTGCTTGTTTATAAATCACTCAATGGCCTAGGACCTCAATACATTGCAGATATGCTCATAGAATATAAACCTAACAGATCACTCAGATCATCAGGATCAACTCACTTAAAAATACCAAGGGTTCACTCAAAGCAAGGAGAGTCTGCTTTTAGCTGTTACGCCAGCCGCAGCTGGAACCAGCTTCCAGAAGAAATCAGGTGTGCTCCAACAGTAGCCACATTCAAATCCAGACTCAAAACACATCTTTTTACCTATGCATTTGCTGATTGAGCACTGTGCTATGTCCAAACTGTTTGCACTTTATTTTATACGTATTATCTTTCTATTCTTTAAATTCTTTTCCTGTTTTTATTTCATTTTTAATGTATTTTTATATCTTTTATGTATCATCATGATTCTGACTTTTAATGCATTTTAAATCCAAATAGCAAAATTATCTGTTTTTACTGTTATTTCTATACCTTATGTTCTATTTTTATTCTTCTTCTTTATGTAAAGCACTTTGAATTACCATTGTATAGCACCAATGTGCTATACAAATAAAATTGCCTTGCCTTGCCTTGCCTCTTATCTCCATGCCTCTGACTACACCTTGTAACTTTTGTACATCTTCATAGCTACAATGTTCCACTGAATGAGTCTCAGGTTGAAATGAGCTGTCGAAGCTTTATCACTTACAATGTGAGATGTCACTCCAGCGTCTACCATGATGCCTTTCATCTTTACGTCAGAAAAATCCCATAGACTTAACATTGCGACAAACTTTGACGAGTCATAGCTCCTAACGAGAATTTCGTAGAAATATGTGGGTTACCACGTTTGAAGAGGCTGACAGGCTCTGTCAGACCATACTTGGTGTAAGTTGTACCCCTGGGGTGCAAGACCTGCCCAAGGTTGCTCCTATGGTGAAGCCGTGCCCATGAACCAGGAAGTGACTGTGTTTTTCCTACTATGGTAAATTACATAGGGATTTTGTATTGAACATAACTCTGGATCAAAATGGCATAGGTCACGTTCACACAGCAGCAGAATACAGTTGTCAGTCCTGTATTTGAGTCATTAATGTGGTTACGTTCACACCCAGTGCGGTTAACTACGGTTGACTTGCATTTTTTCCACAATGTATTCAGACACACCTATTCAGTGGAAGTTCAGTGGAATTCAAAGATACCTGTTTTGCATATCCAATGTTTTTTTTTTTTTTTTTTTTGTGTTTTTTTTTTAAACTCTCATACATTTGGCATGAGGCACAAGCTTTGTCTCACGATACACAACAAAATTTCCCAGCCAATAACAAGCAATCTGCTCATAGGATTTTCTGAACAACTTTTTCCGACTTGTTAAGTCTAACACAGATAGACTTTTCTTAATTTGGGTAACATTTTAAAATACTGCTCCACCATTAATGAATGACTACAGGAACAAATGAGTAACACAATATCAACATTATGGTAATCATTAATAACTAACAAGACACTCCGATTAATGAATTAGTAAGTAATAGTGCTCAGTTGAATGAAGTACTTTACTATTAGCTAATCATTAACTACTATTTTTCATATCTCTTGGAGAACTACTAAGAACTGCTGTATACAGGTTCATAATTAATGTGAACAATGCATGCTGTATAAGTTATTCTGAAGTGAAGATCATGGTAACCTGCAAGCAATTGAGGTTATTGTGAGGTTTTGGATTGTAATGATTCAAGCGTTACTACATCCTTCAGTAGGAATTACTATCCAAAACCTTTAAAAACCCTCAAATGCTTCCAGTGATTTCAGTCATTATTAGGGAGCTATCATGGTTTTCACTTTAGAATACTGATACAAATAATTGGTAATTAATTTGGTAATATTTAAGTCATTACTAGTGTGTTTACCATAGGGCTGGGCGATATATCGAATGCTTTTGTCACGCGCATTTCGTCAGTAAAGCCGGTTCCCTGATTGCCGCTAAATCGCCATCACCTGCTTTCAAATGGAGCGGCATTTAATAAACAGAGCCGTAGATCACTGATAAGCCACGCAATATCGCGTTCATTATCGAAGGCGATACATCTGCGATATGAACGCGATATTGCGTGGCTTATCAGTGATCTACGGCTCTGTCTATTAAATGCCGCTTCATTTGAAAGCAGGTGATGGCGATTTAGCGGCAATCAGGGAACCGGCTTTACTGACAAAATGCGCGTGACAATCGCATGCGATATATCGCCCAGCCCTAGTTTACCATGATCTTTACTTTGTAATTAATTATTCATTGTGCATTATTCATTGTGCATTATTAATTTTAATTACAACCCTGCATATAGTAGTTCTTGGTAGTCCTCTGGGGTTATAGAAAATAGTAAAGAAATAGATAATTGTGAACTACTTCATTAAACTGAGCGTTATTACTTATTCGCTAATCACAGTTTCTTGTTAGTTATAAGCAGTTACTATAATTTTAGTACTACATTACACAATTGTTTGTGTGTAGCTATTCATTAATGATGGAATGTAAAAACATTTTTTTCTGATCCGCATACTTGAAAAAACAAACAAACAAAAAAAAAAAAACACTTCCTCATTTCATCATATTTGAGTCAGTATAAATCAGTCACCATGTTAGTTCAGGCAGCCCACTTCAGTCAGGCTTACAGTCAGCTGCAGTCAGCTAGGGTACTTTGTTTGGTTGCTAGGGAGTAGCTTGGCATCTGCCAGTGATGATACACCAAAGGCTGCTTGCCAATATAAGCCAATCGCCATGTCTCTACGATGTTCTGATGCAGAGATATAGGTCTTGCAAAATGGTTGCTAGGGTACTCTGTTTGGTTGCTAGAGAGTGGCTTGGCAGCTGCCAATGATGATACTCCAAAGGCTGCTTGCCAATATGAATGAAATAAACCAACCCCCATGCCTCTATGATATTTAGATTTGAAGATATCCCTCTATACTTTGGGTTGCTAAGGTGCTCTAAATGGTTGCTAGGGCGTGGCATAATACACCCAATCACTTATAAAAGTCATAGCACACCATTCCTCAATAATCCGCATGATTTGACACCTCATTCGTGGGTCTATGACAAAAGCTGCGGGATGAGTTACACACCGAAGTTTTGTCCGGAAGAAGAATAATAACTAGAATGTACATTTCCTGAAGAAAATGTGAATGGTGCTTGCAGTGGCAAAACTCACCACTCGGTTGCTAGGGTGTTTCTAGGCAGTTGCTAAGGTGTTCTGGGTGGTTGCTAGGCGGTTGCTATGGTAACCTGGGTTGTTGCTAGGCGGTTGCTAGGCAGTTGCCAAGGTACTTGGGGTGGTTGCTAAAGTGTTGCTAGGCGGTTGCTATGATGTTCTGGGTGGTTGCTAGGCGGTTGCTATGGTAACCTGGGTGGTTGCTAGGCGGTTGCTAGGAAGTTGCTAAGGTACTTGGGGTGGTTGCTTAGGTGTTGTTAACTGGTTGCTAGGGTGTTCTGGGTGGTTGCTAGGTGGTTGCAGTTACTATGGTAACTATGGTGTTACTAGGTGGTTGGTAATGATACTCCAAAGGTCAGTATGAATGATATAAACCAACCCTATGATGTTCAGATTTGAAGATACCCCTCTTTGGGTTTGGGTTGCTAGGGTGCTCTAAATGGTTGCTAGGGCTTGGCTAGACAGTTAGCAGTCTTAAACTAATAGACTGCATGTGTGTCCAAATCAAAAGAGCCAAACTCACATGTCTCTATGATGCTCTGATTCATTTTTTCTCTCTCATCTATTTTCAATGTTAAGTCTATGAGGTGGTTGCTAGGGTGCTCTAAGTGGTTGCTAGGGTGTGGCTATGATGAAGATTTTAGGTCATTACTTATTGGCTGCTTGATCAGATGTCAAATGAGTGAGAGAGAAAGGGTTCCTCAGGCTCTGTGTGTGTGTGTGTGTGCTTTTGTTTATATTACATTGTGGGGACCAAATGTCCCCATGATGTAATATAAACCTGAGTTCACCTACATCGTGGGGACCAGCCAGCGGTCCCCACAATGTAAATGGGTTTATAAATCATATAGAATGAGTTTTTGTGAAAAAGTAAAAGTTTGCACAGTTTCCTGTGAGGGTTAGGTTTAGGGGTAGGGGCAGGGTAGGGGGATAGAATGTACAGTTTGTTCAGTGTAAAATGCATTGAAGTCTATGGAAAGTCCCCACAATTCACAAAAACAAACATGTGTGTGTGTGTGTGTGTGTGTGTGAGAGAAAGTGATAGTTGAGACTGACGGAATGTTCGTGAATTTGAATTTTTCAATGCAAGTCTATGGGACATTTTTGGTCGCTTTTACGTCTGCTGTGCGAACATCATTGGTCCGATCGCTTAGAAAAGTCTTTAATAAGAAGTTTAATAAGCATTTCAGTAAGTTGGCTTTTTCAAGCCAACTTAATTAAAAACGATGGAGAAATATAAAACTCATTTACAAATGTTGATTGTATGTATAAAACAATATGTTTTAAGTTTAAAGGGGGAACTATTTTGCCACTTTCACAAGATGTAATATAAGTCTCTGGTGTCTCCAGAATGTGTCTGTGAAGTTTCAGCTCAAAATACCCCACAGATCAATTATTATAGATTGTCAAATTTACCCTGTTCTGTTTTTTCTCTTATGAAATCAGTGTGTATTTAAGGTCATTTATCTCATCTCAAGTGAGGCTGCGAGTAATGTCTCCAGCTTGGTTGTGATGGTGACAGGTTAAAGTCCATGATTCTGTTGGTGGATGTTTTATTGTGATTACAGTGCATAATTCAATCAATACTACATCTGTGTCTCTTTATCTCTCAGATCTTTAGCACCTCTCTGGCTGAGCCGATCCCTGAAGGTTATGAAGATGTGACCGATATCGTCCCTCCTTATAGTGCTTTCTCTGCTAAAGGTCAACCAGAGGTGAGGCACACATAGCCAAATTTAAAATCAACATGAACTCAAAACCCTGTTTATTGTCTCAATGCATGATCCTGGTCAAAATAAAATAAAGGGGTTTTCATAATGTTTCATCAAACATATACTGCTATTCAAAAGAATCAATACTTATATTCAGCAAGGATGCATGAAGCAGAACAACTGTTTTCAACATTGATAATAATCATAAATGTTTCTTGAGCAGCAAATCAGCATATTAGAATGATTTCTGAAGGATCATGTGACACTGAAGACTGGAGTAATGATGCTGAAAATTCAGCTTTGATCACTGGATATAAATTACATTTTATACATTTTTATTACATATATTCACATAGAAAACAGTTATTTTAACTTGTAATAATATTTCACAATTTTACTGCATTTTTGATCAAATAAATGAGCATAACATTAAAAGTCTTAGCAACCCAAAAAACTTTTGAATGGTAGTTTATTGCAACTTTACGGAAGTAAAATGGGATTCTCGACTTCCGGTTGACGGCTGATTAGTATGGCGGATTAGTCTTTGAGCTCCTCAAAGTTGGGTTGTACTTTCCCCCGGAATATTCAAATTGATTGCCTTTGAAATAGACAAATTTTGTCTGAAAATATGCCAGGGGGAGGCAAGAGAGGGCCTAGGAAAATGCAAGGAGATAAAGAACAGCTAAATTTTGAACAAGACGAAGCACATGCGAACGCTGAAATAGAAGATGGCGACGGCGAGGCATCAACGCAGACCCTACACGAAACTATGCTAAGTATTAGCAAACAGATAAGTGGCCTACGGACGGAGCTGAAATCGGATCTGGATGCATTCAAAGCAGACATGAAACAAGAGATGAATACTCTTAAACATGACATCAACCAACAACTAACAGTGACAAAGCTAGCGGTGCAGGAACAGAGTGAAAAACTCGAAGAAGCTCAGAATCGCATAGGAGGACTTGAGACTTGGTCAACGGCAGCTAACGACGCGCTCAAACAATTACTAAAGGAGCAAAAGAAGATGTTGGACAAGATTAACGATCTGCAATCAAGGGGGAGAAGGAATAATTTGAGAATTTACGGGGTCCGCGAAGGAGAAGAGGGCAACTCCACAATGACCTTCGTTGAAAACCTACTTCGAAGTGAAAAGTTGATCAGCGAGGGTACTGACCCGCAAATACAACGAGCTCATCGCTCCCTTGGCCCCATCCCCACCGCGGATGCCCCCCCCACGATCCATCATCGTGAACTTTCTTGAATTTAAGACCAAGGAGACTGTACTGAAAAATGCGTGGCAGAAAAAGATACTCATACGAGATAAGCCCGTAACGTTTGACCATGACTATACCACGGCAGTGGTGCAACAGCGCCGAGCTTATAAACATATTAAGAGTGCGCTAAAGGCCAAAGGCATCCGATTTCAATCGCCTTTCACCAACCTTCGAATCCATTGGGACACGTGAGATGAGAAATCAAGGAATCGAGGTGGAAGAACCCCAGGATCGCGGAGGTCTCGACACGGCTGTCCTGCTGGATCAGCTGGAGAGCGCATCACCATGGCAACCCGCCCCTCGCCACAGAGACAAGGGAGCTATTAAACGCGTACGCGATCGACTACAGGAGTTTCAGCGTTCCCCGCCCTAACTAAATTTCGGCATATCCTACAGGTGCTTTTCGCTTGTTTATTTTGGGACCAATAACCCACACATAAAACATGTGCTGATTAGATCTACGGTTGTAGTTTACAAAGTTGATGCTATTTTAGGCGTTAGGAATTTATTTACCCTACTTTGAGGATGACAAGTTTGAGCTGGAATGAGTGAAACTCATTTTGCGTTATCACTAGTTCTGGGAGGGGGCCCTCGCTTCATGCAAGGCTTTTCCCCCTCACTTAATGTTGGGATTACAGCCCAGAGTGTACTTCTAGTACCTCATTTTGGAAGTCATTGTGTTCATTTTAAATATACTTCTGTGTGTTCATTAGTTCTTTTTTGTTGTTTTTTGTTTTGGAGGCTTAGGGAGGAGGAAGAGCTACATTTTATTTTATTATTATCTGATGATACAAAAACTTGAAATAATGTCACTGAATGGAAACGGTCTTGGGAATGCAATCAAAAGAGCAAGGGTAATGACAAAAATAAAGAAAGAAAATAAGCACGTTATCTTTCTGCAGGAAACCCATTTGTCATCACAAGAGCTGGACGATAAAGGAAGGCCGCATTCCACCATCTTGGAAAGAGGCCATTGTGTCTTTGATTCCCAAGGAGGGGAAAGATAGAGATGATTGTGTTAATTACAGACCCATTTCCATTTTGAACGTGGACTATAAATTGTATACTTCAATTATTGCTAAAAGACTGGAATCATTTGTTACAGAATTGATTGATGAGGATCAGTGTGGGTTCATTCCAGCTAGACAAACACAGGATAATATTAGAAGAACTTTACACATACTCGGAAAAATCAACAGAGATAAATCAAGTGCAGCTCTTATAAGTTTGGATGCCGAAAAGGCATTTGACAGGGTGGAGTGGGAATTCTTGTACCAGATGCTTGAAAGATTTGGATTCAATCAAGACTCAATAAAAATTATTAGGGCAATTTATCAACAGCCTACCGCCAGAATCAAAGTGAATGGGTCTCTAACAGATCGTTTCTATTTGAGCAGAGGGACGAGGCAAGGCTGCTGTCTGAGCCCCATCCTCTTTGCTCTGTACATTGAACCACTGGCACAGGCTATTAGACAAGAGGAGGGAATAAAGGGTATCACTATGGGACAAATGGAGCACAAAATAGGATTATTTGCTGACGACGTTATGCTATACTTGCAGGACTTGGGGGGGGGGGAACGCCCCAGAATACGTCTCTCTACTTTACATCTGCCAAAAGAGAAAGGTGGAATGGCTTTGCCAAATTTAAAACTGCACTTTCAAGCTGCACAACTACGACCTTTGTGCCTTTGGTGTGATAACTCTTATATTGCACGATGGAAAGATATTGAGACTTTTGTACCAGATTATAATGTTCAAACCCTGTTGGGGGAGGAAGGCCTAGATGACACTCGAAGGAAGGGTCTGAATCCTATAGTTAAATTTTCTCTTGAGATATGGTTCTCTTTGATTAAGCAATTGAAACTTAAAAATGATCAAAGAATACTAAGATGGATCGCACTGGACAATAGATTTAAGCCGGGTATTTATGACAGGACTTTTAAGGATTGGATGAATAGGGGCCTGACAGCTTTCTGCATAGCTATTAAAAATAACAGGATGAAGAGTTTTCAGGAGCTAAAGGATAGTTTTGATCTAAATAACCATGACCTATTCTGATACTTACAATTGAGAGATTACTACTGCAAAGAAATAAGGGGATTTCTTCTGACGTGGGAAACCCTCTTATTGAAATAATGTGTGGTGCTTATCAACAAAAGACTAATAAGATTGTGTCTAAACTCTATCGGAGTCTGATGGAGAACTTGAAAAACACTACACTCTGTGTAAAAACAAAATGGGAGTCTGAATTAAAGATTGTCCTCACAGAGGAGGAATGGTACCAAACATGCCGTCTACTCCAGACCTCCACCAACTCCCAACAGTGGAGAGAATTTAATTGGAAGTGTTTTATAAGGTTTTTCATCACTCCTTATTTGAAGAGTAAACAACTTGGGATACCTCAAGACTGTTGGAGGGACTGTGGTAGTAGGGACGCAAACCACGCTCACATCTTCTGGACATGTCCTAAAATTCAACCATTTTGGACTATTGTTAACATTACATTACAGAAGGTGCTGGGATACATGATCCCAAAGGATTGTAAAGTTATGTTTCTTGGAAACATCACAGAAAGTGTGCGGAAGGAGGATCTTTATTTATCCAAGATTTTGTTATCTGCGGCCCGAAAGGCTATTACTAGATTTTGGCTCAAATCGAACATCCCAGATCAACAGCAATGGACAAATATAATTCAAAACATTTTTATAATGGAAAGATTTATAATGGAAAAGACTGCATAACTGTTCCTCCCAATATAACTGTACATTGTGTGTTAAGTTGGTGAGATTCTACGGATTGGGTTCTGGTAATCTTGCACAAAAGATGGTAGAAGTACTGTATATGTGTGGTTTATTATTCAGTGTTTCCGAAGATCACAATTTGACTTATTTTTGTTTCAATTGTACTAGATACCTCCTCCTCGGCCTCAGTTGATTTGGTTCAATGTAGGTTATATATATATGTATATATATATTTTATTTATTTATTTTTTATTTATTAAATTTGTTGTTATTATAAAACTCCAATAAAGATGCAAGTTTAAAAAAAAAAGGGATCTCCAGCATTAACCCGATGTTTGTGAACTGTAGGATGAGCTGGTGTATGTTAATTACGGACGGACGGAGGATTTCTTTAAGCTGGAGAGAGAGTTGGGAATAAACTGTACAGGAAAAATCGTCATCGCTAGATACGGCAAAATCTTCCGTGGGAACAAGGTAGAGTTTAAAAGTTGTTTGGATGTGTTCTTTTATTCTTCACATAATAAAGAAAATACTGTGGTCTTGGAATGACGTTGGAGTGAACTATTCCTCTGTGTGCGTGTTTGCAGGTGAAGAATGCGATGTTAGCCGGAGCTAAAGGGATCGTGCTGTTCTCGGACCCTGCGGATTACTGTGCGGAGGGCGTTGAGCCGTATCCCAAAGGCTGGAACCTGCCAGGAGGAGGCGCTCAGAGAGGGAATGTCCTGAATCTTAATGGGGCGGGAGACCCGCTCACACCTGGCTATCCTGCGAAAGGTGCGAAAGAGGTTCTCTGTGAAATTTCAGTCTCTTAGTGTCATGAAACGGAAGTTGTGATAGTATTTTCTTCTCTATTGTGACATATCCGGATGAAATGGCTTCTCAAACAAGAACAAATGTAGGGTGGGGCTTGATTTTGTCCGTGGGGAATTGATTGGATGGTTGTGGTTTGCTATTGGTGGATCTCATGTGAGTGACAGGTTGCCCCGCCCTCACGCCATTAAACATCATCAGAGAAGAGATGAGCTGCAAGAGAGAGCGGACGTTATTTTAATTAAAGATTACGAGACAAATTAATTTAACGGTGGCTTTAAATGTCTGGTAGAATACACCTACAGGTCCAGCCTGGAGGACGCAGTGGGGCTTCCCAGGATTCCAGTGCATCCCATTGGCTATCATGATGCTGTTCACCTGCTGCAGTGAGTCGGACACTGCTGAAAACATGTACCATTGAGTCCAGCAAATAGAATTAAGACATAAATATTATTATTAATATTATTGAAAATACTCTTGTTTGTTTTACAGTACAATATTACCATTGTAATAGTAATACATTTCGTTATTGTTTTGTTTAATTTTTATAATTTAAATAATAATAAAATTAAAAAATATATTTTGAATAATAAAATGTAATCACATAATTATTATTATTATTATTGTTTGATAGTTGAGCCCGATCACATGAAAATGTGTATAAATAGTACGAGTGTGTAATCTCGTAGAATATATACGCCAAAATGAGTTTTGGCGTTCGTATGGTACGCAGTTTTTCGCGTGCATATGATATGTATTATATGTACGAAACCCCCACCCCCATCCTTCCCAAGAGCGTATCATATGCATGCGAAAAACTGCGTACCATAAGCACGCCAAAACTCATTTTGGCGTATATATTCTACGAGATTACACACTCGTACTATTTATACGCATTTTCATGTGATCGTGTTGGATAGTCATATAGAGTGGGGAACCCCGTTTTTCCTTCTTTTTTGTGCTAGGCTAATCAAATGCTTGTTATATTGATTGAATTATATGATATTTAAATAATATTTAAAATACTAATTTTTATTTTACAGTACAATAGTATTTTTGCAATAGTAATATATTTATCAATTTGTTTAATTTTTATAATTTAAATAATAATAAAATAAAATAATTATTTTGAATAATAATAATTTAATAATAATAATTATTATTTTTTGATAGTCATAGTGAGTGGGGAAAACAGTTTTTCCTTCTTTTTTTGTTCTAAACTGATCACATTGTTTTATTGATTGAATAATATGATATTTAAATAATGAGTATTTTAAATGTTAAATATTATTTTACAGTACATTAGTATTGTTGCCTTAGTAATATGTATATATTATTGATTTGCTTAATTTTTCTAGTATAAACAATAATAAAATACAAATATTATTTTGAAAAATAATAACATTTAATTATTATTATTATTATTTAGTAGTCATATTGAATGAGGAATCAGTTTTTCCTTCTTTTTTGTCCTAAGCTGATCACATGCTTGTTTCATTTATTTAAAATTGCAATATTGTTTACATTTTGTTTCTTTCACTTCACCTGAAGTATGATGTCACTTATATATGATGTCACTTCCTGTAGGCATATGGGAGGGCCTCTTCCGCCGGATAACTGGAAGGGCGCACTTAACGTCTCGTACCGACTTGGACCGGGATTCATGGACGGTTTTAATCAGAAGTATGTGAATTTCCTTCCTGTAAATCCACAATAAAATCTCTCCATTTTATCAGTTAAAGGTGCTAAAGAGGATGTTTTGTTTTATACATTTTTGCAATATTAGTTGAAACTGTCTTTACTAACTGATAAAAGACTATTTATTAGGTGCACTGAAAGTAATAATATTAATATACATCATCTGTGCACGAGGTAGGGCCTTAAAAACATCAGCCAATCGTTTACGCGATCATCGCGTAAATGATTGGCCCTCTGGCTTGTCAATCACTGCCGTGATGTTCCTTGTGAGAGACGTGCGCGGCTGCGCGCTCCAGTAACTTTCCACACTCCACAGGCGCCGCATGCAATGTTTTTGTCAGGAGTAACAACTGCAGTTACCTGCGGTGAGTCCGACATAATGAATCCACTAACACAACACAGCGAATGCCGGTGGTAAACATTCGTGTTCCAATACTCGTGCACGAGTTTTGGGAGGCGTTCCCTCGAAATGAGCTGTGAAGGAGGGGGGTTGTTCTTACGCATGCGCTCATTTCAAAAACTCACTAACAGTCTTTGGATTCTCAGTCGACGAAAAGATCCTTTAAAGCAAAACACCACAGGCAGCGTTTTTCATGCACTGGCTTTGAGATTTTGGGATATTTTGCTTCCATGACATCTTTTGAAGTGTTAGATTTCAATTACAATACATGTTTTAAGGCTGAGAGTCAGAAATCTCCACTTCAGCAGCTTTACACCAAACTTTACCATTTTATTCCTGTCTATATTCTGACGGGTTTTACAGAGGAGTTTGTTCATATATCATTCACCTGATTTACATAGTTTTACTTCTTAAAAACATGGTGAATGTTTTACTTTTTTAGTATTTTCTGATTTATGGAGTGAAAAAAAGAAGTATCCAAAAAACTCTTTAACTCATCCAGTTTCATTCTAAAAGTTGTAACTTCTTTCTGAGTCTCTCCATCAGTGTCGACTCCGGTTTGAACAATGTAAGGCTGAACACCGTTACTGACAATCCTCATTTTGGCTGCGTGAGATTCTCCAGCTTTGTTGTTGTTGAGCTGTTAAAGCTCCGCCCTCTTCTGGAGCAGCAGCTCATTTGCATTTAAAGGGACACACACAAAAACGGCTCACACCCAAATAGAGGCAAATTTGACAAGCTATAATAAATGATCTGTGGGGTATTTTGAGCTGAAACTTCACAGACACATTCAGGGACACAGAGACTTATATTACATCTTGTGAAAGGAGCATAATAGGTCCTCTTTAAAGAAGTAAACTGTGATTATGTTCACTCTAGTAGTCAGTCAGACAGTCAACTATTCTAAACTGAAGTCAAAACCTCAACCTGAACATTAACCATTAAATCCCCGACTTTTAACCCCACAACCTATGATCCTGCTCTTCTGAAGTGGGACTTAAACTTTAGACAGTCTTAATCACCTCACATGCACATGTTCAGTCGCTCCTGGTAATTGTTAACTCATTTTAGTGCATGATGTCAGCAGTATGGAGGGGTTTGTGGACTCAGCGTTCTCATAAGGGGCAGAGACGACGCGATTGATTCCCACAGCACACACACACATAAAGATTCACACATCACACACACTTCTGTGGCTCTGTTGTTTTTCTGTAATGAACTCTGGAGGTCTGCCAGTTTACACAATGGCCTTGTGTTTGGTGAGCCCATCTCACTCACACACACAGAGAGAGAGTCAGCAGGTTGTAAATAGCATAATGAAGCATGCATTTCTATGTATGCATTTGGCGGATTCTTTTATCTAAAGTGACTTACGTTGCATTTAATGTACACATTTGTATCAGTTCATGCATTAAGGCCCGTTCACACCATGGACAATCACTATAAAGATAGCTATATTAGCGTCACACCAGCAGATGATATTGTTCTGTTTATCCTAAGCTCGCTGAAGTTTTGTCGTTTGTTGCTTTAAATGCTTGAGTACGTTAAAGCAGGATGGATTCTGATTGGCTGTCAGTGTTTTTATTGTTCATCAGCTGGAAAAATGAGTTCTGAAAGTGATTCCAGTTATTATCATTTCTCTGTGCTGTTGTGGTGTGGACTCTGCTATTCTTTTATATTTAGAAACATTTTTAGATCTATATATTTGTCGTTTTCATTCTTGGTGTGAACATATTTTATAATGTAAAATACTGAAGCTGTCACTGTTTATTTACCATTTTTACTGAATAAAGCAGTGTTTTGTCTTTTTGATATTTTAGTAAAGTACGTATGAACATCCACACCAACAATCAGGTGACCCGTATTTACAATGTGATTGGCTGGATCCGAGGAGCCGTGGAGCCAGGTGACATTACACTACTGACGTGATCTGGTTTTATTTTAGGGGTTGTTTTTGGAGTTGAGTTACTCTGTTTGAGAGTTTGCGTAGCTTTATTTTGTACTGTCTAGTTGAGTTTGGTTCTGTGTGTTCAGACAGGTACATCATTCTGGGCGGCCATCGTGACGCGTGGGTGTTCGGAGGGATTGATCCCGTGTCAGGAGCCGCTGTGGTGCATGAGAACGTGAGAGCAGCGGGAAAACTCATGAAGAAAGGTGTGTGTCATCTCATCGTCTAGTTAAATGCTCATTTAAACAGGACACTTTTTTTGTTCTTAGCTTCTTTTTCTAATTAAAATGATCATGTGTTGTGCTTTATGTGTGTTTCAGGCTGGAGGCCGAGGAGAACGCTGGTCTTTGCCAGTTGGGATGCAGAAGAGTTTGGTCTACAGGGATCCACGGAATGGGCAGAGGTACGAATAAATCAATGAAAGAAGGAACAAATGAATGATTGAATACATGAATGCACATGAGAAATGATTGAATGAATGAATGAATGATTGAATATATGAAAAAATGCATTAATGAATAAATTAATGAACAAAAAATGCAAGAATTAATGCATGTAAAAAATGCATGAATTAATGAATATAAGAAATGCATTAATTAATTTAAAAATGCATGAATTAATGAATATAAGAAATGCATTAATTAATTTAAAAGTGCATGAATTAATGCACAAAAAAATGCGTAAATTAAATAATTTAAAATGCACAAAATAATGCACAAAAAATGCAAGAATTCATGCATGAAAAAATGTGTGAATTAATGATCGAAAAAATGCATGAATTAATTAAAAATGCATGACTTAATGCACAAAAATGCATGAATTAATGAACGAGAAAATGCATGAATTAATTAATTGAAAATGCATGATTTAATGCATGACAAAATGCACGAATTAAATAATTAAAAATGCACAAATTAATGAATGAAAAAATGCATGAAAAAATGCATTAATTAATTAGTTAAAAATGCATGAATTAATGAACAAAAAAATGCATGAATTAATGCACAAAAAATGTATGAATTATTTAAAAATGCATTAATTAATGCAGGAAAAAATGCATGAATTAATTAATTTAAAAATGCATGAATTAATTAATTAAAAATGCATGAATTAATGCAGGAAAAAAACATGTATTAATTAATTAATTAATTAATTAATTAAAAATGCATACACTAATGCATGAAAAAATGCATGAATGAATGAATTAAAAATGCATGAATTAATGCACAAAAAATGCATGATTTATTGAACGAAAAATGCATGAATTAAATGTGTGAATGAATGCATTAAAAATGCATGAATTAATGCATGAAAATTGGATGAATTAATTTAAAAAATGCATGAATTAATTAAAAATGCATGAATTACTGAATTAAAAAATGCATGAATGAACAATTGAATGAATGAACCACTGAATCAATGAACAAATTAATAAATTCTTGGTTGAAAGAACAAATTCATTCAGTCAAATTCAAATTGATTGAACAAAAGAATCAGTGAATCATTGAATAAATGAATGAATGAACAAACAAATGAATGAATACTTCATTGAATAAGGTTTTATTAACAAAGTTCAGGAGGAGAACGTTCAAATGATCTATCTATGATTGGAGGCCTGTATAAATAGCCGACTCACCTTCATTCCTCGACTTTTCTGCATCCCTCCGTCTCTCTTCACTCTCGGCTAGTTCCTATTCCCAGCCAAGGATACGGCCCCTCGGACAGCACGCCAAATACACATACTCTATCTAATTATATGTATGGTTGGTGAATGAATGATAGCATGCAACGAACCTCCCTGTATCTCACAGTCCGGTGAAAGCGTCATGTTCTTGCTCTTGTGTGTTCGCAGGAGAATGCCAGAGTCCTGCAGGAGCGAGCCGTGGCCTACATTAATGCAGACTCTGCTATTGAGGGTTAGTCACACACACACCATTATAAGAGTATATCTGTTCTGTAAAAGCAGTGTTGATCTCATCTGTAAGAATTTGAGTCTCTTGTTCAGATACTCTGTGTATGTGTGTTTGTGTAGGTATGTACACACTGAGAGTCGACTGCACCCCCTCCCTACACACTCTTGTTTATGACATCACCAAGAAGGTGAGATTCAGTTTTGAAGTTCATCTATCTATCTATCTATCTATCTATCTGCAAGTGATGTAAATAACATGTTTCTGAAGGTTTCGAGTCCAGAGGAAGGCGAGGAGGGCATGAGTCTGTACGAGAGCTGGCACAAACGAGACAACTGGACAGAAAGAGATGCACCATGGTAATGAAGTGCCGGATGATCATAATCATCTATAAGAACATCTGACTGATTATAGATTGTTGAGATCCATGACATGTGTCTCAAATGTGTGTGTTCTCCCTGTAGGATCAATAAACTGGGCTCTGGTAGTGATTTTGAAGCGTATTTCATCAGATTAGGGATTGCATCTGGAAGGGCGAGATACACCAAAAACGGGGTGAGTGTGTTTTACAGTGTGAATGCTGTATTATTATTTGTTTTGGTTTTTTTTGCATTTATGAAAAATTAAAAAAATAAAAAATAAAAATTTAAAAAACATTAAATGTATACACTTTTTTTGTTTTGTACCAACATTTTCCACTCTCTTTCCCAGAAAACCGAGCGCTACAGCAGCTACCCCGTTTACCACAGCGTGTATGAGACCTACGAGATCGTGGAGCGCTTCTACGATCCGAGTTTCCGCAGGCTGGAGGCAGTGGCCCGTGTTCGAGGTGGACTGATCTTCAGTTTGGCTGATTCTCCGATCTTACCTCTGGACTGTACAGAATACGCCTCGTCTGTCAACAAATACGCCAACAGCATTCACCAGCTAGCAATGAAGCATTCTGCTGCCATGGAGCAGTACGGCATCTCATTCGGTACACATTCTATCCATCATTTAGTATGTTCAAATCAAGATTCTTTATTCCATGAAGAACCTTTAATGTCCTTAACTCAAAAAGTTCTTTATAGTGGAAAAAGTTTCTTCAATTAGTTAAAATGTTATTCACACTCAGAACAAAAATGGTTCTTTTAAACTGGACCTATCATGCTTTTTTCCATGTTCATCTTTCTTTAGTCTGTAATGTTTCTGTTTGAGCATGAAAAAGCTCTGCAAACTTAGAAAAAGTCGCCCCAGCATATTGTGCTTTTCATAGAGACAGGAACTAAACAGAGCGTTACTGACAGACTGGGAAGAGAGGAGCTGCAACAATGGAGAATATGAGGAAAATAATGTTTTTGAACATTCAAGCATGAAGACTTTGAAAGAGGGCACAATAGGTCCACTTTAAGAACAGATCACTGAAAGTTTCTTTTGAGAAACCAAAAATGGTTCTTCTGTCTTTGCCATTGCTGCAAAAACACCATTTTGGAACCTTTAGCATGTAAAAATAGTGTGCCATAGATACAAGTATAAGAATTGGAATGCATTCCACCTCTCCACATGCGATTATTTTCATTTCAAATGCAAAGCTCTTGATTTTTTTTATCATCTATGTTTCTAGATTCTCTCTTCTCTGCAGTTGAGAACTTCACGGTCGCGGCGCGAGACTTCCATCAGCGTCTTGATCACATTGACACCTCAAAGTACGAATGACAAAACCACAGTACCGTCTTAGGCACTCAAATGCTAGGTTTGAATGTACTCATAGGTTAGGAATTGTGTTATAATGCTGCTATTATAGAGTCTCATGACCTTTAGATGATGGCATGTGCTCCTGTGTCACATGTCAATACACATTATACCTGTTGCTTACACCTGTTTACCTTATCTTTATCTGTCTCTTAGTGCCCTGGATGTGCGGATGGTAAATGATCAGCTGATGTATTTAGAGAGAGCTTTCATTGATCCGTTGGGTTTACCTGGAAGACCATTTTACAGGTAAGCACAATCTGTCAAACGATGTAATGTGAAGTTCATGACTCAAGTTTAATACTGGGATTAGTGGTTTAAATAAACAGAAACAACCACAGCTTTTTCTTGCTATACTTTGCTCCTACCCACAATTCACTGTCAAATGCTAAATTTAGCACTACCAGTACTTCCATTAAGAAGGTAATAACCACTCAACAGTGTTTCTTGGATCAGTTTAAGTATTACCCATGTCTGATTAGATGTTTTTGTGCATTGTGTTTGTCTTTTTCTCTCTCGTCTCTTCCAGGCATATCATTTTTGCGCCCAGCAGTCACAATAAATACGCAGGCGAGTCTTTCCCAGGCATTTATGATGCTTTGTTTGATATTGAGAATGTGGCAGACCCGCAGAAGGCCTGGGACGAGGTCAAACGCCAAATCAGCATCGCTGCCTTCACCGTCAATGCAGCTGCCAGGACGCTAAAGCCTGTCTTCGGCTAGACGGCCTTCCTTCTGCTTTTCAAAACCTGCTATGGTTGCATGACTACAACATGACAGCAAATTAGTTAGTTAATATATCAGTGTTTTATCAAACGCAGCATTTATAAGGGACCTGACATGCAGATCTGGCTCTCACAAGCGAGCAGATAAATTGTCGATATTGAGCAGATGTTTTTCATCCAAAGACAATTGTGGACAATTTGCAGGGACGGCATTAATTGCCTTACTTTACTACATAATCTTATTCATTTGGGATTGACTGTAATGTTATTGTCTAGAACCAACAGGCAACCGCTACTGACACATTTTACATGTTTATAGTGTTATATGTGATAAAGTGTACTTTACAATGTCATAAAGTTGACTATTTGTGTTGAATTACAGTGTAAATTGTGAAAGCAATGTTTTTTGCTTGTAAATCTTGCATAAATTGTCAAATTTCAGAGAATTATTTGTAAAACTATTCTTACATACACATGTAAAATCATTAAAATTGATGCAAATACTGTACAACATTAATTCATTGTGAAATCATTAAACCTCAAATCAGATGGAATGCGATAAGATTCAAGGCAACAAAATCAATCTCAAGTCACAGACAATCAGAAGAGCGTGTGGACAGAGTCTCTGCAAGCGAACTGCACTCGCAAATACTTAAAATATGATGATTCTAATCTGTGTGTTAATGGAGCATAACCAACAGTTTAAAAATGTAATTTTGGCGTTTTTGGCTTTTAATATGGTAGGACATGATGTAGACAGAAAGGGAAGTGGGAGAGAGAGAAAGGGAAGGGATCAGGAAGGGACTCAATGCCGGGACTTGAAATCAGGTCACCCAAAGCACGGAGGTGTCATATGTTGACACACTGTCCACTAGTGCCAACTAACCAGTGTAAGTTTGATAAATATTAGTACCTCATTGTGTAAAAAACATGGGGGGAACAGAATTCGACGGCAAACAATCCAGCTGTCAGAATCCGTTCCCCCACCCATATGTTGAAAGATGTTGATGAAGTGATTTAAAATATGATGATTCTAATCTGTGTGTTAATGGAGCATGGCCAGCATCCGTTTAAAGATTAAATTTTGGATTTTTAAAAAAAAAATATGACAGGACATGATATAGACAGAAAGGGAAGTGGGAGAGAGAAAGGGACGGGATCAGGAAAAGTCTTCAAGCAGGGACTTGAACTCAGGTCACCCAAAGCACGGAGGTGTCATATGTCAACATGCTGCCCACTAGGCTACTGGCACCAACCAACCAGTGCGAGTTTGATAAGTTTTAGAGCCTCATTGTGTAAGAACCATGGGGGGAACAGAATTCGACGGCAAACAATCCAGCTGTCAGAATCCGTTCCCCCACCCATATGACTAGAGATGTCGATATAGTGAGTTAAAATATGATTCTAATCTGAGTGTTAATGGAGCATATTAATATGATAAGACATGATGTAGACAGAAAGGGAAGTTGGAGAGAGAGAAAGGGACGGGATAAGGAAACGTCCTCAAGCAGGGACTTGAACTCCGGTCACCCAAAGCACAAAGGTGTTATATGTCAACATGCTGCCCACTAGGCCACCGGCACCAACCAACCAGTGTGAGTTTGATAAATATTAGAGCCTCATTGTGTAAGAACCATGGGGGGAACAGAATTCGATGGCAAACAATCCAGCTGTCGGAATCCGTTCCCCCACCCATATGATTAGAGATGTCGATGTAGTGGCTTAAACGATGCTGATTCTATTGTGTGTGTGGATGGGGAGATTAACCAGCATAAGTTTGATAAATATTAGAACCTCCTTGTGTAAAAAAACACAACCATATGAAGAGAGATGTTAATATAGTGATTTAAAGTATGAGGTTTCTATTCTGTGTGTTAATGGAACATGGCCAGCATCAGTTTAAAGATTTTAATTTTTTTTTAAATATGACAGGACATGATGTAGACAGAAAGGGAAGTGGGAGAGAGAAAGGGACGGGATCAGGAAAAGTCTTCAAGCAGGGACTTGAACTCAGGTCAACTAAAGCACAAAGGTGTCATATGTCAACATGCTGCCCACTAGGCTACTGGCACCAACCAACCAGTGTAAGAACTGTGGTAGATTTTTCCCTACACACCTGACTTAAGTTAAACCGGGTGTCCCAGACACCCATGCGGAGCGTCTCCTAATCGACACTCAATAACATATAAATTTATACTCTACTAAGCGTACTTCAATACCTGTTCGAGTCGGCCGATGTCTCGGCCTGTTTTGGGGCACTATCACCTGATATTAAGCTCTTTAGTGCTCCTCCCCTCCACTAAACACTATCACTATAGTATAGAAGTTAGATCTCTAGTGCTTAGTTTGCTGCGCAGCCTAAAAAACCAAACAGACTCCAGACTATGCCTCAGAATATGCTTTAATCACGGCCGGGAGAGTTCTCATCAATTCCAGAGAATCTCTCTCCGAACAAAGGAATACAACAGGTTTTATAGGATTTCAGGTATACTTCACAGTCAGTATGGCATGATCTATTACTCATTATCATCAGTCTTAATACGATTGGTTAGATTTAAGAAAAACATCTCAGTTCCTCTGTCCCGCATAAATTTGGATTTAGAACAACTGAATCACAAGATCATCAAAAAAATGTCTCAGGGTTAATAGTTCAGATTACTCAATAGGTTAAAACAATTCCTCAAAGACTATTTTTTATCCTCAAAAGGATGCTGTCTAGCCAGCACAGCAGAATTTTTTCTGAATCACAACACTCAGTCCTAGTGACCATTTCTCTATTTCAAAGTTAGATTATTATTAGGCCTGTAAAGAAAAGAAATGTTAGTTCATTATTAATTAGTTCAAAAATTCCATCACAGAACCATGGGGGGAACAGAATTCGACGGCAAACAATCCAGCTGCCGGAATCCGTTCCCCCACCCCCATTATGATGTTGATGTTGATGTAGTGGCTTAAAAGATGCTGATTCTATTCTGTGTGTGGATGGAACTTAACCAGCATAAGTTTGATAAATATTAGAACCTTGTGTAAAAAACATGGGGGAACAGAATTTGACGGCAAACAATCCAGCTGTCAGAATCCGTTCCCCCAACCATATGATGAGAGATGTCAATATAGTGACTTAAAATATGATGATTCTAATCTGAATGTTAATGGAGCTTAGCAAACACCAGTGTAAAATTTTAATTTAGGCATTTTTGCCTCTTAATATGATAGGATATGATGTAAAGAGAAAGGGAAGTGGGAGAGAGAATAAGGGATGGGATCAGGAAAAGTACTCAATCCGGGAATTTGAACTCCGGTTACACAAAGCACAAAGGTGATATATGTTGACATGCTGCCCACTAGGCCACCGGCACCAAATAACCAGTGTGAGTTTGATAAATATTAGAAACACACTGTGTAAGAACCATGGACAAAAACTATGATTAACATGGAAATTTATTTTATTTTTTTTTAAATCACGTGTTGCGGCTGGTTGGGACATGGTATAAACTGACACAATCAGTGTAAAATGAATGTAAAAATTGTTCATAAAACATTCATGTGACAATGGGATGATTTTATGAACAAGTTCCAGAGGAATTCTTCCTAATAAAGCACAATGTTTAACAAAAATACATTTCAAGAGAATGCATGCCATTTGAGCATTTGATTTAGCAAGTAAAATCACCTGAACTTAGACTGAATGATCAGACAGAAGGACAAGTTTGAGAGTACAGTACAATAATTTAATGTTTACAGTAACAGGATAGTCTCATAAACAGTAGATCCATCAGATGCAGGTAAACACACTTATATTTCATTCTAGTTTTCAGTGATTTACTGCAGTTTATTTCTAGAATGCCAAACCCAAGTAAGTCTGAAGGTGTTTTGTTCTCCCGTCGACACACAAGAATGTTCCCAATCCATGACAGGAGAAAACTTAATCCAAGCTGGGTTGACTTAACTTAAATTAAGCTCGGCTAAGACAGTTGTTCAGGAAGGTGAAAGTGCATGAAAATAAAGACTGTGATTCATCAGAAAACAACGTGGAATGATAGAAAAACAAAAAGGCAACAACAAGTATATTTGCTTGTATAAAAGTTGACAGCATTCATTTAACAGAGGAAATAACCAAAATACAGACATGTCTATTCATTTTGATGTTAAGAATTTTTTTATTTATTTTGTTTTATATTTTGAAGCACATTAATTGTACCTGGCTTAAACCTCTACAGTAGGAAAGCTATCAAAATTATATAATTCAGTGAAACCATTTTAGAAAGACTTTAGACGCCATATTGAATCTGACAGCAATGAAAACAAGGCTGTGAGAGACATTGTTCACCAATGAAATTGTGCATTTGAAACTGACATTTCCACAAATTAAGTGGACAAAAAATATGCAAAAAAAAAAAAATTGTGCTGCATTGATGTCAAGTTAGAATTAGCATAATTACCATTTCCTGAATAATAAAACCAACTTGTAAAATTTGTAATTACTAGTTGCCTGTTGTGCTTTCATATAAAAATAAATGAAATTACAGCAGCTCCAGCAGTTAAAGATAGTTAGTTAAGTATCTGTATGCATTTGTTTGATATTTACTATATTTTAATAACATTTTAATAATATTATTTTATAATATTAATATAATAAGATTGTTTAAATGTACTTCTGTCCCTCACAGCTTCATTTTCATTCACGTCAAATTAAATATTGTCTAATTAAAATGTAATACAAGAACAGTCTGCTGTTTTGCTCATCCTCCACAATCTATTTGATCTGATTTTTATGATCTCCAATAAAATAAATAAATAATCTCACTCATATTTCCCAGATTACACAGTTGAGAGTGATGCAGACCTGCAGATTTAGTTGACCACTGCTGTCTGAGAGAGCCTGAGCGTGTCGGAGGGAGTTAATCACGGTTGTTAAGCGATCATTTTCTCTTCATCTTGATTCTCTTTCTTCTCATTGGTCGGTTGAGGCATTGGAGGGGGCAGGTCTAGCCGCGCCCAGGTAATAGGCTCCGCCTTCTTCATGACTACCTCCACTTTGGAGGCCATCATGTTAACAACGCTCTTACTGATGTCAATCACCTATCAAGCCACACAATCATATATCAACAAAATGACCAAAATACACTGCAAAATCAACAGGCGGCGCTATTGTGCTTTTTTTCATATTTGTGCTCTAATGTCAGCAATTCACATTATAAATCATTGACTTCAAAGTGTAGATCTTATTTCTCCTTCACACTTTAGTAATCAAATCAAATATGGCATAAATAAATAGAAGTATGAGAATTACATAGTTAAACAAATGTTAGTCAATTATATTTAATTTTCATTAAATCATTCAAAAAAAATGTAACTAAAATGTCACATTTGAAAAAACAAATTTGTATGTAGGCACGATTTATATATTTGTATACCAGTGTTGTTTTAGTATTATGTACTATTATAGTATTTATAATTTTGAATTATCTTTTATTTTTATATTTTCAGCTTTCATATTAATTTTAGCTTTTGTTGTGCAAGTCATTTTTATGAATCATATTTTATTTAATTAAAGCTTTAAATTATTTTTATTTCAGCTTTAGATTTCTTTCAGTAAGTTTATTTCTTTTAGTAAGTTTTTTCATCTAATATTTATATTTTATTTCAGCTTTATTTCCTAAAAAGTAATTTCATGCGCTTAAGCAGAGGTTTTTTACGGAAGAGGATTAGGGCCAAGCAATAATAAAAAAAATAAAACCATCTCGAGATTAAAGTTGTTAAATTTCGAGAAAAAAATCGTTAAATTTCGAGAAAAAAGTCGAAATAAAATGTTGAGAATAAACTCATTAAATTACGAGAAAAAACTCGTTAAATTACGAGAAAAAACTCGTTAAATTACGAGAAAAAAGTCGAGATAAAATGTTGAGCATAAAGTCATTAAATTACGAGAAAAAACTCGTTAAATTACGAGAACAAATTCGTTAAATTATGAGAAAAATGTCGTTAAATTTCGAGAAAAAAGTCGAGATAAAATGTTCAGAATAAACTCATTAAATTATGACTTTATTCTCAACATTTTATCTAGACTTTTTTCTCGAAATTTAACAAGTTTTTTTTCCTCATAATTTAACGAATTTGTTCTCGTAATTTAACGACTTTTTTCTTGTAATTTAATGACTTTATTCTCTACATTTTATCTCGACTTTTTTCTTGAAATTTAACAAGTTTTTTCTCGTAATTTAACGAGTTTATTCTCAACATTTTATTTCGACTTTTTTCTCAAAATTTAACAACTTTAATCTCGAGATGGTTTTATTTTTTTATTATTGCTTGGCCCTAATCCTCTTCCGTAGTTTTTAGATCAAAAGTTTTTAAAGATCATAAAACAAATTCAAATGTTTCAATACAAGTGTTAAAAAATGTAGTCAGATTATCTGAGACAATTGTGTTACTCTTATTATAGTTAACTAAAACTAAATTCAAAACCATAAAAGCATTTGCTACTGGAAATAAAATAAACATTAACTAAAATAATATAAAATATTTTTAAAACGTTGTATTTCAGCTGTTTACATTTTAGTTTAATTTGAAGTACTAAAATTACTAAAACTAAAATTTAAATTAAACTAATAAAAAAATATATAAAAACTAATAAAATAAATGACAATTTAAATTTCTAAACCCTTTGCTAAAATCAGAATTAAAATGGAAAATATAAAAATAAAATCTAAGTCAAAATATTAAATAATAAAACAATAATGGCATCTCAATGACACAAAAATCTGGCATATAAATGATGGTTATTGATACTCACCCCCCACAGGCTCATATTCAGCTCAAACTCTTTTTCTCCCTCAAAGATCAGATGGATTTTCAGCTGCCGAAAAAATCATTAATCAGACAACACAATGACAAACAATTAATAAATAATATCAAAACGGCAAAACAACAACGGTCTGCTGCACTAAAAACACATTATGTATTGTACAGTACATCACTTTAAACAGTCAAACTCGCTCACCGAGATGCTGTTGGCTTCCACGGAACACAGCTCAGGATTAGAGTTCTTTGCATAGATAGACATGGTCACCTGACTTCCTGTCTGGTGCCAATCAAATCGACATGGAGCCACTTTCTTACCCTGCAGAGACAGAAACATCATGCATTTAAGAATCATATTATATCATGTCACACTGACCTGATGGATGTGAAGCCGCAGCTCAGCTCACCGTGTCTTTCCTCCACTGGTGTGAGCCTTTATTACAGCCCTCCTGAGACAGGAAGGAGTTAAAATCAGATGTCTTCCTCTTACAGCAGCTCCAGTACTTCATCCTGAAATGATGCATGCTCATAAAATACCATCAACAAAGATGAAATAGTCACTTTTCAGCATCATTTATTAATTCTCCTCACCCCTCGTGGAAGATGGGCACTCCGGGATGATATACACACGTTCCTTCATCAGTCTTTGGTCCGTTGTATGTCTGATAATTATAAAGACATATTTCATTTGAAAAAAATGGGCAATACAATACAATAAGGTTAACCTTAGTTAACTATATTAGCAAACATGAACAAACAATGAAAAAGCATTTATTAATCTTAGATAAGTAAAATTATTTAATAGACTTGAGCTGACATGAACTAACATGTAAAAATCATAATATTTCCTCTTTAACTAACAGGAGCTTCTTGTTAAGTGTATTATAGTGCACAATGAATACAGAACAAATGTTTTTCTAACCTTCAAGCAGCCTCCGTTTTTACATGCAGTCCCAATTTTGACCTCACTTCCTTCCTCATCTGGAAGTCACAAAGGTGCACATTTAAGGTTTTGCATAAGACAGTGATGTAACTAAATAAAACATGGTGTAATGCTTATTATGGTGTAACCTCACCTTTTTCTTCAATCTGACTGGCGTCTGCGAGTCTGAGCTTCTCGAGCGCCTGGTTCAGAGACGGGGCGACTTTCCTCTGCAGCTCCACCAACGGCTCATCAGCGCTGAAGCAACGTCACGTTCATTTATTTATCAAGTGATTTATACAATACAGATGGTTTCAAAGCAGTTTCATAGAAGTAAAGAAGAAAAAGTAAAAAATTGCAAAGTTCAATTATGAAATGAATTTAATTTCAGCTGTAAAGCAGCTCTACAGAAGATAACAGTGCCGTTATTCAGCTCAATTCAGTTCATTATTGATTCAGTTCAGTTCAATAACTCTGTCAATTTAGATGAATTTAAGGTTAGCAGCCATTATAATGACAATGATGAAGATGAGGAGGAGTCACCTGGGTCTCTGGATGAACTCCAGTGGTTTGGGGGCCTGGATGACATACTCATTAAACTTTGGTTTCAGATCCTCCAGCTCCTTCTTCTCTCCTGAAACCTTCACGTCCGGTTTCACTGGTTCAAGCGGCTTCTCTTTGTTATGAGGACCTTTAGTGCAGCCCTGACAAAAACCACGTTTTTAGTCATTGAACTCATTCAAAACCATTTTTTTTAAATAATTCAAATTAATTAGACATTTTTCCAGCAATTGGAGTCCAGCAAGTAATATTTTGTCAGGACCTCTAGTAAATTACATGTTATTTTGTTTAGTTGTAGATTCAGAATCATGATCTCTATTTGACACCAAAAAAAATTGTGATTCACATTTTATCCAGAATCGTGCAGCTCTACTTACCGCAATACTGAGAAAATCTGAGAAGTCTGTTGTCCGTCTCTTACAACACGACCAACCCTGAAGAAAGCAAGAGATAAAGAAAGACGGATTCGTTGGAATACCTTTTAAAGGAAAAACATGCATTATTGCAACCAGAACAATGCAAGCATTTTCTCAGAACATTGATACCAATGAGTACCAGTGAATAGTACAAAATAAAAGCAATGTGCACTTTATTTGCAATTAGGCAAAGGAACAGTCTGTAATTACACATTTTTGTTACAGCTATACTGAAATATGGACACTATAATATTTTTTTTTATCTATGATCGTCAAACCCTCACCTTCAGAGCATCATGGAACACAGGAACTCCAGGATGGTACGTACACGCATCTGCAAAATATATCTAGTTCAGTCATGAAACTCTAGATGGCACATGCTGATGGTCCTTTACATGCAATCTGCAAGCAATCACATCATTACTGCAAGGCAAAAGCTGATTGGCCTCTGCTGATCCTGCAGCCAATGAGACTGCTTGCTCAATATTTAAACAGTCTGGTTCATTGCTTGGTGTATTCTAGTCCTGCAGCACACCATCAGATTTCCTCTGAAACCCTCCACCTCCCCAGCTCCACCTGCCTAGATCTGCTACAGGATTTATGCATGTCTATTTATTGTATGTATATTATTTATGCAGCAGCAGCATATCTTACATGCTCACCACAGTGTGTCTGTGTATCTATTAAGGCCCGTTCACACCAAGAACGATAACTATAAAGATAACGATATAGTTCTGAAAATCTAAATATAAAAGAATAGCACTGTCCACATCACAGCTTTAATGATAACGATATAGAGAAATTATATCATTGAGATCACTTTAAGAATGATTTTTTCCAGCTGTTGAACGATAAAACACTGACAAAAAAAATCAGAATCCATTCTAATTTAAGGGCTCACGCATTTAAAATGGTAGACGAGTTAGATTGCCGAGGTCCAGAAAAAGCCACCACTGTTTGACAAGCCAACCCCCCTTTTCGAGGATACTTTAAAGAAAATGGATATATGGAAAACAATCGGCTATACCCTCGGAATAAATGGTGAGAAATATTAACGATGAGACCGTTATGCCAGGCTAGCAAACAGTAAAATAAAATTACCTCAGGTATCCAGCGCTAGTTTCGACAACATTGTCTTGCTTCCTTTGCAGTTGCAGTGAAAAAGACTAGGCATTGTTTTTATTCCACTATATTGACTTCTTCAGCTAAATTCACTGTTAGATTCACTCGAAACATAGCATGCTGAGGACATCTGCTGGTTAAACCTGTGTAAATGCAACAAGAAGGGCAAAAACATGCTGTTCACACTTTGAAACCGCAACGCATGAGCTTAGAATAAACAGACCGTTATCGTTCGTTGGTGTGGATGCAAATATAGTTATCGTTAAAGTTATCTTTATAGTTATCGTTCTTGGTGTGAACAGGGTTTTAGAGTAGCAAGTCCATTCTTCCTCTACACCAGCAGGAGATGCAGATCTAAACTGCCAAGAACAAATACATTAACATTACCATATTCAATAACATACTATTTCAAAAGTTGCCATAACTGAAATTATTTCACAATTATTTCACACTTTATCATGTTACACATGATTTTATCCAATCATTTATTTAACATTTGTGAACATTATAATTAGTAGTAGCAGAAGTATTTTAACCATTTACATAAATTAATGATCTTTTATACGTTATATAATGTTTAGTAATGTTTAATAATGTAAGAGCCCTTGATAAGGACAACACAATTCATTGAGCTCTAGTATGCAGTGCTGTCCAGTTCACAATAACACAAATGTATGCATGATAGCCAATGCTAAAGGAAGCTTTTATGTTTATTTTATCAACACTATATTTCTGACTTCATTGTATTCATCACAACACATACAAGAAACCAGAGCCATGCATGCTCTCGTTTGATCAATGAAACGTAAGAGTATGAAGGTAAATAATAGATAGCGCGGTATACAAAATAGAAAGTAACACTTTAGATAATGAATAAACTTCGTAAATAGATTAGTGTAACAAACACTCACCCTCCGGATTGGTTTCTGGATCAAATCGCTGCCCGCAGCCTTTATTATAACACAGAACAGACATAACGAACGGCTCAAGACACAGATTCAGTATTCACAACCCGTAATAACTGTGTTTTGTGTTTTATTGCACTGAATGTTCGGCTTTGAAGTCTGGCGCGCGCTCTCGCGTACTGTGTCTCGCGCTGGATCTTTCCTCTGCCGGAAACTCACGCAACGCGTTCGGGAAAATTCGCGAACTTTTCTGACACTGACCGCGCGCAGAAACGGAAATAAGTGGGTAGAACGGCGGTGAGAATGAATTAGATGTGATAACGGTGGTGGATCTATTAATTATATTTTATATAACGACGATTTGCGGTGTATTTTCAATTGAATGGCTTTTTGTATGGTTTCTTGCTGAGAGAATTCAGTGTAAATTATTGTCCTGAGCGCTGCTGAAATAGGTGTTGTCACGTGGTAGATGCTACTTTTCTCAGCGCTTTTCAGCATGGACCAATCACAGTCGACTGTGATTACTGGATAGTGGAGTTTATTTTTAAAAAATGCATGTGATGGATTTCCATTTTTATCACAGATACCAATTCTTTGAATTCAATACATTTAAACTTTTAAGCTTTCTAGTGTACAGGTGTCTCCAATAAAGGAAAGAAATGTCTTGAAATTTGAATGCGGTTGAATGGAGGATTCACCATTCTGTGCCGCCACACGCCCCCTAGAGGAAATTAATGCATGTCCAACGAGAAACAATTACTTCCTCGAGAATTTGCCGCGAGACACGACCCGGCACATGGCAGAGACTCGTGCGATATCGGCAAAGATCGGAAAAACCAACATTGTGATATTCTGCTATCTCGATTTGGTTCAGGTTCCCCTTTCAGTGCAAGTCTCACCAAGCACCATAATTTATGTAGGCCTAGAATGTATGTTATTTAAAGTTTTTTTTATTAGAAATATATATGTATATATACTGCCCTCCAAAAGTTTCAAAACACCCCTGGGAAAGTGTGGTTTTGGGCGATATCAGCATAAATCCTTATCATTTTTTGGTAACTTGACATTATCATTGAAGACCAGCAATAATAATTTTCATTTTGATTACATAATAATGGCAATATATATGTCAAATTCAGACATGCCCATTTGCCGGCTGTGATGCCTGAACTACCGTTCAAAAGTTTGGGGTCAGTAAGATTTTTTAATGTTTTAAAAGAAGTATCTTCTGCTCACCAAGCCTCCATTTATTTGATTAAAAATACAAACAAAAACAGTAATATTGTGAAATATTATTCCAATTTAAAACAGATGTTTTCTATATCAATATACAGTAAAAATTTATTCCTGTGATCAAAGCTGAATTTTCAGCATCATTACTTCAGTTTTCAGTGTCACGTGATCCTTCAGAAATCAATCTAATATGATTTGATGCTCAAGAAACATTCATTATTATTATCAATGTTGAAAACAGTTGTGTACAATTTTTTTTTTCAAAATTCTTCGATGAATAGAAAGTTCAAAAGAACAGCATTTATTTAAAATAGAATATTTTCTAACATTACAATTGTCTTTACTGTAACTTTTGATCAGTTTAACTCATCACTGATGAATAAAAGTATTGATTAATTTTATTTCTATCCCCCAAAAATAAAAATAAAATTCTTACTGACCCCAAACTTTTGAACGGTAGTGTTTAATGTTACAAAAGATTTAGATTTCAGACAAATGCAAACTTTTGAACTTTGTATTCATCATAGCATCATGAAATAAATGTAAATAACTGTTTTCAACATTGATAATAATCAGAAATGTTTCTTGAGCATCAAATCATATTAGAATGATTTCTGAAGGATCATGTGACACTGAAGACTGGAGTAATGATGCTGAAAATTCAGCTTTGATCACAGAAATAAATTACACTTTACTGTATATTGACACAGAAAACAGCTGTTTTAAATTGGAATAATATTTCACAATATTACTGTTTTTGTTTGTATTTTTAATCAAATAAATGCAGGCTTGGTGAGCAGAAGATACTTCTTTTAAAACATTTTAAAAAATCTTACTGACCCCAAACTTTTGAATGGTAGTGTGTATTTTATATATATATATATATATATATATATATATATATATATATATATATATATATATATATATATATATATATATTTTTTTTTTTTTTTTTTTTAATACAGTAAGAAAAACCATTACACCACTACAAGAGACACTTTTATTATACGTTAGTCAATGACACAATGGTAATAATGGAACATAAATCAACCTAAATCAACAACCCTTTGCTTTCCAACCCAAATTTTTATTCACACTCTTTCAAAAAAAAAAAAAAAGGCAAATTAAATACTATTGTAGCTCGATTCCATCCAATTGTCAGTGCGTATATCAGCAGACTATTTTAACATATATTCAAAGCTTATCGGCAACAACATGATCTTTTTTGGAAGAGTAAATCTGAAGCACAAGTAAAATCCATCAATATTTTATATATATATAAAAAAAAAAACTGAAAAACAACAGAAACATGAATAAAAATAGCAGAACACTGTCTAGTCAGGATAATTCTAGTTATGCATGTTACACACAAACAGATCACTGAATAACATGTTTACTAGAGTTTGTTTTGGGTACTGGTGATTCTGGAAACCAGCGATGGGTGATGAAAACTGCACGTCCAGCTCTTCAGCCCCTTGAAAGCACTGTATGCACTTTAATGATATTACTTAGTGCTATCATCATTATCTATTTTCATTGTCTATAAGCTGTAAATAGAAGCATCATCATACTGACCCAAACAAGCAAACTAATGTTCTCCGCTCAGCACCACACAGAAGGAACAGCTCACCCAGTTTTAATCATCTGAATTTATAAAATACACACAATTATGCCATTCAAACCCATGCTTTTTTATCTCAGAAACAAAAACGCCGTTATCCCGGTCAATGAAAGCAGCAGGGACCAAAAGCTGTACATATTTTTGGGTGAACTATCCCTTTAAGGCATTGATTTGTGGGGGACGCCACTTTTAGTTTAGTGTTCCACAGTCCCGTTCGAGAGATTAATCCATTTTTTCTCATCTTCTCTTCTCATCTTTGCCTTCCTCCAGTTCCACCAGGCACAGCTCCAAGTTTCTGCGCCTGTCGGGGTGGATGTTATCTTTCATCTTTTTGTTGATGTATTTGACCACTTCCTCCGTGCCTTTGGCTTTGGGATGATAGTGATTGAGCAGGTATCCACGCAGGTTATCCTCGGTTCCTGGAGTCACCAATCCGATCAAAAAGCGGACAAACATGTCCAGATGTCCGTTTGGAGAAGCCAGCATGCGGTCGATGGCGGGACGGTACATCTCGATCACGGCGCGATCCTTGTTTGAACTTTGTAGCCAAGACATTTGGCTCGATATAAACACATTTTTCCCATGTTTCCTAAACGCCACATATACGTACATGGCAGCCATGTACTCCTGGATGGTAACGTGGACGAACTTGAAGGTCCACGTCCGATTGTCTTCGCTCGCCCGCTTGACTTCGGTGGTCAATTCATCCCGAGAGCGCAAATCTTCGTAGGTCAGGTTAACGGCGGTCAAATCTTCCACGGTAAACCAGTCCCGTCCATCTAGAATCATCCGATACGCCATTTTCCCCATCATCTCTATAAACGCCTTATCTTCATCCCTCCACTTTTGCGCCTCCACGCTACAGCCGCGATACTTCTCGAACGAGCGGTTCATTTGGACGACGATGTACTGCGAATAAAACGCAGTGATGCCAGGTGGGTGTTTGCCGTAGTCGGGATCTCGAAATGCTCGTTCGAAGATGAACGCCACCATCCAGCTGAAGAGAGGAAGGTGGCAGATGATTTCAAGAGCTTTGGAGCGTTTCATGTGGTTGAAAACCTTCCTACCGAGCTCGGGCTCGGTGGTTCTCTTGGTAAAGTACTCTTCCTTTTTGTCATCTGTGAATCCTCTCAACTCTACAAACCTGTCGATCAAATTTGCAGGAATTCGGTAGGCGGCTGTGACGTGACTGGTGATGCAAACTCGGGCATTAGGAAGCAACGTGCCTTTGATTAGGCTGGTGAGAAGGGCATCTAGTGGTGCTTTCTTCCTGGCACTTGTTACAATTTCATTGTTTTCGAAGTCCAGTTTATGACGGCAAAGTTCTAAAGCATCGATAATGAAGAGACTCAAGCAATCTTCCTTCTCAATGAATCCGATGTCTTCAGCTTCAGCGAAATAGCTTGAGAGCGTCTCTAGGAAGCTCAGATCTCCACTTTTCGAAAGGTGCAACTCCTTTGCCGGAAGTGGGAACACAAACTGAAAATCCTGATTGGTTTTTCCCTCCATCCAATCAATGATGACCTTATTCACGGCCACAGTTAGACCACAAGCAGGAATTCCTGTCATCATGACCGTACGGATTGGTTTTGTATCATTAGGAAGGGGGCAGAAGATGTCGGCAGCCCTGATTACGGTCTCCTGGATCGTATACGGTATCCGTTGCACCTCATTCTCAGGGTTGATAGGCTCTCTGGTGCCTTTGATGACTGTTACAGGCTCGACGTAGACGTCACTGATATATCGCTGCTGACCTGGACGACATCGGCCCTCGTAAAGAGAGTAATAGCGCCTGTCGTAGGCTATTTTCAGATCATACTGTAACAAGGCTGGAAAGAAACAAAAAGAAAGTTACAGACTGAAGATGGGGACAAGGAATTTATTATGCTTTTTTACATTGCAAACTTTATTTTATACCACATTCTATACTGAACTATTTATCCATATTCAAAAATTAAAGGAACAGTTCAGCCAAAAGTTATAAATTTTTTCTCTTTCTGGTTACTCTTTTCTGTACATGTTTAATCAACATTGTGAGTCAGAAATAACCTTACACTACCATTAGCAAGACTAAAGTGACAGTAAAGAAATAATGTTACACAAGATTTCTATTTCAAATAAATGCTGTTCTTTTAAACTTTCTATTTAATCCTGAAAAATAATGCATCATTGTTTCACAAAAATATGATTTCCAACATTGATAATAATGTAAAAGTACATTAGACTGATTTCTGAAAGATCATGTGACACTGAAGACTGGGGTAATGATGCTGAAAATTCAACTTTGATGACAGGAATTAAATTTTAAAATATATTAAGTATTTTAAACTAATAGTAATTTCACAATTAGGGCTGTCAATAGATAAAAAATTTCAATCACGATTGATCACACCCCAAAAGGACACCAAATAACTAAATTATATAAAGAGCCCATATAATACATTTATGCACACCAAAGTACACTTGGGAAAACAACATAACCCTGAATTCTGAAAAGTTTTCTTCTGTATAGTATGTGTACAGTGCCACAACAAAGAGCTCAAGTTGTGATACCGAACAGAGCCAAAAAACAAAACAAAAAAAACAAATCAAAACATTATACCGAATGTATGTGGAAACAGTGTAAATGTACTGAAATGTGAGCGGACATACAAGTTTTAAGCATCTATATAACGGACTCACTCATTCTTACTCTACGACTCCAGCACATCACTGCAATCTTCTTTACCTTGATTGCAATCCTCATCCATTAAAACTTTACTAGCAAGACGCTGGTTTGCTTTATTCAGCTGAGAAACATAGTTTGCATATTAGGGATGGGACAATGCATCGATTCGTGATAGAATCGGTCCAGAATAATTGTGATATTTTCCGAATGCATAGCGATTTTCTCTCGAATCGATTCTGAGCTTAGTTTTTAACAGCAGATGGCGCTCTAGGCTAGTTTTTAAACCGCACTCTCAAATGCTCATGAAGAAGAGCGCTGGAGAGTGCTTGTGAATATACTTGCACCTCGGCTCAGAATGCTTCTATAATGCGAGGATAAATGTCAACAGCCCACTGCGAACACCCTTGTAATATGCTTTAACCTTTTCGAACTTTATGATTATTTTAGGTTTAAGTGGTGTGTGTAAAGAAATTGGAAGCAAAAAAAAAAAAAAAAAAACTGCTGTTACAAACTAAGCTCAGAATCGATTTGCGATACATTCAGGAAATATGTGGTAAACTCCTGACTCCAAAGATCATCTAACTGCGTGATGTATATTACGTTAATGACACAATTTTATGTGTTCCAGTAATTTATTTGCATAAAATTCTTTTACGTTCATGTTGACAGCCCTAAATTACTGTTTTTACTGAGTTTTGATCTTATATATACACACACACACAGAGATATTAGGGATGCATTGATAGGATGTTTTGGGGCCAATACAGATACAAATTTTATCAAGCTATTATTGGCCGATTCCGATATTTTGTCAGTTGCTCAGCTCAGTGCCTTCACGCAGTTAATAAATAAACCATCGGTTTGTTAAATATCGGTAATAAATATCGGCGGGTGATACATTGGTGCGTCTCTAACAGATATGTAATAAATTAATAAATAAAATTTAAAAAAAAACCCCACAAATATTAATTACATGATCATTATTGATGACTTCATGTATGTTTGAATACACCTAAAGCTCTAAATTGATGAAAAAGCTTGAGTAACAATAAGAGTTTTTTTTTTTTTTTTTTGGGAGAACTGTTCCTTGAGCGTCTACCAGGTGATTTGTGAAAGCTGCTGTACCTCTTCTACAGGTCTTCTTCAGGATTTTGGCCATATCGTCCTTTCCGATGTTTTGGAGGTTTCGTACGGTGAGATACAGAGCCTCTCCCAGCCCACAGACCTCAATCATTTTATCAGCCAAATCCAGCGGGTCATTAAGATCCGCTATCATCGGGTAGTTCTTCCTGAATCTGCAGTGAGAGCTTAGACTACGCTTATAATAGGAAATATCTGATGGATGGAGCCGACTAAGACTGTTCACCATGGCCTGAATGAGACAAAAACAGAAACATCTGTAATATTTCTCTCTATATAGCTCAAAACACATGTAAAAGCCATGTCGGGCAACCACTTAACTCTATAAAGCCTACTCTGTCATGTTTAATATGCACATTCCTAAGGTCTTTAAATGATCAGCATGATAAAAACTTGACAAACCTGTTGTCCACAATCTACTACATGCCTTCTGTTGTCAGATTGATAGTTTATAAGAAGTTTTTACCAAATAAAAGGCTTTTATTCATTCATCTCTCAATCATAATTGTATTGCATTGCATTGAATGTTTTAAAACTACAGATCTTTAATCAAAAACATTTAAATATCATATTACTAAGACATTATTGGCAGATATAGAGTGAATATTTGTATGCATTTATGCAAAGATCTCATTGATTTACATTACAAGCATCAAATTTTCATCTTACCTTTTGAACATTTAGATATCAGCATCTGCACCAAATTGCATATTTTTTCTCAGTTTAATAAAATTGAATAGAAAACCAAAAATTGAGCTGTTTCTCGTCGAGTTTGAGCTCCATTTTCTCACTATATCATATGAGCCATAAAAGGCTGATGTATCAAACATGATACTCAAAACAACATTTTGTCTAAAAGGTTTAATAAACGGTTCCATTTTTAAAAAAATGAGACTAAAACTATTTCAGAAACTACTTTTAATGTTATTCATTAATGCAACTAAGTTCTTGTTTTCTCCAAATTAGTGGAAACAAAACCAGCAACTGACCGTTAACACGTGGCGCAGAGTGAGGGAGCTGTGAGGGTGTCGAAACTGCAGACCAGAGCCCTCTGGAGGACGCGGCGGAGGCTCCTTCGGTTCATCAAAATGTAAAACAATTTCATCATAATCATAAACCGGCTCCTCAGTCCGCACCTCCTGCACCTCCACTGAAGCACTTTCATCCTGCTGCTCCGGCAGGTCTCTCTCATGCAGCTCCTCCATGTCTCTGTCATTCGGCTCTTCATTTATCGCTCTCTCCGTCCTTACTTCACTCTGCATCTCAGATTGATCCAGGCTCATGGACTCCCTGCTAAAGTCAAGAAAAGTGAGTCTGGTGAGTATCAGTAAACTACTCTTTTAGATGCATGTGTGTGTTGTGGATGTACTTACTCATGTCGGGGAGGAAAGGCTTCTTCTTTGTGCGTGATTGACTGTGGTCTCAGGAACAGACCGTCTTGGTAGATGCTGGACTGGTGTGTTTGTGTGCGTTCGGTAATCGCAGTCTCTGGTGATTCTGAGCGGTAAAGCCTGAGCCTGTACAACATATACATGATATAAATACATGTATGGACCATAAAATTATTCACTTTTGTGACCAAAACATTATTTTAGTGTACTTCATATAATGAAATATACCTCAAAACAAGAATGAACAATCAGTTTAAAATGATTAAAAAGAAGTTATTTTTTAGTGTACCAATTTCAAAAGCTGACTCGATCCAACCTTATGTAATATAAATAATTTGTAGTTTTTGTCATGTTTGACACGATTAATGAAGCATAACATATTCACACTAATTTATCATTACTATTATTCATAGAATGAGACCCAGGCGGTTTTGTGTGCATTAAGTTGTGTATTACTGTACCTTGTTTCTGTTTGTTTATTCGGAGGTTCTTTAAGGTCATCATCATCATCATCTTCATCATAATCATCGCTATGCATGGAGCCATAACTGCTGGGTGGCCGGTTAGTCATGATCCTCAAAAACAAATGTTCACATCAACGTTAAAACAGAAACACAATGACAGCAGCTGAAACGAGCATGTGAGAAGTCATCGTAAAAAGCTCAAAAACATACTTTTGCACACCTGTAATTCAGAGGCCAAAACTCAAAACACTCTGAACCTTCAGCTGGATTTAAATGCACATAATAAAAGAGACTCATCTGTGAACCAACCTGAGTTAACCTGACTGTCCATGAAATGTCTAAACCAGCAAAGACTTGCTTCTTTAAATGCAGATTGTATTTCAAGCCAAAAATCAAATTCTTTAATGACAGAAATGGCTTGATATTTGATCAGTCAGGTTAGGTGTCTAAAACACATGCTGGTGGGAATGAAGAGATAATCCTGATGTTCTTTGAACAGATAAACATCAAGTTAGAAAAAGCATTCTCTCATATTTCCAATTCCTAACAATAAGGAAACAAGTTCGTTTGGTGGTTTTAAATGGAATTACACAAAATTTGCACCAAAATGTCTATGTATATATATATATACAGTTGCAAGAAAAAGTATATGAACCACTTGCAGAATCTGTGAAAATGTGAATAATTTTAATAAAATAAGAGATCATACAAAATGCATGTTATTTTTTTATTTAGAACTGTGCCGAGTAAGTTATTTTACATAAAAGATGTTTACATATAATCCATAAGACAAAAAAAAAAAAATAGCTGAATTTATTAAAATAACCCCGTTCAAAAGTTTGTGAACTCTTGATTCTCAATACTGTGTGTGGTTACCTGATGATCCACGACTGTTTGTGTGTTTTGTGATGGTTGTTCATGAGTCTCTTGTTTATTCTGAGCAGTTAAACTGAGCTCTGTTCTTCAGAAAAATCCTCCAGCTCCTGCAGATTCATCAGTTTTCCAGCATCTTCTGCATATTTGAACCCTTTCCAGCAGTGACTATGATTTTGAGATTCATCTTTTCACACTGAGGACAACTGAGGGACTCAAACTCAACTATTAAAAAAGGTTCAGACATTCACTGATGCTCCAGAAGGAAACATGATGCATTAAGAGCCGAGGGGTGAAAACTTTTAAACAGGATGAAGATGTCCAAATTTTTCTTATTTTGTTTAAATATACATTATTTTATTTTTTTCATTTAGTACTGCCCTCCGGAAGCAACAGAAGATACTTGCATGTTTCACGAAGACGAATTAAGTACAATTTATCTTGATCTTCAAATTCCAAAACTTTTCACCCCCCGGCTCTTAATGCATCGTGTTTTCTTCTGGAGCATCAGTGAATGTTTGAACCTTTTTTAGTAGTTGTGTTTGAGTCCCTCAGTTGTCCTCAGTGTGAAAAGATGAATCTCAAAATCATGCAGTCACTGCAGAAAAGGGTTAAATATGCAGAAGATGCTGGACCTGGAGGATTTTTCTGAAGAACAGAGCTCAGTTTAACTGATCAGAACAAACAAGAGACTCATGAACAACCATCACAAAACAAAAAAACAGTACAGTAACAGTATTGAGAATCAATGGTTCACATACTTATGAATGGGGTTATTTTAATAAATTCAGCTATTGTTTTGTCTTATGGATTATACGTAAACATCTTTTTTGTAAAATATCTTACTCAGGACAGTACTACATAAAAAAATAACATGCATTTTGTATGATTTTTTTTGTTAAAATTATTCACTTTTCACAGATTCTGCAACTTTTTCTTGCAACTGTATATATAAATGTGAGAAAGTGGTTAAGAAATGTGTGAATAACAAAACACAGAAAGAAGTGTAGATCCCTTAAACAAAATCATACTGATCAACAACTATTCAAAACTACTGGCTCAAATTAAACTCGTCTGTCCGGATTTGACCTTAAAGGGATAGTTCCACAGTATTTATTTTTCCTACTGTGGTAGTCAGATCTGTTTGTTTATTGCCATTCTTCCAAATATCTTCCTTTGTGTTCAGAAGAACAAAGACATCTATATAAGTTTGAAACAACCTGAGGTTGAGTAAAGATTTTGGGGTGAACTATCCTGTTAAAGATCTCTGCAGTTAGTAGTCTTTTAAATAACTTGAAACCAACTAGCAGTTGTGCAGGGTGGAAGAGGGTATTATTTTTCGGTGTACATATCTTTATATGTGGGTGTACATAGCTTTTTATGTAACCGACAAGTTATAAACAGACACAAATTGATCAAAAGATAAGAAAAAAATGATAGTTACTCGCTATGTGCAATGTGCGTGTTATTTCTAGTTAGTTTAGCATTCAGTTATTTAGCTTTTAGGGCATTATTTGTCCTTTCTTTAATCCGGTCTAGCTAGAGTTACAAGTAACCGTGCTAACCTAAATGTGGTTTAGCAGAACTAAGGAAAACAGGCCGGTTGGACGGGACTGAAATGAAAAAAGCTAAGCAGTCTTCTCACACTTACCTGTCCACTTCAGAATCACTATATTCACCAAAATTACTCATGATGATCTTTATATGGTCCTTACAGACGATAACAGCACAGCTCCTGCTTCAAAAACAGCACATAAACACTCTTTTTTTACAGCCGAATAGGGAACTCGCTCTTCGCCATATTTGGGAGTTATATAATTCACATAAAGCGACAAAACCGTACCCAAAACACGTAGGAATCGCTCGAGCGTTAAACGGAAGGATCCAAAGTCATCTAGTTGATCAGTTCGCTCTCAAAAACGAGCTTGAAACTTCCGACAGAAATTTCATCCGTTAACGACTCGACCTCGCTTTCCTCTTCCGCATTTCCTGTCATCATCATGCCCGTGACGTCATTTACTTTCGGTTTCGAGCAGCGCTGCTAATGAGGGCAGATCATTGCTGAATCAAGTCTTTGTAGAGGGTTTCTTAATAATAAAAATGTGTTATACATTTAGTTTAATATTTCATATAATAAAGCTTTACAAAAAAAGTACTGCTGCTGCAGTATGAGTGATCAACCTACCATAACATGGTAATTATATATCACCATGGTTTAAATAGCTGAAATTATTGTAATTTACACATATGTATCACAATGCAGGACAGACAGAAAAACAAAAACAGAAAGACAGACAGACAGGTAAAAAGACAGACAGACAAACAGAAGGAGAAAAGACAGACAAAGACGGCAAGACAAAGACAGACCGGTAAAAAGACAGAAAGACAGACAGGTAAAAGACAGACAAAGACAAAAACAAAAACAGACAGAAAGACAAACAAAGTGAGAAAAACAGACAGACAGGTAAAAAGACAGTAAGACAGAAAATCAAACAGACAAAGAGACAGGAAAAAAGACAGAAGGCCAGACGGCCAGCAAGAAAGACAAAAAAAGAAGAAAAAAAGAGACAGAAAGACATAAACACAGACAGACAAGACAGACAGACAGAGAAAGACAAAGACAGACAGACGGCAAGAAAGACGGACAGCTAAAAAGACAGACATAATATAAAGTCTTTGGTATGTTAAGAGTAAATATGAACCTTTAAAAACACCACTACAAAATACATTTAATAAAATTCTTTTATTTCAAATACATTATTGCAAAACAATAATTCAATCTATAAAGTGAAGAGAAGACAAACAAACAAGAAAATGATGGATAAAAATAAATCCAGGGTTTGTCCAGAAATGATCCTGGACTTCACCTGTGGAGAGAGAAGGCAGTTTCAGAAAGTTCATGAATCACAATAAAACGAGGCATTACCTCCTAACAGCGGATACATACAGTCAAACGCTTCAGGACAGACCGTCTGCACAGTTACTTCTATTGCTCTCCCTAAACACACAAAATATTTTTTTTAAACGTAGACTTAAATATTGTGCTGATTCACCATGCATTAGTCTAAATCTGAGATCTACCAGCTCAACTTAAGTCTCAAACAGTTTTTCCTCTTCTAGTGGTTCATGCTTCATGCCGTTTGTACCTGTTTGGCATTGAAGGTTTTGGAAGACTTGTTGCGGGGACATTTTCTCAGCACTGAGACCCGAGGAGATCTGCCATTAGCGGCGCTGACCGCAGGACGCAGGCCACGACTGACCACTGTGGGAGTTTTCCAGGCGTCTTCACGGAGCTTGAGGCCTCGCCGCAGCAAACTACCTCCACCACTGCGCTTCGGCGTATTAGCAATCACGAACATCACAGATTGCTTTTGCTTAGGCTAGAGATGAAAAGAGAAAGGCAGAATTATGTGAATGTGTGTGCATATCATGTGTGCACTTATATAAACTACTCTACCTGAGAGTTTGAAAGCCTGTTGGCGTGCCGGCTCTTAACTGTCGCTGTCCGAGAGATGCAGCTCGCCAACTTCTTCAGCAGCAGCACATGGATGAAGATGATGCAAAGGATTGCACATCATTCAGAAAAGACTTCCTTACAGGTTGTTCACTGTCAAATAAAATTTTCCTGATAATTCACCCCTATGTCATCCAAGATGTTCATGTCTTTCTTTCTTCAGTCGAAAAGAAATGAAGGTTTTTGATGAAAACATTCCAGGAT
Source organism: Ancherythroculter nigrocauda (assembly GCA_036281575.1). Taxonomy (NCBI): domain Eukaryota; kingdom Metazoa; phylum Chordata; class Actinopteri; order Cypriniformes; family Xenocyprididae; genus Ancherythroculter; species Ancherythroculter nigrocauda. The sequence continues at coordinate 42,005,330 of VTFQ01000013.1, forward strand.
TATTCTCCTTATAGTGGACTTCAATGGCCTCCAGACAGTTTCAGTGCAGCTTCAAAGGGCTTTAAAAGATACCAGACAAGGAATAAGGGTCTTATCTAGCAAAACGATCAGGCATTTTTGAAAATAATGTAAATGTATATGCTTTATATAAACAAATGATCGTCTTCCAAGTGCTTCCGCCAAAACTGCACTTTCGTATTCTTCAAAAAAGCTTACGCTGCATGTCCTACACCTTCCCTATTCTACCCATGTTTTTTTTTTAGAAAATGACAGATCGTTTCTCTAGATAAGACTCTTATTCCTCATCTGGTATCGTTTAAAGCCCTTTGAAGCTACATTGAAACTGTAATTTTGACCTTCAACCATTTGGTGCCCATTGAAGTCCACTATAATGAGAATAATCCTGTAATGTTTTCATCAAAAACCTTCATTTCTTTTCGACTGAAGAAAGAAAGACATGAACATCTTGGATGACATGGGGGTGAGTAAATTATCAGGAAAATTTTATTTTAACGTGAACTAATCCTTTAAAGCCTGACATGATAATTCTAACTTTTTGAACCTTTTATTGAACCTTTAAACTAAGTTTGCATACATGTTTTTTGCTGAGCATCATATTTGATACATCAGGATCATATTGTAAGATATTTTTGATATAATTCATGGATCATATAGTATGATATTAGTGAGAATATGGAGGGGAAAACACCTCAATTTCAATCAGAGGCGTACACTGTGTAATTTGCACCAAATTGCATATTTTGCATTAAATTTATATGGCCAAAAAGTAAGATGAAATTCTGATGCTTGTAACGTAAATTAATGAGATCTTCATAACAGTATAATAGACGACTATTGACATTAAACATCAGTCTCTACTCTATATCTGACAATAATGTGTTTGAATGCTTAGTTTTATGAGCAAAGCTCTGTAGTTTTAATACATATTGCAATGCAATACAATGATGATTGAGAGATAAATTAATCTTCAATAAAAGCCTGGGGATCATATTTGGTGCACTGATTTTTCAAAAAAAGAAAAAAACAGAATCATCAAGTAAATCTAAGTTGTTTCAGTCCAGTAAGTGCTCATTTTAAAATATTTCTAAAATATCAAAGTTCTTAAATTTACTTTATAAAAGATTTTCACAGAAAACACGTGAACCATGAGCTGAAGGTGGACATTTTACAATTATACTAAAAGGCATCATTTAAAAGAAAAAAGAAAAAAAAAAGAAAAAAAAAGCCTAAACCGTCAAACAGGCAACAGAAGGCATGTAGTAGACTGTGTGCGACAACTTTTTCAGCAAAGTTGATAATATGTAGAGACCTTAGAAAATTGTGCATCAAATATGAAACAGTATGCTTTATAGGGTTAGAGAAAATTCTCCTTTAAAATTCAACAAACAAAAAATAAAAAAACCCCACAATCTTCATATGTACATGTACCTCAGGTGTGTCAGGTGTTCCATGCAGATAGAATCCCGGCTGCTTGCGAACCTGTGGAGTGTGTTTATTCTGTGAATCATGCAAGCGTAAAGTGGCACTATAACAACTACATATGTATTATCTACATCTGAAATTTTTAAAGGGATAGGTCACCCTAAAATGAAAATTAAGTCATCATTTACTCACCCTGGTGTTGTTCTAATGCCATACACCCTTCTTTTTCGAACCACAAAAGGTGAATTTGTAAAAAAATTCCCCTCTCACACTGGTCCATATAAATGGCAGTGAATAGCGATCAACATCAAGCTTTTAGAAGTATTACAGAATGGTTCAGTGCTATTCTAAGAATGGTCCATCCATTCTAAGTGTTCTGGGGGCTATATGATTTATGAAAAGAAATGTAACGTAATGTTGCGCAACAAAAATCCTGACCTCAGCCATTAGTCTTCTGTTCACGGCGTGCATTGTGAAACTCTATCACCATTGCAATTCACTCCGACTCACCCAGAAAAAAAAAACAAGTTGTGAGAAATGAATATGAATAAAAATGTGACAAGAAATGCAATCCATGTACATTCTTCTCTGAGGTGAATATATCCGTTGTGTCCGTCGTAACAAGAAGTTATAGCGTTCATATCTGTCAACTGTCATTCTGACCGTCATACAAACTGAGATAGTCAACTCAGTGAAGAAAATGCACGGATACTTTTTTGGGATTTCTAGGCGTTGCATTTCGTGTCATTTTTTTTAATGACATTTTTCACAACTTGTGTGTTTATCTGGGCGAGTCAGAGTGAACTGCGGTGCAGATAGAGTCTAACAAATGCACACCGTACACAGAAGACCAACGGCCAAGGTCTGTTTTTTTGTTATATAATACATTAAATGTCATCCGTTTTTCACCAAACATTATGGCCCCAGAACACTTCAAATGGAAAAACAAATGTAGCATGGGACCATTCTGTGATACTTTTGCATCTTTTTTAAAAAGCTTGATGCTGGTCACTATTCACTGTTATTATATGGACAAGCATGAGCAGCCCGAAAAAGAAAAAAGGGTGCATGGCATTGGAAGAGTAAATGATGACTTAATTTTCATGTTAGGGTGAACTATCCCTTTAATGTCAAGGTCAAGACCCCCATTGGACCCTTTTCACAGACTGTGATGACACGTTTTCACAGTTTATAACGGAAAAAAATAGCAATTTTAATATTTTCATTGTTAAAAATGTAATGTACATTTATGACACTATACTTTGTGTTACATCTAATACAATGCCTGAGGAAGCGACAGCAAATTTGACATCTTTTTCTACTTCTAACCAACAATTAAAGCTGTCAAATCACCATTTTCTTTTGCTATTGGAGCAAATGGGAATGTAAAAATTATATTCCTTTAAGCACTATAGAAGTTTACCCAACTATGACAACTTGCGATTCTGAGAAAAGGGTCCAAATGATATGAAAAACCCATTGTTTTAACATTTGAAAACTTTTTAAATCAAACAATTTTAACAAACAAAAACTGAAAAGAAATCAAGTTTAATTGTTCTGAACAGAAACTCTTATTAGAAATTACCATCAACTGGTTAATAAATGTATTTTATTGTTCTGTTTAAGATTTTAAATTTGACAGTCAACCAATCATGAAACCAAATAGTACTGCCTATGCAAATGTGACATTGATGCATCCATCACGAGCGAAATGACAGCTGAGCGCAGGCAAGTCATAACAGGTAAGTCACTGGAATTGGCTTTTGAATCTCAGGAGTTTTTCGAGGATGTCACAAAAGTTAAAGCATTACATTTAAGTGAAAACGAATGATGTGTTGTGTGTTTTGAAACCAGTGAAAATTGCAAGTTGGTGTAGAAACGCTACTATTCAGGAAATGGGGAAAAAAAACAAAAAAAAAAAAACACTTTATACAAGTTCGTATTGTGGATTCATGTATGGTCAGACACACGCATGTCATTATATTACACATACTCTTAGACTTCCTCTGCATCTCACGTCCTCATGGTCATCGATCATCTTCCTCCTCTCTTGCAGACGTTTCTCAGCAAAGTCCACCTGAAACAAACACAGCTGCATGTGAAACTCAACTGAAAACTACAGAAAGGGTAAACCATTCAGTAGCTTTTCACTTTGGCCTTCGCCTGGTCTCGTTCCATCTGCAGGGTTTTCTCAAGAGATGTCCTGATCTCCTGTGACTCCTGGTATTTACTGCTGTAATGCTGTAATTGTTTGAATAATATCTTCAGATTCTCCAGGAGCTCCTTATTCTGCTGCTCCCATTGTTGAGCAAGATTTTTAAGAGTGAGAATGCCGGTCTTTTGTTTTTCCAGCTTCAGCTCCAGCTGAGCTCTAAGCCTATCAGACTTCAGCTGTTGATTCTTCATCTCAGTTTTAAGAGCACATATTTGAGTGTCACTCTCTGAGGAAAGAGCTGAAATCCTGGCCTGAAGTTCCCTGATGATCTTCTCAAGCTCCTGAACTTTTTCTTCAGTTTGAAGGCTCTCGATTTTGTTCAAAGCCTGACAAGAGACAAGGTTGCAAATTTAAAAAAAAAAAAAAAAAAAAAATATATATATATATATATATATATATATATATATATAATTTTTTTTTTTTTTTTTTTTTTTTGCATCCTAGCAATTTATACAGTTAAAGGATTAGTTCACTTTCAAATAAAATGTTCCTGATAATTTACTCACCCCCATGTCATCCAAGATGTCCATGTCTTTCTTTCTTCAGTCGAAAAGAAATGAAGGTTTTTGATGGAAACATTCCAGGATTATTCTCCTTATAGTGGACTTAAATGGGCACCAAACAGTTGAAGGTCAAAATTACAGTTTCAGTGCAGCTTCAAAGAGCTTTAAACGATACCAGACGAGGAATAAGGGTCTTATCTAGCAAAACGATCGCTCATTTTTGAAAAAAAATTTAAATGTAAATGCTTTATAAACGCCTTCCAAGTGAAACCTTCCAAAACCTTAATTTCTTTTCGACTGAAGAATGATGAACATCTTGGATGACATGGTGGTAAGTAAATTATCAGGAAAATTTTATTTGAAAGTGAACTAATCCTTTAACAAAATGAAGTGAGATTCACTCAGATATGAATAAATACCTTGTGTTTGACGGCCTTGTTCAGCTCAAGCTCGAGAAACTCCTTTCTGCTCCTCCACTCAGCCTGTGAGGTTTCATGAGCCATCGTGAGTTTGGTAACTTCCTCCTCGGCTCTTGCCAGCTGAGCGAAGACGTTTCACACCTGATGAGTCCAAAGTGAGAGCGGGGGGTATAAAAACATAAAGCAATAGTATAAAAGTGTCCCACCTGAGCAGAGAAAGTTTGGTTCTCCTCCATGAGTCCATGCATTTTTTTCTCTTTCTGGCGATTTTCGGTTTTTAAATCTTGGCACTGCTTCAAAACCTCATGCACTCTGTGGAGAAGACTGTACAAGAAAAAAAAAAAAATTGTTAATCCACTAACTAACATGAACTACCAATGAGCAATTTTTTTTTTTCCCCATAGAATTTTACTTTTAGTGTGTAATGTTGCTGTTTGAGCATGAAAATGATCTACAGAAGTCCCTCCAGCAGGAGTTACTCTCTATATCAGAGTCAGTGTTTCAGGGAGTTCAGAAACGCCTCAATTGTAGTCTTGAGTTTTCTTCCCTTACAATATTCCTCATTTAAATAATTCATACACAGAATAAAGGCCTGGTTGAGTTAGTTAGTAGTGCGTTGAAACTCGCAGTTATGGTAAGGGGCGGGACGTTTCCCAAACACGCTCAAAGCACTTGACTGCTCACAACACACTACTCCAGCTGACCAATCAGAGCACATTGTGCTTTTCAGAAGGAGTGGATTCATAGAGACAGGAACTAAACAGAGCGTTACTGACAGACTGGGAAGAGAGGAGACATGCTTACTCAACCTTAACCTTCTTGCGCCTCACCTCTCGTTCTTCTCCTGCAGCTCCAGCAGAGCAGCTTTATGGTCTTTCTCCAGTTCTCGTTGTTCTCTCAGCATTCGGTCCACCCTATGCTGCAGCTGGAAAATCAGACCCTCTGTGGGTGAAAAAGAGGGAGAAATTCAACCAAATTTACAGCAGAGTTTACGACATTCACTCCAGACAGCATAAGTTATACCTTTTTCTGAGATTATGTTGATCTGATTGGCCAGTTCTTTCTCCAGCGCATCTTTCATGTCTCGCCCATGTGCCAATTCTTTTCTGAGTCTCTTCAACAATTGTGGTGTGCTCATTACATCCTGCACTGGAGAGCTGGAGATGTGAGAGAGAGTTAATGACCTTTAAACACAGGATACGGCAAGCAGTGGAATCGATGAGCGGCTGCCGCTTTCTCTCATAGTCGAAACGTTTTGTGCAGTCGAGGCGGTGCTCAGGGCGGACATTTCCAGAGTTATAATCAACAAGGTCACATTTGTTTTTAAGCAATCAACTACGATATTTTGCAGATATTTGTATTTTTACCAGGAAAACCAACTGTTACACTCATTTCTGATGGATCATACAACCAATAACTGTTTTCTATGTGAATATATTGTAAATTGTCATTTATTCCTGAGATCAAAGTTCCATGATGCTTTTTTTTTAATCAGGATTCTTTAATGAATGGAATGTTCAAAAGAACAGCATTTTTTTTAATAGAATTCTTTTGTAACATTATAAATGTCTTTAAATGACACTTTATCAACTCAATGTGTCCTTACTGAATAAAAGTATTAATTTCTTTAAAAAAAACAACAAAAAAAACATTTTGAATGGTTGTGAGGAGTTTACCACGAAATCAGATGATGCAATGATGCAAAGACACCCACCTGACTGAGCTGCAGGCCACCGTGTCAAGCTCTTGAAACTGAAATCTGGCGAGTTTTTGGACGCTCTTGATGAATGGAGACTTATCATCGTCGGTGTACAAAGGCGACCAGCAGCTGCTCCCACAGCTGGAGGTGGAGAAGGTCACATCAACTACAGAGTGAAACAGAGAGAAGAATGTTAAATAGCATCTAAAGCAAAGTTCATGGTGAAAAATAAAAAGAACAATATTTCTTCAAAAGTCTAACATCACTACAAATCAATAAGATGCATTTTAGGGACAGTAAATTAGCAAATGTGATAATGTGGCTACTTACGGGCTTTGGTGAGGAATTTATTTAGTTCATCGTCTAAAGACAGACCATCGGCATCATCTTCTACAAAACGAAACATGGATGCGATCATCAACTGACACAGAAACACAGAGAACAAGAGTCAGTTGAGAAAATTCACAGACATCCAAACAACAGTCCTGAACACTCACCCCTGTCTTTACGTCCAAAGGTACCATGTTGTACTTTGTAAAACCGCAGTAACACAGAACAAGCACCACCTGCACACAGCATATATAGGAGAACACAAACAGTATTTTCTACCTAAAGTGCACATTCAAATGCTTTTCCCAAACACACACACACACAAAAAAAGAGAAAAGTCTTTTTAAAATGTCCATTTTAAAAACACATTCCCCAAGTTAAAGGCTTTCATGATTTTAAATAGAACATTTATATAAAAAAAAAATTGAATACATGCAAGAACACAACTTCAAAATTTAAATGTCTCCAAATGAGTGTAAATTAATTTAACATCAGGAACAGTTCTTGGGATTTATAATATTTAAAAACATTTCTTATTTGACACACAGTTATGAGGGTCTACAGAGGTCAACTAAATGTACTGTAGTTTAAACATTAAAGCATGGTGCTAGCAACACAAATGTCATGGGTTTGATTCCCAGGACATGCATGAACTGATAAAATACATACTCTGAAATGCAATACAAGTCGCTTTGGATCATAAACAAAGAAAAGCATCTATAATAAGAGTCTAATTCAGAACAAAAACAAACACACCTTGGCGATCTGAAGCTCCAGCTCGATTCCCTGACTGATTTTCCGTAACATGAGGGATGCTTGTCTTGGGCTGAACTGAAAGTCATCTGCATGTTGAAGGAAATAAAGGTAAGCAGTAGTTTATGCAAACGTGTGTGTGGAACCATCGCACAGGGAGCCCGAACACTCGACAGGCCCTGTCGGCAGGAACCAGCATCTCTCTGTGTGGCGTCCAGGACTACGGCACTGCTCGGCTCTGCAGCCACACTGGGACAAACCACAGTATGAACATCATGACGCTCTGACCTGGAATCGAACCTGCAACCTTTCCAACCACAGTCCAACTCCTTATCCACTGAGCCACTGCTAATGTTACATTTTCAACTTGTGTAATGTTGCTATTTGAGTTACTCAATATCTATATACTGTCTGAAACGCCTCCATTGTAGTCAAGTTTTCTTCAGGGAACGAACACATTTTATTCCTCATTTAAATAATTCCTGCCCCAAAGCATATGCAAAATAAAGGGGCGGGGCCTGGTTGAGTTAGTTAGTAGTATATAGAAACTTGCAGTTATGGTAAGGGGCGGGACATTTCCCAAGCACGCTCAAAGCGGTTAACCAATCACTACACACTGGTCCAGCCGACCAATCAGAGCACACTGTGCTTTTCAGAAGGAGGAGCTTCAGAGACAGGAACTAAACAGAGCGTTACTGACAGACTGGGAAGAGAGGAGCTGCAACAATGGAGAATATGGAGAAAATAGTGCATTTTATGAACATTCAAGCATGAAAACCTATTTTATCAGACCTAAAATGGCATAATAGTTTGTCTTTAAAGGGGACATATCATGAAAATCTGACTTTTTCCTGTGCTATAATTGGGTCCCCGGTGCATCTACCAACCCAAAAATCACAACCCAGTAACTTTGTTTTGATAAGCCTTTCTTTACAAGCATGTGAAAAAACGAGCAGCTCAGAATTCGCTCCCCTAGTGATGTAGGAAGGGGATTATATTACAATATTACTGCCCTTTAATCTGTATGTTTCCACCAACGGTGCAGTCATTTTGTTTTCACAAGCAACAACGGTGTACCAGTTCTAACGCCATAGCAAAAAATGCAACAAAGGGGCCAAGGTAAGACTGCTTATTGCTGAGACTTATATTACATCTTGTGAAAAGGGGCATAAAAGGTCCCCTTTAAAAGACCAGTCTGACAGGTTTGGGTTCGCTACTCACCCTGCAGTATGCTGAAGAGCATTTCCATCATATTAGGAGATGGTGACAAAAATAAACCATCATGGGACTCTTTCCCTTGTCTACAGAACAAGATGACACATTAACAAACACATTTAAAGATACCAATTTAACAGATGCTTTTATCCAAAGTGACTTACAATTGAGTAACAAAAAAACTAGACTAGTAAACAAGCTAGAACAGAAATAAAATGCAGAATGCAGAGTGCAATGACTAGTTTTCTATACATTCTCAACAGGATTTCAAAATTATTTTAGTTTGCATTAGGTTTGTAAAGATCATGTGGTATTCTGCTGTTTAGACTACAAAAAATAAAGCGAATTTGCATCAGAAATGCCTCAAATCAAAGAGAGTAAACTATAGTAGTCAACATTTGAAGTGGATCAAAACCTTTCATCAGAGTTGTCCTAAAACCTTCTTCTTAGGACTTCTTAGTTCTTAGGACAACATTGATGAACTTTTTTGATCCACTTCAAATGTTGACTACTGTAATAAGTTATGAAAAGGCATTCCTATCATAAACATCAGCACATCACAGCTCACACTCTGTAGGCAAGCTCAAGGAGTCGATGACCGTCCATCATCTGGGTGATTTTGTTAATAGGCTCCTCAGGACACACACTGTTGATCTGTCAGAAGAACATCAGTCACTGTAAACATGTCTTTAAATGTCATGGTGTGATGCATCAAAAGATGACAGAGACGACTTACCCATGACAACAGTGCTGCTTCCTTAACCCCGTTCAACTCCATGACAGACACTAGAAATAGATAACTACATTCATTACACAGAATGTGGATTTTTATGAATAGATATACCCACTACGCTGGCCGAGAGACGTGATGCAACTGAAGAAAACACGTGCAAATAGAAAACAAACCCAGCAAATTAAGAAAACATCCTCATTAGTTTGACAATGCATGTGCTGCAAATACTCTCAACACAACTAAATACAGAAATGCGATGCAAATACTCACAAGTGACGAACCTGGCTGGGACATGCTTGTTGTTTAATGTTTACTCATCAGTAGTGTTGGGAGTAACGCATTACGTACACTACGTAACTTGAGTTATGTAATCAGATTACTTTTTCATATAACTAGTAACGTAACGCATTACTTTTTCAATTTCCAAAAAAAAAAAAAATAATAATAATAATCCAAGTTACTTTTTCAAATAAGTAACGCAAGTTACTTTTTCACATTTATTGACTGCCAGCTCTCCTGTCCCCATATTGAGAGAAATAAAGTTCAGAGGTGTTGTGTGCGCTGTGTGAACATGATGGTTATTGTAGTTCTAGACTAAATTTGAACATGCATTTAGTCATCTCACTTGCATGAAAACATTCAGTATTCCTCAAAATAAATAAAAACATTGAAATGCAAACTTAGAATTATTAACTATATTAAATTACACAAATATTTATTGCATTTAATCTCACTTGATCAACTTATGTCTTTGCTGCTGAACTTCAAAGATCTAATTCAACCATACCAATAAGCAAAAATTACTTAAGATTATATTTAGAAATAAGAGTGGCAGCACAGCACAGCTGAAAGGTTTGAGCTGCGCCCTATACATACGTAAATATGCATTCATTTTATTATGCATTATTTCACTTGTTGTGAAAGGACCTTAGCATTTGCCAAAATATATTTTTTTTGTTATTAAAAAACAAACAAGCAAGCCCAGCTGAGAAAAAGTAACACTAAGTAATGTAATGCATTGTAGTAATGTAATGCATTACTTTCTTAAAAAGTAACGCAATCAGTTACTTTTTAGAGGGTAGCACAGTATTGTAATGCATTATTTTTAAAAGTAACTTTCCCCAACACAGCTCTTCAGTGACGTTTTTGATGACCTGAAAGTTAAGGGGTTTTTTTTCCTTATCCTTATATGCATGTTGTGAGTATTTTCAGCGCGTTCGGTTGCAGTAAGTAACAGAAGAACAGAAGCATTATCATTAAAATTAAAACACACTCGGATCAATTAAACACGATCTGTTGGTACAAAACTAGCAGGCACATACAAATACTTTATGAAAACAGCAATTGTACCATAAAAAGATAAAACTCCAGAACTCAACTGGTTAAATATGTTGGGTATTTTACAACTTTTTACCTCCTTAAAATGTGAAAAGCGAACGAATGACAGTTTCAAAAGCTTCACGGGCGCGCGGACATGTGGTTTGGTTTATCTGTTGTTTCAACAATGCCAGAAGAAATGTCATCATGAAATAATCTATAACAGTAGGTCTTATTACAGAAATGAATGAACGAGAAGTTTTACCGTATGTGACTGACTGAAACACTCGGCTCAAACCTCTCAGCAAAACTAATAACGTCACAGCAGAAGCGCGTTCACTGCTCGTTTAAATGCAAGATGACGCAAAATGCCGCCCTCTATGCTTATTGGCTATCGTAAATTACGTGGCCAATGGAAACACTCCTCTTTCCAAAATGGCACAAGTTATCCAACAAACCTTTTCCTAAAAAGATATAAAAAAGATCTTTCTGACTCTTGAGTATTCTGTAAAATGGATACTTAAACTATTTTACATCTTTTCTTTGAATGTATGTATTCTAAATTCTTTTGGATCAATATGGAATAGGCAATTTATTTAAAATATTAAGTGGAATCAAAATTAATATAGAAAAAAGAGATGTTATTTTTATTATGACAAAAAAGGTATCTAAGAGTCATGTGTTTATGTTAAATCTTATAATATTACTTAGTAAATTAGATGTAAATGGTCTGAAAGGATACTCAATATCACCCATTTCAAGGCTGACATGAAGATTTATTTTGAAACCTTACAAGGACTCTCAAACTGCATTTACATTTACAAAGGATTAAATTCCTCTTCTTTAATTTAACTATACATTTATACCCTTTTTCCTCTTTAATTTGTGAAAATATTTTTCTCTAATATCTTTGATATGAATGTTATTGTTCGTAATATATAATACCTAAGGTTAAAAGTGTTATTGTTTTATGATGCTATGAAACTCCTCAAAGCATTATTTGTAAAACATTTCTGTTGAATAAATGTGAAATTTGTACAATTATCTAATTTTGGAAATAAAAAAAAAAAGGTTGTCGTAGTAATCAACGTTACTAAAGTCGTTTATAAATTAATATTTTAAATTTGAATAAACAAAAAACTGTAAACTAAACAATGTAAGGAAAATAAATGTATACAATGTGGGTGCGGTCAAGAAATCTCAATTTAATTGTGATATCAACCTCAAACAACTTGGTTTGATGTGTTTTGATTTTCTAGCAATGTTAAAGTGCAACCTATTTTTAAAAAATATATATTTTGTATGAACAATACATTTGCATTAATAAACAAAGTTATATAACATTTTTGCGCTTAAATGTTTTAAGTGCTTTCACTTCAGCAATAATCTGTCAATTGTCTTCTTTCAAAAGAGGCCAAACTTTGACAGCATATTCCAAAGCATTCATTTATTATTAATTACACCCTTTAAAGTTTATAAACTCCATTTTCATGTATAGCATAAAATATGGGATGACAGTTGTAAGTTAAGTTCTTCAAATAAATCTAAATGCTGTATGTTATGATCTTCCAAATAAAGTTACACCGCTTAAAATAAAATCACCAAACAATAAAAACTGCACATTTAAACCACCTGATGTGTGTAGCTGACTTGTTCATATTCAGTGATTTACCCGATACAGGTTTGAATGCAATCCTCTGGGAATCAAGAGTTTGACAGGTATCTTACCACTTATGAAAACACATGACAACTGAAACTTTCCATAAATTTAGATTATGAATCTATTCCTAGGGATGACTACTAGAAAAAAATACTTTTTGTTGAGCATCTGATTAATTGTTTGAGGATGTGATGCAGTCAGCAATTTAATCTTTTTGATTTTATTTAATATATCTTATATATATTTATATTTTACAGACTCAGTCTGACCTGCTTCTTAATAGACATGTAACATTGTTTCACATCAATTCTATTAACATAAGTGTGATCTGACAGATACATCTTAACTTTTAATTGATAAGTTTTTTCTCTCTCCAGTTTTGATGCCTTTAATTATTCAGTTTTTAAACATACAAGCTAAGGAATTCAACATCCAAAAGGTATCTTTCACAAATATTGCACATTTAAAACAAATTAAAACATTTTACATTTATAGAAGCTCATTTAGTCTTTATTAAACTCGATTATTTTACTTTTCTTTTTTTTTAACACAAATTTACAGTATAAAGCCATTTCTAAAGCACTGAACACAAAACAGAATAACTGTTTCTAAACACTCCTAAGATATATTGACTTTCAACAGAGACTTTGCTGCATTTACACATGCACTGCTTTTATTTAGCAATGGCTGACAAACCTTACAATGATTTGATATAAAAGATTTTATTATCAAAGAACAAGGAACATGTAAATATTATACAGATGCAACCAATTGCATAAAGAGGACAGTAATTAAGATCACTGCATCCCATAATAAAAAATAACTTATTTGCAAAGAGAAAAGATAAGAAAAGGGAATAGTTGGCATGTGTGTTGAATCCACAAATTTACACCTTAATCCTGAACTTCATCTGTGGAGAGAGAGAGAAAGAGGTGTCAGAAGATGCATTCAAATACATACGAGCGTACAATATAGAAACTGCAATTGAGAAATAAGAACAAATTGCATTTTGAAAGTGAGAAACTTTAGTTGTTACTAGAGTTTGCAACGGAATAACAACATCAGGTGAAATGATCAGAAATGCAGTGTGACACCACCACCGGACATATATACAACATACCTGAGCAGTAGGACATTAGAAATGTGTCAACCGGTCAAATTTTTACACTATATGGTCTATATTTGCATGTATATTAATGGACATGATTACTGCATGTTATTTACATGCAAAAGGGACAAAGACATTATACTAGGCATGCACGATATATATCGGCAACCATTTTAGCCGATATACGTTCATTTTTTGTGTTATAGTTATCGGCCCGATAAGAAAATTTGGCTGATATAAAGCCGAAAATAATAACTTATTTCATTCAGATGCACACTGTCCCCTATTATGGTTTTGAATTGCTTGAAATATGATTGAAAATCACTTCAAAAGGAAAATACAGTTAAGTACAATGTGCAGCACAAGCCTGTCATAATGAGAACATTATAATCGTGTGCTTGGGACATGGCTTTTAATGGTGAGACTTTTGTCTTTGTAATCAGGCTCTCAAAAAATATTAAAATTTTTATTTAGATTTATCAATATATTGGTTATCAGCTTTTCAAATGTAAAGAATTATGGGTTATCGGTATCAGCCAAAATGTTCATATCAGTGCATCCCTACATTAAACTCAACTAAAAAATTAAGATGAGAAACTCCTCATTGTTAGACACCATAAAAGGGGAGTTTATATACATTTACAATTGCTGAGCAATTACTATAGAACTCAGCTGATACGAAACTATCTGCTTTATATTTTTAATGGTTAGTCTTTTGACAAACAATTTCATTTGTAAAGTTGTGCATCTAAAAATTAGAATGACTATTTAAACCATTTTCCTAAATTTCATGATAAAATTAGGTCATACCGGCCACCAAAATCACAAAGCCACAGTTTATTTGAGCAAATGAACACCAGAGGGTGAGTGAAATAAGCCCACAGAGAGGAAAGAGACCTGCAGTTTATAGGAATGATTACTGCCCCATATAACAGCGAACACGTACAGTTAAATACTTATATCAGCATTGATCAGCGCAGCGAGTCACTGTGTTCCCTAAACAGACACACAGCAAATACTTCAACACACCTGCCATTTTTAAACAATACTGGAATTTAAACAAATAAAACATACTTTCCAATGCATTTATATTTAGTGATGCAATGAAAGTTATTTCCTACTGAAACAGTAATTAACAGTTTCATTTAGACGAAAACCAAAACCAGAAATAGTTTATTTTATTTTTTTAAAAAAAAAATCATTTAATCACAATTATTTGATAATCAACACTAAAATAAGTTAGCTGCATTAATTTAATTTACTTATTATATAAAATTATATTTTTTACACGAATACATTGTTGAAATATAAACATTTAAATGATTGCAATAACTTTTTTCATGTAAGATTTGTTTAACATACATTAAAAAATGAAGACAACAGGTTAAGTAAAAATATAATGACTGCATATATTTATCAAAAAGCTCCTCTCTGGAGTCATTTATTTCTAGCCAACTAAAACATTATGGACATCAAATGGCTTTTCTGAGGTAAATGTAACATTACATGATGTTTACAAGCTGTTTTATTGACTACTTTATTAGCATACCTTCTGATGTTCATTCATATTTATTTCATGTTATAACTAGTAGTAAAGAATATGAGATCAGTTTATTGTTTGAATTGTGAGAAAATTGACAGAATTTGAAAGCTCAGATTTTGTTTTGTATTAAAAGTAACAGCTTACTGTAATTATTGTTCATTATACAGTATTATGTTTATTAAAGTTTTACATAAACTGAAAACAGCACAGATTAAAAGATCTCAGTTCATCAAAACACAGATCCATTAAAAATGAGAAATCAACATTGCCAACCCAGCTCATCCATGTGCAGGAAATACACACGTGGCAACAATTCAATTTAATAATTTCAATTATTTTGATCTTCCAAAACTGTTTCGGCAGCAAATGAAAATTCGTTTTTCGCTGGCCAAAATTTCAATGCATCACTAATCTACCATGTGCTCTGGATCTTCATACCTGATAAGAACTACATGGTCTTGGTTCATGTCTACAGAGAGCTTTTTCTTAAAAAGAAGTGTTTATTGTACCTGTCTGGCACTGGATTTGGGGGACTTGTTTCGGGGAGACTTTCTCAGAGTGGAATCCAGAGGAGACTTGCCGCTCACTGCTGAACGCAGGGCACGACTGGCCACGGCGGGAGATTTGCGGGCACTGTTACGCAGCTTGTTGAGGCCGCGCTGCAGCCTGCTGTCACCACGAACTTTGTTCTTTGGAGTGTTTTCAATAGTGAACAACACAGATTGCCTTCGCTCGGCCTACAGACGAAAGAAAGTGAGAAAAAAAAACAGAAATATTACTACTGTATGAAACAAACCCATTTACCTAGACATCTAAATGAGGACATTCAATGTGCTTCCAAAGAGCTGCTCATCTTATAGCCCTAAAAACCAAAAAACATTTAGAATTTGTGATATACATTACAGTTTTTAGAATAGCACTACTCAAAATAAGAGGCTTAATCTTGCATAATCAATGCTATTTTATTCTTGTAATTTAAGCATTTTCTCAAAATATTACATTAGTCTTGTAGTTAACAGTTTTCGTAAAAGGCCCATTATGAGATTATCAAATAATAATTAGAAAAAAATATTTCATTTATTTAGGCTCTAAAATGCTACTCTTTGAGGTACTAGGTCTTTATTATATATAGTGGCCAAAAGTGATGTCTGGCCTAAGAAAATTTACTTTATTCAAATATTAAAGATTTTGTAAGTATATTGCGTAATTGTGCTTTGAGTCGATTGTTTTATTTGTGATAACATGATGAAACATGCCAAATTAACAATTTTTGCCCAGGCTTTCATACAAAGAAATTATGAACAAGCAAACCAAGAGAATCAATGAAATATTAATAACTGAATATGTTGTAGTCAATGTATGCTTTTTCTTGTGAAACAAAAATATATAGATGAAACCTGTAGCTGTATTCCTTTTTTTGCCAAATAATTGTGTCAGATAAATACCTAAACCAAGTTTAGTGTTTAGTTCTTCCCTCATATTTAAAAAAACAAAATACTTATCATATTTTGATAGTTTAATCGAACAAAACATACCCTTCAGACATCACTTTTGGCAAATACTGTATATAAATATTTTGTCATAAGGTCTGTAATATAATATACTTCCTCATTTTGCTTAACAACACAATTACACACAGCAATTACCACAAAAAAAGTAGATTAGACAACTGTAGTCTTTATGCTGCAAGGTTTTGGTTGCCATTTTAAAAACCCACTGAAAAGGGAACACATGGCAAATTAGCATTGAAAGTTGGCCTTTATATTCCTGAAACTATCGTTTTTAAATAAAGCTGATTGTAATAACATCAACCAAACTCACTTTATTATTAAAATCACTTAAAACGCACTACTTTAGCTAATTTGTAAACCACTATTAGCAGTGTGTACAAATTGCTATTTAGCCAAGTTCTGGGGATATTTTACAGCAAATATGTCCTCAAATAAATTCTAACAACCAAAGGCGTTAAACAAAAGTACTTTACCGGAGAGTTTGGAAGTCTGTTTTGACTGTTTCCAAACCTGCCTTTAGGTGTCATTGGTCGAGGGAAGCAACTTGCCAACTTCTTCGCCTGTGGAAACAACAACATCTGTAACCAACATTCTTACAATTTTAGTGAAGTTTCTTTGTCCAAAGAAAATGCTTAAACACTTTCAGAATCAATCAAGTGGGATCAACATTTGCCCCTTCATATCGATCTCTCGTACCTCAGGTGTGTCTGGGCCTTGCAGTTGGGATCCAGGGCGTTTGGGAGCCAACGGGCTGCGTTTATTTTCGGAAGCACGTAGATGTGAACTTGTTTTTGTGAGCTGAGAGGCCCGGTGAGCAGCAGTGCTGGACCGAATCTGACCCGGCAACATGGTGGCACGATGAGGCTGGGAGTGTGCGGGACCCTGGCTCGAACTAGCTCCGGGTGCAAGAGAGAAGCGGCGAGAGTTCAGGGTCTCTTGTATCTGACCCGGAACCATGGAAGCACGTCGGATCGTCTCATCCGGGTCACCCAAGCGCAGATCCTCGTCCGTTACAGTGAACGAGGGTCCCAGACTGGGCTACAGAGGCAGAACAATAAAGTTTGATTCAAGTTTTATACAAACAATGCAACTAAAGCTATCTTTTACAAGCTCACCCTTGACTCCAATGGGTAGCTGCTCTTTAGGTGAGGCAGGCAGGCTTTGTTTCGTAGCTGCAATTCGGCAATTCTCATCCAATCTTCAGCAGCATGTTCAGGTTCATTCTCCGCTCCGATACAGAATGTACTGGCGGCTACACAACACACAAAATAAGTTATTTTACTTATCTATCTAGACATTACTATCTAAAGTAGAACTGCAGGATTTGGGTAGGAAAAAAAACGAATTGCGATTTTATAATAACAATTATGACTGCGATTTAAAACACCGGGTTTACTGTGCTTGTTTGTAGGGCTGCACAATTTGGCCAATATAATTTTATTTTTACATTATAACTCAAATTACAGTCCTATAATTACCACTGTCTTTCTTTTATAAAAAATTAAACCATCAAACTTATAGAAAACAGAAGGTTGTTCTTAAAGCTTCTCTTTTGTTGACGACAGACAGTTTATAAGCACTTTTCATTACAAGTATGAGAAGATGGCTGGCTTATGTTGTGTTCCTAATCTCAATGCAGATATGAGGTTGCTGCACATATATTTAAATGCAATTTGATCATCTCATTGAGCCATATAGCAATTTTGATTTTATTTTGATAATCGTGCAGCCCTAATCTAAAGTACTGGGAAAAGTAACCAAAAACAATGCGGTCTAATGACAGAATTTCACCTCTTGGTGGGGCAACGGTGTGCACAGCACTTCTGCGATATCCAGGCAGATTTTGAAGGGTGTCTGCTTTTGATAAACTTTCTTCTGTGAAGTCTATGGAGATCGGCCGTGAGTGATGGACTGCCAAGTTGGGTTGAGATCGGGCAGAGTGCAGACTAGAAAACGACTCCTCGCTTTCAGTGCTTCCTGGTGTCTTCTAAACAAGCAAAAATAAAAGAATAAACAATTTATAACCTTTGCAACTCTGAAAATATCTTCATGGCTTCTTGATCAGGTCTCTTCCTTTTTCAGGTCTCTTCCTTTTTTCTGTCATGCAAGTACAGCTCCTTTTTATTCTCTTGAATGTAGAAATAGTGAATTCTGCTTGCCAAACTTTTCAAATCAGCAATAAAGTCTGACGTAAACAGTCTCATAAATGCAGTTTCTTGCGCACAAATACCATTTAATGCAAGTGCAGCCCTAACCAAGAGTAACAGCAGCTGCAGTGATGTGTGAAAATTATGCTTAAAAACTGTCTATTTCATGTTGATCCAGTCAAAAATTTTTATGTAAAGACCTGACAGTGATTATACTGATTGGTTCTTTAATGTTGAAGGTGGAACTTACTGTATGAGAGCCAACTGAACCTTTTTTTTAACCCAATGAAATGCAGAAGGCAAAAAGACGTTTGTGCATTTCCTACCTTAGCCATTGTGATGTTGATAACTTGTGTAGTACGTCGCCTGCGAGCCGAAGCAGTCAACTTCTTTGACGAGTCAACCACAAGATCGCCAATGGAAGTGATGCTGGACTCTAGTTTTTGTTCAAAGGCATCGTTGTGGTCCACTTTACGCTTGTTGCCTTGCTGACCCATAGGCGTGAAGTAGAGAGTCTCCAGGGATTCGGCCCCCAAGGCACGGCGTTTAGCAGCCAAACGCTCAGAACTGCGTACTAGCGGAGTGCTGGATTCACCCGGTACTGCTGAATGACTGCCATATTGGGAAAACAGGACAATAACATTGCATGAGTTACCTGGAATACTATGTGAGAAACCTGTACAACTGGGCTGGTTTAGTTACCCGTTAGCATTGAGCGAATCGTTCAGCTCAAACTCCAAGCTGTCAGTGCTGGTGTCTTGATGTTTTTCTGGGACTCTGATGTACTGGCATTCTCTATGTCTTATGTCCTCAATGTCATCAGTCATCTTCCTCTGCTCTCGCAGTTGCCTGTCAGCAAAGTCAACCTGAGACCAAAACACAATAAACCATGAAATTCAACAGGAAACTCAAATTTCAAAAGCTTAATTCATTTTAATTTACACATTGTTGAAAATTTAAGATGTAAACTAACTTGTGCCTCCAAGCTTTTCACTTTGGCCGCAAGGCTTTTCTCTTTGCCGTTCGCCTGGTCTAGTTCCATGCGAGCTAGCTTCAGTTCAGTCTCGAGAGCCTTGATTTCTCTCTTACTGGCATCAAGTGATTGCTCAAAAGTTTTGTTCAGTTCCTGAGCCTCCACCAGCAGCTGCTTTTTACTGTCGTAGTGATTCTTGGCTTTCTCCACCTGAGGAAGAACCATAAGACAGCCGTTGAGTTTTTAAATAAGGGCAAGCCAAAATGGAGCAATTCAGTTGTGCAGCGAGGATTCTTTAAAACATCAAAATGCATGAAAGAAACAGATTTAAGTCAACACAGACCTGTGCTTTGTAGTGCTCTACTGCTTCCGACTTTGTCTTCAGCTGCTCCAAGAGTTCCAGATTCTGCTCCTCCCACTGTCGGGAAGCCTTTTTAAGAGCAAGGATGGAACCGTTTTTCTCCTCAACCTTCAACTCCAGCTCAGCTCGAATCTTCTGGGAGGCGTCGCACTCCCTCTGAAGAGCTTGGTTGAGAGAAGTCAGATGGCTCCTTTCTTGCCTCAGCATTTCCAAATTCTGCTGGTAGCTATCCAGTTGATGTTTGTCTGCTTGAAGTTCAACAATTCTCTTCTCCAGGTCTTCCTTTTGTTGGCACAGCAATTCCGAATGCCTCTGATGCTTCTGATCCAAAGACTGCAAAAGACGGTCTTTGTCAGTGACATCACGACTGGCAGTGTCTAATTGTCTCTGTAGTGTTTGAACCTTCTCTTCAAGTGCTGTGCGGAGATCATCTTCAGACTGTTTGGCCCTTAATTGTTGATCATTCATTTCATCTTGAAGAGAACTTATTTGAGTTTCCCTCTCAGAGGCAAGAGTGGAGACTTCTAGTATTTTAGCCTGAAGTTCACTTACAAACTTCTCAAGCTCCAGAGCCTTTTCCTGAAGTTTCTCTTGTTTACAAACCTCCTTTTGAAGCAACAAAAGCTCAGATTCTTTCTGAGAAGCTGTAGTTGTCAGCTCTGCCATTTGCGTCTTAAGAGCAGCCAAGTTCTCCATTAATGTGTTGTGTTTGACCTCCAAAACAGAAATCTCCTGTTGCTTCTGCACTTCAGTGTCTTGGTAACTGCGGATTTTATCATTGAGGGAGGTTACTTCAGTTGACAGATGGTCTCTTTCCTTTCTCACCATCTCCAAATTCTGCTGGCACCCCTCCAGTTGTTGTTTCTCAACAACAAGCTCATTAATCCTCTTCTCCAGGTCCTCCTTTACCTGATGCATATCAAGGACAGCTTTCTCCTTTTGTTGGCACAGCAGTTCCATCTGCCTCAGCTTCTGTTCTAAAGTCTGCAGAAGTTGGCCTTTATCGATGACGTCATGACTGGCAGTTTCCAATTGTCGCTGAAGGGTTTCTACCTTCTCCTCCAGCTCTTTGCGGCAATCATCTTCGGACTGTTTGGCACTTAATTGATCCTTCAACTCATTTTGAAGAGAAACCTCCCTCTCAGAAGCAAGAGTGGAGACTTGTAGGATTTTAGCTTGAAGTTCACTCACAGTTCTCTCAAGTTCCTCACGCTTGGCAGTCTCAACCTCCTGAGCCTTGTCTCTAATGCTCTCTTGTTGGTGAAGCTCATTTTGAAGCAAGAGAAGCTCAGAATGTTTCTGTGAAGCTGTAGTTGTCTCCTCCTCCAACTTCTTCTCAACGGCAGCCATGTTTTCTTTTAACAGGTTGCATTTCTCCTCTAAAACAGAAATCTCCTGTTGCTTCTGCACTTCAGTGTCTTGGTAACTGCAGATTTTATCATTGAGGGAGGTTACTTCAGTTGTCAGGTGGTCTCTTTCCTTTCTCACCATCTCCAAATTCTGCTGGTACTCCTCCAGTTTTAGTTTCTCATCAACAAGCTTCTTCTCCAGGTCCTCCTTTGACTGATGCATCTCCAGGACATCTTTCTCCTTTTGAAGGAAAAGTCCTTCCATCTCCTTTAGCTTTTGATCTAAAGACCCCAGCAGATTGTCTTTGTCTGCAGCACAACGATTGACTGCCTCTAGCTCTCCTTGTAGGGTGACAACCGTCTCTTCCAGCTGTTTGCGGAGATTATCTTCAGACTCTTTGGCCCTCAAATGATCCTTCAATTCATTTTGAAGAGAAGCCTCCCTCTCAGAGGCAAGAGCGGAGACCTCCAGGATTTTAGCTTGAAGTTCACTCACCGTTCTCTCAAGTTCCTCACGCTTGGCAGTCTCAAGCTCCTGAACCTTTTCTCTAATGCTCTGTTGTTGGTGAAGCTCGTTTTGAAGCAAGAGAAGCTCAGAATGTTTCTGTGAAGCTGTAGTTGTCTCCTTCTCCAACTTCTTCTCAATGGCAGCCATGTTTTCTTTTAACAGGTTGCATTTCTCCTCTAAAACAGAAATCTCCTGTTGCTTCTGCACTTCAGTGTCCTGGTAACTGTGGATTTTATCATTGAGAGAGGTTACTTCAGTTGTCAGGTGGTCTCTTTCCTTTCTCACCATCTCCAAATTCTGCTGGTACTCCTCCAGTTTTTGTTTCTCATCAACAAGCTGCTTCTCCAGGTCCGCCTTTGCCTGATGCATCTCCAGGACATCTTTCTCCTTTTGAAGGAAAAGTCCTTCCATCTCCTTTAGCAGATTGTCTTTGTCTGCAGCACAACGATTGACTGCCTCTAGCTCTCCTTGTAGGGTGACAACCATCTCTTCCAGCTGTTTGCGGAGATCATCTTCAGACTCTTTGGCCCTCAAATGATCCTTCAATTCATTTTGAAGAGAAGCCTCCCTCTCAGAGGCAAGAGTGGAGACCTCCAGGATTTTAGCTTGAAGTTCACTCACCGTTCTCTCAAGTTCCTCACGCTTGGCAGTTTCAAGCTCCTGAGCCTTTTCTCTAAGGCTTTCTTGTTGGTGAAGCTCGTTTTGAAGCAAGAGAAGCTCAGAATGTTTCTGTGAAGCTGTAGTTGTCTCCTCCACCAACTTCTTCTCAAGGGCAGCCATGTTTTCTTTTAACAGGTTGCATTTCTCCTCTAAAACAGAAATCTCCTGTTGCTTCTGCACTTCAGTGTCTTGGTAACTGCAGATTTTATCATTGAGAGAGGTTACTTCAGTTGTCAGGTGGTCTCTTTCCTTCTTCACCATCTCCAAATTCTGCTGGTACTCCTCCAGTTGTTGTTGTTTCTCAACAACAAGCTCATCAATCCTTTTCTCCAGGTCCTCCTTTGCCTGATGCATCTCCAGGATATCTTTCTCCTTTTGAAGGAAAAGCCCTTCCATCTCCTTCAGCTTTTGATCTAAAGACCCCAGCAGACTGTCTTTGTCTGCAGCACAACGATTGACCGTATCTAGTTCTCCTTGTAGGGTGGCAACCTTCTCCTCTAGCTCTCTGCGGAGATCATCTTCAGACTGTATGGCCCTCAATTGATCCTTCAACTCATTTTGAAGAGAAGTCTCCCTCTCAGAGGCAAGAGTGGAGACTTGTAGGATTTTAGCTTGAAGTTCACTCACAGTTCTCTCAAGTTCCTCACGCTTGGCAGTCTCAAGCTCCTGAGCCTTTTCTCTAAGGCTTTCTTGTTGGTGAAGCTCGTTTTGAAGCAAGAGAAGCTCAGAATGTTTCTGTGAAGCTGTAGTTGCCTCCTCCACCAACTTCTTCTCAAGGGCAGCCATGTTTTCTTTTAACAGGTTGCATTTCACTTCTAAAACAGAAATGTCCTGTTGCTTCCGCACCTCAGAGTCCTGGTAACTGCAGATTTTATCATTGAGAGAGGTTACTTCAGTTGTCATGTGGTCTCTTTCCTTCTTCACCATCTCCAAATTCTGCTGGTACTCTTCCAGTTGTTGTTTCTCATCAACAAGCTTCTTCTCCAGGTCCTCCTTTGCCTGATGCATCTCCAGGACATCTTTTTCCTTTTGAAGGAAAAGCCCTTCCATCTCCTTTAGCTTTTGATCTAAAGACCCCAGCAGATTGTCTTTGTCTGCGGCACAACGATTGGCCGCATCTAGTTCTCCTTGTAGGGTGCCAACTTTGACTTCCAGCTCTCTACGTAGATCATCTTCATTTTGTTTGGCTCTCAATTCTTGATCCTTCAACTCATTTTGAAGAGACATTACTTGAACCTCTCTCTCAGAGGCAAGAGTGGAGACTTGTAGGATTTTAGCTTGAAGTTCACTCACCATACTTTCAAGTTCCTCACGCTTGGCAGTCTCAAGCTCTTGAGCCTTTTTTCTAAGGCTTTCTTGTTGGTGAAGCTCGTTTTGAAGCAAGAGAAGCTCAGAATTTTTCTGTGAAGCTGTATTTGTCGCCTCAGCCAACTGGTTCTGAAGAGAAGTCAAGTTCTCCTTCAACACGATGTGTTGGGTTTCTAAAACAGACAATTCTTGTTGTTTCTGCACTTCGTTTTCACTGTACTGGCCGATCTGCTCTTTAAGAGATGTTACCTCTGCTGACAGAACCAGCATTTCCTCTTGTTTTTCTGATGCAGCTGAACAAGCAGAGTGAAGTTCTTGCTGAAGTTTTTTAACAGTCTCCTCATGCTCTTTGCGATTTGATTTGATCATTTCGTTTATTTCAATATTTTGTTCCTTCACAAGCTTCAGCTCGTGGTCAACAGAGTCATACTCATTCCTCAGATTTCTGATTTCTTCATCTTTTAGGGAAATCTGCTCAGACAATTCTAGAATGTGAGTTTGGAGGCTTTCAATTTTAGTCAAACCCTGACTAACCTGGTTCTCTCCCTCAGCTTTCTCCTGTCTGAGAACATTTATTTGCCCCTGAAGGTCTCCAATGGCCTGCAGATGCTCATTAAGCTCCTGCTGCAATGTGCATGACTCCTTTTTCAAGGAATCGTTCTCTGCTACCACTTTTTTATGCTCCTCCAGCTTCTTCTCATATTCCTGAACGGTGTTCTTTGCACTTTGCAACTCAACAATAAGGGCATTTAGGGCATCCTGCTGTGAAGCTCTCTCTGCTTCCAAACCCTGGATCTCAGCATGCAGAGCATGAACCGTCTTGTCTAAAGAGGCAACCTTCCCCTCCAGCTCTTCTCTCTGTTGGCGGAGGTCCGCAGAGATTTTGATCTCCGCTGTCAGCTGCACTTCCACCTGCTGCAGACGAGAAACATCACTTTCCAGAGCTGATATCTGCGCAGTGAGTATTTCCTTTTGACTCCGTAAGGCCCCCTCCAGGGTTTCTCTCTCCAAACGGATGCTGTTGACAGACTGCTCTAGATCGAACACAACCATCTGTAGTCTTCTGGTTTCCTTTTCAAAAGAGGCTCTCTCCTCAGCCAACAAAGCCTCAACTTCTGCCTTCTCCTTCTCAAGACGGGAAATAGTGTCCTGAAGCTCAGCGAGTTTAAGAGTCAGATCTGCCAGCTCCTGTTTAAGCTTCTCTGACTGAAAAAACAAAACAGATTAAAAATGTTAGTCAGCATTGGAGAATTCTAGTTTTCAGCTAAGTAAGAATTAAATTGCTGTATCATATCTCTCTTTTAACAGTCAATGCATGTACTGCAAGAACCTGAAATAAGCTTTAGACTCTGATTAACCCTGATAACTATGATTTAGGGGTGTAACGGTACACGTATTTGTACTGAACCGTTTCGGTACAGGGCTTTCGGTACGGTGCACGTGTGTACCGAAGCATTACATTGCAACCAATATTCACCACCAATAACCGCAATAAGCTCTGCGTTTTGTTACTTTCGATAAGAAACAAAGTGTCATCCTTCAAATTCTGTCCACGAAATCATGAAGTTTAAACAGAAAATGCCATTTTGACGTGCTTCGATGTGGGGTGACAGATCACTGTACAGGCGCCTCAGTTCAACCGGCAGCGCGAGCGCGGAGCGCAAGTGAATGTGTTCATCTCTTCCTCCTTAATACTAGTTACAGAATAAACATGAAAGAACATCTGAAGGTATGTTGCAGGATTCAGTACAACTTACTGAAACGGTCATATCTCATGTAATCGCTCATTCAGTGTTTCAACGGTGGAAAGACATCAATGAAAGCGTCCGTATTCAACAATATGTCATGATGCATTTACCTCAGAAAAGCCATTCAGTGTTCACAGCTTGTTAGTTCGCTAGAGAAATGAACTCTTTCACTTAATATATGCACTGTATTAGCCAATATATTCATTATTTTACTTAATCTTTTAGTGATATCCTGATTAGGCTATTTAATGTATGTTTAAATAAATCTGATGTTAAAATAACAGCCACTGTGTAGAAATTATTATATTTCAACAACGAATTGGAGTAAAAACATTTAGAAGTTAATGCAAAAACTGCCTTAGGTGCAGCTTACAGGTTTGCATACAATTTGTTATTTGAGTGTTGATTATTTTATCTAAAAATAAAAAGCAATTGAATTTAGGCTAATAGTTTGGGCTTCTTTCAAGTTAGGGCTCCCTACATAGTTTATAGCATTAGCAGAGATCATTTTTTTTATCCTTAAGAAACTTTTAGTTTTAATTTAATTTAATATATTTAAAGACAAAAACACAATTTGTTCAGTAAACCTCTGTTTAATAATAAAAAAAAGCAATTTTATGTTTAGTTTTCTCTCCACCTGCTGTACCGAAAACTGTACCGAACCGTGACTTCAAAACCGAGGTACGTACCGAACCGTGAGTTTTGTGTACCGTTACACCCCTACTATGATTATTTTTAGACTACAGGTAGTGTTGTGCATCATGGTGATATTTAATAAAAAACTTTAAGATATCAATCTGCATAAGCGATGGACATTGGTTAACATTTTTATTTACATACAAGTAAAAAACAAAGAATAAGGCCATTTAGTTAGTTAAAGCTTTAGCTAACAATGAGCAATTTTATTAATGTATGTTAATGTTATATAATATATGCAACTGTTCATGTTAGTTCAAAGTGCATTAATGCTAACAGACACCTCTTGATTTATTATCTGAGCTTATATCTGCACAAAATGATGAAAGTTCATTTAGAGATGAAAGTTCACAACTAAATTTAGACCATTTTAGTAAACTTGACAATACATTTTAGTAATACTGACTAAATTTAAAGAATATTTCCATCAGAAAACCCTGTATAAACATTATTATGACAGAAGAACAGAAAATCTCACCTCCATGATGGGCCCCAAAACCTCTCCTTTCTCCTGAGACTGAGCTTTATGGAGTTCATCCTCCAGAACAGAGATCTTTCCCTGAAGTATCTGCACTTGCTCACTTAGACACTCCTGCACGGGGAGATCAGGACCAAGAAAACGCAAAACAGATTAATAAATACTAGTCAGGGAGAGTACAAAGCAAAGAAACAGAACATGATTAATTTAATAGAAATTATCTACCCTGTGTTTGACGGCCTCATTCAACTCGTGCTCGAGAAACTCCTTTCTGCTCCTCCACTCAGCCTGTGACGTTTCATGAGCCACTGTGAGTTTAGTAACTTCCTCCTCGGCTCTCGCCAGCTGAGCGAAGGCGTTTCGCACCTGATGAATCCAGAGTAATCAGTTTTAAACATGTTAGCAAGACAGAAAGGAAGGGAAAAAAAAAAAAGTATCTCACCTGAGCAGCAAAAGTATGGTTCTCCTCTGTTAATTCATCAATCTTTTTGTCCTTCTGAGAGTTTTCAGATTTTAAATCTTGGCACTGCTTCACGACCTCATGCACTCTGCGGAGAAGACTGTACAAGAAAAAATAGCTTTACAAATAAGTCTCATTTGTTAGAATTAATTAATGTATTAACTAACATGAACTAGCAATTTATTTCATAGCATTTATTAACCTTTTCGATCCCACACAGACATGCTCAGGCCGTTTACATCTTATTAAGACGCGTTTTGGTCGATCGGATCACAAGTAGACGATGCTAAAAACAGGTGTATAAAGGGTCTAAAACGTTTTGAGCATGTCCACTTTCAACCACTTCCAGAGATATTCGAAAATACATTTGACCGGATTGCTTTCATATTGTAAACGCTCATGGTTAAATAGCCAGTAAAGACCGCCTACTGTGTGTAAACATTATGGGAAGCGCACTAGCCAGATGGGATTTAAACTTTGTCGGCTGAAGTTTTGTTTGAAGATGAAGAACATATCAAGCACAATGTTCTCACCATTCCTGATTCCTAAAACACACTCACAGCGTTCGGCTGGTCTTGTGGCTGTCAGAGCAGAAACAAAAGCTGATGCTCTCTGTGTGTTTTTCCATCATCTCCTTTTCCGTTCATATGTAAATTGCTTATTTGTCCATCAGATCGAAAGATCTGAAAAAACACATACATTTACCTCCCCATAGACCCTCCCCTCAGAGAAATCAGGACAGAAGTGGTTGAAAGTGGACAAAAGAGATGGATTAAAACACCAGGTGTAAACGGGAACGTGTCTGTCTCGTCTACTTCTATCTGATCAATCAAATCGCATCCCAATACCAGGTGTAAACAGGGTCATACTCAACCTTAACATTCTTGCGCCTCACCTCTCGTTCTTCTCCTGCAGCTCCAGCAGAGCAGCTTTATGGTCTTTCTCCAGTTCTCGTTGTTCTCTCAGCATTCGGTCCACCCTATGCTGCAGCTGGATAATCAGACCCTCTGTGTGCAAATACGAGAGAAATTAAAACCAAATTCACACCAGAGGTTACTTCATTCACTCCAGACGGCATATAGTATACCTTTTTCTGAGATTATGTTGATCTGATCGGCCAGTTCTTTCTCCAGCTCGTCTCTCACGTCTCCCTCATGTGCCAATTCTTTCCGGAGTCTCTTCAACTGGAAATGCGGTGTGCTCATTACATCCTGCACTGGAGAGCTGGAGATCAAGAATGTAATCATTTCCAACTGTACAAATTTCTAGCACCAATCAATATTGTTATGACAGCAAAATGTTGTAAAGCAACAAATCAGTAAATAGCTGATGCTTAAAGGACTGTTCTGTCATTGAGTTAAGCTTAATCTAGTGTAGTTTAATGTTTATTGACACAAAAAAAATAGTTTTGACATGATATACCTCATTTTCATAAAAAAGGAAGGTGCCTTTAAAGGAAGCAAATGGGACCAATTTTTGGAGGATTTAAAAGCAGAATTTAGAAAATTCTAAAAGAATTTACAGAAATTCTTCTGTTAAAATGTATGCATTCTGTCATTTTTACAGTCGTTTTTTGGTTTTTGGATTCATGGCATTGTGTTGTCATGGTGGAAAAGTTGAATAATTGTGTATATCTTTGCACACATAAGGTTAGAAAGCCATTTTTTTAACATTAAAATCATGTTACCAACATGGGAGGTAAGGTATAAAAAAAAAAAAAAAAAAAAAAAAAAAAAAAAAGGAAAAGAAAAGAAGAAAAAAACATTATGCCACAAATGTGTTGACTGAGATTAACTTGTACTGAACATTTCATAAGATTTTAAACATTGATTTTATTGTAAATGAAAATTATTCTCAATTAGTACTGCCTTAATTCTCAGCCTCAATGATAATACAGTTATACCTTTCTGAAGCTGTGACCGATTTGGATTGTTTTAGTCAAGAAACCATTTTTTCCTTCACCACGGGATCAGTACAAAAGACACTTACCTGTATGAGCTGGAAGCCACTGTGCAAAGCTCTTGAAACTGAACTCTGGGAAACCGTTGGACAACTGGAGACTCGTCATCAGTGTACAATAACGAGCTGCCGCTGCTGGAGTTCACATCCTTTATAACAGCTGTGCATGAGAGATGATTGATGAGCAAAGATTCAATTTGATGTAAAAATTACAGATATCGCCATACTTTTCCAGTGGATTGATCACATTAACTATTTCCAACTTTGTTGTATTACAGCTTTTCTGAAATGGTATGTTTAAATATGCAAATGAGGCATTATCTAATTAAATATGCACTACTTTGCATAATTTCCAGAACAGAAATCCAAACATTGGATAAAGCCATGTTCAAAAGATTCATTTTGTTGACATAAAAGTTAAAGGTTTTTACAGAGGGGATTTTGGATATCATCACTCCATAAACCAGAAAATACTGCCAACAGCCAGAAAAAGAAATACATTTTCACAATGTTTTTAAGAATAAAATAAAATTAAATCCCTCTGTAAAA
This sequence comes from Ancherythroculter nigrocauda, assembly GCA_036281575.1. Taxonomy (NCBI): domain Eukaryota; kingdom Metazoa; phylum Chordata; class Actinopteri; order Cypriniformes; family Xenocyprididae; genus Ancherythroculter; species Ancherythroculter nigrocauda. The sequence goes on from VTFQ01000013.1 coordinate 42,034,975, forward strand.
CCCATATACGAATACAACTGTAAAAGCAGCTGAAGTGGAGATTTCTGACTCAATGAATGAGAAAAAAATATTAAAATATAAGTATTGTAATTGAAATCTACAGATGCAAATGCATAAAGAGCACTTTAAAAAAAAAAAAATCAGTTAAGTGTATTTTGGATGTTTCCTTTCCACTAATTTGAAACAAAATGTGAAAATCTCAAAAATGACCAGTGCAGCAGTGCCTGAAAAAACAATGTAGTGTCTTGCCTTCATTTACTTAAACATTATCCATTTCACTCTCAAAAACACTGATGAACAGTCAATAACGCTGTACGCTGGATAAAGAAAATGTGTTAAAACAAGCAATAATGAGGCTACTTACAGTCTTGGTCTAGAAACTGATCTAAGCCTTCGTCTAAAGACAATCCATCAGCGTCATCTTTAACGAAACGAAACATGGATATAATCTCCGACTGACACGGACAGAGAAAGAGAGACACATAAGAACCTTCGTTAAAGAGTGACAATTTCAAAATAAGCCAGAACATTCAATATCAGTCACAGTGGCACGAGATATAGAGCTACGGAAAGCAAAGCATCTAGCGGTCATTAGTAAAGACTCACCTCTGTTCTTGAATCCATGGGTAACTGGTTGCCTTTTTTAAAACTGCAGTAACAAAGCAGAAGCAGCACCTGTGCACATACATCCAGCACAAATAAATACATATCATTAAAAGAACAATTCATCCCGAAATTAATTTACATGCCTTGCATCTATAAGTGACCACAGCAGCAAAGACCCAAAAATGTGGTGAATACAAAAAGTAATTTCTCAAATGTTGGTCCGTTCCCCACACAAAGCTTCAGAAAACTTAAAATATAGCAGAATAATCATATGAACCAATTTAATGTTGCTTTATGTCAGCTGTTTGTTATTAGAGCTTGATACATTTTGAACATTAATAGTCGTGTACAGAAAAGATTCTTCAAAAACATCAACAGCAGCATAGGGGCCTTAAAGGGGTCACATGATGCTTTTAAATGTTTTTATTTTCCTTTAGATCAAAGTCCAAATATTACTTTCTCAAACTAGGAGACTCCAAAACAAAATTAGGAACCTTTAAAATATCTTAATGGGGCACTTTAAGTTCTTTTTTTCTACTCACTATAGAACAGTATTGTTAGATGTATTTATCAATCTAATTGTTATTGTTTACTAGTTTGTTACATTTTTATTAGTTAATATTTTAATCAATATTTATTTTAATGTATTTAAGCATTTATCATAATCCATTTAAAAATATTTTTATTTATATGCTCTTTATTATTTATTAATTTAGTTTGAAACTGCTGATTTAGCGCACAAATACCTTGGCAAGCTGAAGCTCCAGGTCAATCTCTTCATTGATTTTCTGTAAGATGAGGGAACTTTGTCTTTTGCTGAGGTTAAAGTCATCTGCATATGGAAAAAAAGTTTTAAACATTGCTTTAAACATTTTTAAACAAAGTTTTAAACATTAAACATTGCATGCAAAACTTAAAAGTTAAATAAAAGAAACATTTGTGCACATCAATCATGCAAACGTTACATACATGGCCATGACAGGTGTTAATATTTCAAAATTTAAATAGCCCTAGTTACTTTTAATGGAAGTGCCTTACCACAACCTTTTTTTTTTTTTTTTTTTAAAGAGGAACAAGTAAATGCATTTTCAACATTTGCATCAAATACTATCAATAAAATTACAGCATAAAATTGTAAAAAGACAGACACGTGCACAGATTTGAAACTCACCATGCAAAACGCTGAAGATGACTTCCAATTTCTTATACAGGGATAAAGTCTTAAAAACCTCAAAGTCCTCTTTCCCCCTTCTACAGCAACAGATGATGCATTAGTCAGAGGTAAATTAAGTTGCAAGTTATCATTGTATTTCAATATAAGCAGAAGTCTCAAAATGACAACTCACAGTTTGTTGCAGATATCCAGGAGTCGAATACCATTTCTCATATGAATGAACTCCCAGATTTCCTTCTCAGGAAACATGGTATTCATCTGTGAAAAGGACAAACGTCAATATAAAGATCTCTTAAAACTTTACAGTGGAAACATTAGAGTTGTTAATACTATAAAACATACATTACAACGTTAAAGGTGCAATATGTAATATTTTCTGTCCGCTAGAGGCCTATTCAAAACAAAGGCGTAGCTTGATGACGGCAAGTTTGAGCGCGGAATCTTGGGACATGTGGTCTTCACATCACAGCCGGTGGAAAACAATAGGGATTTGAGTCAGGAAGAAATCATGTTCATGGATGCGATTATTAACGTTACTGTAGTATGAAGCAGAGCAGGAGCGAGTGTTGTGGAGCTGAACGAGGAGCTGGAGCGATTGAGCAACACACGCCTCACGAGCAGCGGGACTTTTATTATGACACAGTCGCCAGCGCCGCTTCCACTTTTCCGGTCATGAGTTTGAGGTAACACAGCTCTGTTTATCATATTAGACACATTTGAGTGTGTTGAAAATGATGTTATAACGTTACTCTGTGCGTTCGCTCGGCGGCTGCTGTGAGACACTGTTACACACTGCAGTAAGATAGATCGATTTTACAATATCATATTAAATGCTGGATGGCTTGTGTTGATAAATGGCATGTAATTAATTTTAAAACGTATTGTATGATAGAGAAAATGCTGTATTACTGTTACTAAAAATAAAACTGCATCTGATTATGCTATGTTAGCTACTTGACAAAATAGTGTTTTTCTCTGAGGCATGGTAAAGCTAGCCTGGTAATACCAGACTCTGCTACTTCACTTTGCTTCGTAGACAGAGTCTGGAATGGCATAATAGAGAAGTGTTTTCTCTCTCGCTAGGGGGCGCTTGTCTGAAGTTTAAAATCATTGGTTACCCGTAAGCCAATCAGATACGTTTAGTTATGACGTATGTTATGCGCCTGTACAGCCGCATCGAACCACAGACATCATGCATCGAACTCAAATCTATGATTGAACTTCCACTGTAAACCTGTTGTAAACACATGATAAAACAAATGTTTATCAAACACTCTTCTTGTTCTGGCTTCAGTTTGAAAAAGAGTTGAATGTTCTCCATAACAGAGCGAATTGCATCCCGTGTCTCGTTTCCCATTTCCGCGGTCGTTTCGGTTTTCGATTTCTCTAACCTACAATGTAAAACTCGGCACTTAGCATTACGTCACGGCTCTCAGCCCGCCCTCTGTTCGTTGATTGGCCCGGCTGTTTCCAGACCGGTGGCAAACAGAAAGCTCTGACGCTGTATCAGACTGAGTACAGAAGCGAAATGAAATTGAGCGGAAGTAGGAAGTCTGACGTAGTCAGGCTATGGTAAAGCATGGTACTCGCAAATAAATCAAGAAAATTAGATTTAAACAATAAGACTAAACGTGTTGAGCTACATAACAATAATTAGTTTTCTGCCTATAAATATAACACAACAGTTGTTCCCTTGTCTATTAAAACATGTAAATATTAAAGCGTCTTTGGTGTTTCCATGGTTTCTACAAAATAAACCGGAAACCAATAGTAACGCAGGTATGACGTCATTGACAGGCGACTCCTCACACGTCCCGGAGCCTTGAATAAAATTGCAGTTTTCTCATGACTTAAATAGTTGCAAACATTTTAAGTATTCAAGTGAACAAAATATATAACACTGGCCTAGTGGTTTTTGGATATTTTACTGCAAAAATATTACATATTGCACTTTTAAAAATAACAATAGATTATAAAATAACTAACAGTAAGTAATAATAGCATCATTTTGTCAATTTTCTTCAGTAAAGAAAACAAAATTTTATATATATAAGTTTGTACATCAGTGGATGACACTCAGTAGAAAATATGCAATACTTTGTGAGCACTTAATAACACTTTTAAACAAAAATATTACTTATAATCCTGTATGGAAAAAGGAAAACATTTCTGTCAATGCATCATCTTATTGATGAGTTTCTGGGGATACAGAAGACCAAAACACTGGATAACCAAGAGCATTAAAATAACAGAACTGTTCCCTCACCCATGTCAAAAGTGGACCCGCCTTGGTCCTACTGAACTTCATGGCGGACTCTATGAAAAAACATATTTTAAACCAGTTGTAGAGACACCAGGAAAAGTCATACAGATGAAGAAACGGTGTTTGAAGTTTACACTTCACTGTTAAATCTAATTCTGTATAACAGATACTATAAAGTGAACATTTCTAAGTATATAGGATGACATTTGTTTATTTTAATGATAATAAACACTTTGGTGCACATAAAAAGCCTTAATATGACACGCCGAAGTGTTATTCAAGTGTTATGCCGAAGTGTTAAACACAAATATAATTAGCATTACAGTATGTGTAAGTTTTGTTTGTTTACTCTGTAACGTTTTGCCCGCTAACTCAACTGTATCAGTGTTTAAACAACATGTCGCTCGTTGTAAAATCGTGTCCTCATAGTCATAAACCCACCAATAAAGCTGAAGGTACTTATATATTAATGATTTAAATGTTTTACCGTGATTTCAGGGTGAGATGAAGTAAAGACGCGCATCGATTCAATTTCTGAAGCGTTTTCAAATTCAAACTCACAACGCCGACTGTATCTGAACAGCGATTGGTTATCACGTGATGGCGCAAAGCTCCGTGCTCATTGGTTTTCCCAAATTAAAGTAGCCAATGAAAGCACAGCTTCTTCCGCAACGCCCTTGCAGGAAGTCTTTCAAAAGTCTGAAATACATCTCCCAGAATGCAATACGATGCAAGTTGTTTCCATGGTAACTTTGTTGCGGTCAGCCCATGCTGGTGTGACCCTATGAATTACTATCATGGTGATGATCATTTAGAAAATTATTCGTTTGTTTTGTGTTTATATTTTAACTGTCACTCTATATAAATCCATCATTGTTTTGCTTTAGGCACTTAAACTTAGTTTCAAGATCAATCAGTGTTTGTATTCTTGCAGTTTGTACGTTAGTTTTTGATTTTGTTTTCTGGAACATGTTTGGATCTCCAGTGGACTTTTCATTTAAGGAGCTCAACACAATCCCAGGTGTGTTTCTGCTTTTATAAATTTGTTTAAAAGTTTTGCTTACCTGAAGTAGCACGTCACACTCCTTAATTTTAAGGTCAGAATTCATTTTTGCTGTTTCAACAGTAATTACATTCGAAACGCATTTTATTTCCCTAAATGAGGCATGTTTTTGAGTGAAACTAAATAGAATGCTGCGTCCCAATTCGCATACTATCCGTCCTAAATAGTATTCGAAAAAAGAATTAGTATGTCCCAAATCGTAGTATGTTGAAATGAGTATTCCAAAGATACCCGGATGGTCTACTTTTTCCGGTTAGAATTCGAAGTGCAGATCCGTGCACACTTCTAACCACTAATATTGCCCATAACACATTGCGCTGTGGACGAGGATTCGATTAGAACTACAAATACGAGTAAAAAGTGTTAAAAAAAAACTACAAACATGACGGATGTGCGAGACCGACGGTTAAGCAGAGCGGTTAAGATAAAGGGGCTTGAATGATTAATAATCAATATCTAACCTGACGAAAATATGTTTATTAAATGTTATCCACATTATATTTCATCTGGAACAGCATTGTGAACTTTTATAACGATGCGTTTGGTCATTAATTTTTAAATGCATCATTATGCAAAGACGAGGAGAGTTATTGCATGAAAGACCCATGACTGGCAGATCAACGTGCGACTACATTTATTTCCGAAACGGTAGGAAATTAAATTTAAATAAATGTGGAGGATTTTAACTGTGACAAGATGATTGACAGGGTAGTTTAAACAGTTAACGTTACAGGTTGCGTAACTAAGCGACAGAACGTCCGTTAATGACGCAATTATGACGAGGTAGTATGTCAAAGCTTGCAACTCTTCTGCTACACACTCAAAAGTATGTACTTTTTCTTTACAAAAACAGTACATACTTTTAGGACGTAGTATAAGTAGGCGAATTGGGACGCAGCCGAAGTGTCCGATGCTTTAGCGAGTCGAAACCTTTGAGCCGAATCTTTCTAATGAATCGGTTCAACCGGTTCACAAAATCAGTCTGAGCATTTTAAAGGGTTAGTTCATCCAAAAATGAAAATTCTGTCATTTATTACTCGCCCTCATGCCGTTCCACACCGCAAGACCTTCGTTCAACTTCAGAACACAAATTAAGATATTTTTGATGAAATCCCATGGCTCAGTGAGGCCTGCATAGCCAGCAATGACATTTCTTCTCTCAAGATCCATTAATGTACTAAAAACATATTTAAATCAGTTCATGTGAGTACAGTGGTTCAATATTAATATTATAAAGCGACGAGAATATTTTTGGTGATATTATATAGTGATGGCCGATTTCAAAACACTGCTTCAGGAAGCTTTGGAACGTTATTATTCTTTTGTGTCGAATCATGATTCGGATCGCGTGTCAAACCGCCAAACTGCTGCAATCACGTGACTTTGGCGCTCCGAACTGCTCTACACGCTGATTAATTTATGCTGTTCCCTTTTTTCTTCTGCTGTTTATTTTGTTTCTCACTGAAATTGTTTTTTCATTATATTGTTTTGAGCATTCATAATAATAGTTTGTCACTCCCACTTGAACTTTTATATATATACATGTCCTGTCCTTTTGAACTTTATATTCATCAAAGAATCCTGACAAAAAAATAAATAAATTGCACACAACTCTTTTAAGCAGTAAATCAGCATATTAGAATGATTTCTGAAGCATCATGTGACACATAAGACTGGAGTAATGATGCTGAAAATTCAGCTTTGATCACAGGAATAAATTACATTTTAAGTTATTTTAAATTATAATATTTCACAATATTACCGTTTTTATTTCGGATCAAATAAATGCAGCCTCTTCTTTTAAAAACATTAAAAAACCTTACCAAACCCAAACATTTGAAAGGTAGTATATACTACTGTTCAAATGTTTAGGATCAGTAAGGTTTTTTTATATTTTTAAAAGAGGTCTTATATATATGTGTGTGTGTGAGTGTGTTTGTTATAGTAACTTATTAGATTTATTAGATTTAAAAAAAAAAAAATGTACACACAAAAATGATTTCTCTTTCTCTCACTCCATCCCTTTTTCTTCAGACATTCTTTCTGATATGCCTAATCCAGGCGCTCGTCCACTAAAGCGTGACTCGGAGCAGAAGTTCCTCAGCCAGACGCTCAGACTCAGCAACAACTTCATCTCAGACTTTTCAGGACTGACGGACACAATCTCTGCTCTGTTTGCAGAGCCGACAAGTCTGGCCTGGCTCGACCTCTCCTTCAACGAGATTCGACACATCGACCCAGTACGCACTTTACCTCCTGAGTCTAGCAGAACAATTTGTGTGTAACTGCAAAGTATGTATACCTGAAATGTCATTCTCTCTCTCTTTCCTTCAGGTCCTCACTCAACTTAAAGAGTTACGTTTGCTGTATCTCCATGGAAATTATATCAGTAAGTTGTCAGAAGTGGATAAACTTGCTGTGCTGCCGTCTCTCCATACCATCACTCTGCACGGCAACCCCATAGTGACCGAGCCTGACTACAGGTATGGTTGAAGGTCAAAGGTCAGTTAGAATGACATGTCAGGGAGCAGAAGAGTTTCCATAAATGTTAATTCTGTCATCATTCTTCACCCTCAAGTCGTTCCACATCAGTTTGACTTACTTTGGTTTGTGCAACTCAAAAGTTCCAAAGAAAGAAAGCAACATGACACGATTGATGGTGAGTTAATAATTTGCCTCAGTGAACTTGTCCCGCCGTGTCTGAACTCTGTGATTTTCCACTGTGGATCTCTGTACTCGTCGCGTTCCTGACACAACAGGTGCTGAAACTGCGGTTAGGATCCAGTTACAAACCTCTGCTGTCCTGTGCATAGCAACAGTAATCACATATAGTCCAGATACAGACACGGCATGTGCATGTGTTAGACCTTTCCCAGCCCGTGGCCTGTAGTCAAGGACATGTCCAGGTCTGGTCTCATCTCAAAATATGATAGAAATAAGAAATTAGATGTTATATATATTTTTTTTTTTCGCCATTAAGAGTTTCTGCATTGTAAACAGGTTTTAATGTCAAGCACATTTTCCCCCTAAATTCTCATTACTGCAATGCAAAAACTAAATATGTATACATCATGCACTCTAAAAAATGTTGAGTTAAAAATGGACAAACCCAGTGATTGGATAGTTTTATTTAACTCAACTATTGTTTAGAAATTACTATATTGCTGGCTTAAAATGAGCCAAAATTAGCATTTATTAATATGTTTAATAAATGAACATTTATTTATAAGTTTAATAAGTAATACTTACAAAAATAAACATTTATTAAATTGCTTATTAATGTTCATCTTTTGATTATTATTGTTGCCTCTAGTAATTAGTTATGTCTGATTTTTAATTTCCAGCCTATTTTGGGTTCATTTTAAGCCAGTCATATAGTATTTTTTTAAAACTATAGTTGAGTTAAATAAAACTGCCCAGCAAGTTGGTCAAACATTTAACCCAACCACTGGGTTTGCCCATTTTTAACCCAACTTGGTTTGTTTTTAACCCAACAGTTTTAGAGTGTGGCTTTATTCATTATACAGAAGTTTATAATATAATATAGAAATTAATTAATGAAATTTTAAAATTTAAAAAAGTGAAATGAAACTGTTACTATTCAAAACAAAAATCTTGATTTTGGGGTAAAATGTGTCCAGTAAGGTTTTCACAAGGTTCATCAATTTATTATTATTTATAAATAATCTATCTTCTGTGTTTTTGGACTTTTTAATAAAAACAATAAATAAAATGTGCAAAATAATGTGTGGCTGTTTTTTATGTGATCAGTTGACATTAAAAGTTTACATAATTTTTCACTGCTGTAATCTTAAAAAAATCTCAAACATCAATTATATTACAAGTATATTATAAGGTCTTATTAGTTAATGTTAGGTAGTGCATTAACAGTAAGCAAATTATGTCTTTTTTTAATGTTAGTTAACTGTTAATTAATTCATATTAGCTCAAGTACATTACATATTAACTGATACAACTTTTGATTTTAATAATTTTGAAATTAACATTAACTAAGATATGCTTTTAATTTTTAGCTCATGTTAAAGGGGCTATATTGAACTTTCATGTATTAATCGCTTTTTTATTGCCAATGTGTTAACAACTTGTAACGAAACTTTAAAAAACGAGACCTCCCCCAATTTCCCAGGTTGTCTATGGATACATTTACACAACAACGATATGCTTAAAACTTAGAAGTTTTTCCTTTGAGTTTTCCTCCTACAGAGGACACCATTGTCAAAACAATCCCCATTCATAAGAATCTGTGAAAATTACTAAAAATGCTGTATTCTGCCATTAGATGGCGATGAAACACTATAGACTGAACATGTAATGCGCATGTGCATCACGTTATTGTTTTCACAGATTCGCATTTTTGTTGTTTACACAGAGACCATTTTCAAGCCACCAAAACGCTGTCGTCGTGTAAATGAACGGCCAAAATGCATAAAAAGTTTTCCGTTTTTAATTGAAAACGGTGTCATGTAAATGTCCCCTATGAAAGCCTGTATAGACTGATTATTATGTGAAGGACTCGGGGCGTTTTTGCCGGGAAATTTGCGTCACTGTTGCTGGCTGCAGTTCACTTAATGGCCACCGGTGTCGCTAATAACAAGGGTTTCTGAAATTTACATGTACCCTCTTTAACTAAAGGCTGGTGCACACTGTGCGATTTTGGCCACGATTTGATCATCTGAGACAAATTTTGAGAATCCTAAATGATTCCTAGGATCAAAAATCGCTAGTTTGACATGTTCACCGACAGACGAGTAATGACCGTTGCAATCAAATTTTACCTCAAACGAAATTCTGGCAGTGTCAGAAGATTTGCCGCACAATCCTCCAGTGTGACTTCTCCTACGACAAACATCAAATTGTCTTTGTTTTTCAAGATAAGCCGTGATCAAAATTAACGCTAGAGATTTCTTTGTTAGCCAGCATTTCAGTCCCGCGAGTAATGCAGCTCACAGTCACTGAATGTGTATGGGTTGATGATGTAAAACTCTGGACAAGTTTTCAAGCACATGTCCGTTTTTAATACGTTTTGACTGTCTTACAGTCTGACATAAATGACAGCTGAGATCCCAAAGTGTGACATGAGGATCATGAACATAGTCTGGATCAACAATCCTAAAGGACTATTATAAATCTCACAGTGTGCACCCGGCTTAAGGTAGTTAACAGATGAGACTGTTTTGTAAAGTGTTACCAATTTCTCTGTTATGAAACGCTGAATTGCTCAGAATTGTGTACAGAATCACAGACAAATGTTCTGTATTAGAGGTATGATTAATCCAGTAAGTTGCTTTTCCTCTCTTGCTAGGGCACATTTGATCGCCACGCTTCCTCATGTGAAGATGATCGATTTCAGTGCTGTGACCAAACAGGAACGGCAGTTGACTTCAGTTTGGCAAAGGGGCAGAAACCTACGTAAATCCACAGGTCACAGCAAAGTGGACTGAACATTACTCATCTAACACCCTATCATGTAACACATGGCTTGTCTTTATATCTAATAAACGTTTATTAGCAACAGTTTATTCCACCACAGTGAAGTTGCCTTTAACACAGCCTCGTTAAAACGGTTACAGAGCTGGAGTTACTTTAGTCAACTAGAGTGTTTCTTCATTAGCTGTTGATGAAGCCACATGGATAAGTGGTGAAACATCTTAAGCAAGATGAAACGTCCACTAAAGCACTCTAGAAAAGTGAGAATCTTCATAAAAGTGTTGTTGACATGCAAGACAATGGATGAACAAAATTTCCACTCACCACTACTGTATGCACATTCAATAAAATAAAGCAACACTTTATAATTTTGAAAGTCTTTAATGCATAATTTCATTCAACAAAACAGTATTAACAGAATATTGAGATTAAATTTTTGGTACTAGCCTAAGAAACGTTATCTCTGTAAATCAGGTAGTATTCCACATTTAGGTAACAAACAAACTTGAACACTATTAGTACACTGCAACAAAAAAAACAACAAAAAAGAAACCATCTTGTGTATTGCAGTGTATTTTATCCCTTTAAAAACCTCAAAGAAAGAGAAATGTGCCTTGCGATGATCTAGAGAGCCAATTGTGCCACACGGTCTAAATACATAAAATCAAAAATAAATAATTACACAAACATACTGTGTGGCATTTCAAACTCTTGTCAGGAAAGAATGCCAGTTGTTTGAATTCACTAGTGCTTTCCTCATTTTTCGGCACAACAGGAAAAAAAAAAAAAAAAAAAAACTTAAAGCAATTTCAAAATATATTTTTAATTGTTTTTATTATGTTAAAATTGGAACAGGCAAGGTAAAAGTGTCCCTGTTTGCTTAGCTAAAAACAAGCTACTGATCGCAAAGCCTTACGACTAAGGCATAATGCAGCCAGGGGGCGCTGTAGAGCCGATTCCACTTCCTGCTAATCATTCATCTTGAATCATTTTACAATTTGTACATTAAAGGCATCGACACAAACTTCATTTACAAATTACCGTCCCACCGCAACCATTCAAACCATCCGCCCCACCCAAAACTCTCTGATTTGACAGTATGTTTATTCAGGCTACACTGCCCTGGCTCGGTTTAATAACCAGTGTTCGTATTTTTCCGATACGACTGCAGGACAGTTAAAGAAACCCTTTCTCTCCCGTTACAGCAGAGCCGCTTTAAAGGATTCAAAATCTCACCGCAAAAGAACCAAAATTATTGATCGCGTCACCTGTCCCGATATATTTACAGTCCGCCATGACATGGCAAACAGAGGAAAACGATGCCGATTAGTAAAAACATGGTCTAAAGTTGCAGGACATCCCATACTTTGAGTAGGTAACAGTGATAGGCTCGATCTAAACCAGCTGAGAATCAATTTGATTGACTTTCAAGCAGATCATTCACACAAAACAAGAGAGTTCTGCTTTTGAATGTGTTAAATAAAGAATAAAAAATAAAAAAGGGTAAATGTGGCATTACGCGTGTTTCTCTGGTTAGTTACACAGAAGTATTATTTATGTATGTTGCCCATATTCATCTGCATCCCAATATTGAACCACAGTGCATACAGTTATGGTATTTAAATTAGAAATAATGAACTCTAAACCACAGTGATTCCAGAATCCTACAGGCGAACGAATGAATTACATGCAGAATTATGCTGAACCACAACATGTGTGTTAAGACTGAGTAAAACTACAATAAATTTAGTACAAGTACAAGAATAATTGGGAAGTCTGGATGTGCTACTCGGTTTAACAATGTCTAACCAACTGAAAAGCCAACAGAAAAAGAAACAACAAGAACAAATAAAACTAAAATATGCATTCGTAGCAGCTTGACACGACTGTCGAATTGTACTTTTCAGTTGTAAAAGGTTTGATTAATGCATGAACGCACCTGAAGAGCTACCGGTAACTGATCAAATCCAACTCTTCATAGCAAAGACAGTAGATCAGACGGTTTTACCCTCTCGGATCTGTGCTGTGGCGGCCCTGAAGGGTCTCGGGTGACGGATTTACACAAGGAGCTCTGGTTGGGGTGAATTATATTTATCTGCAGGACATTCAGAGAACAAAGACATGGGCATCTGCATCTCAAGAAGATTGGAAGGAGAACGGAGGAGTGAAAAGGGCTAGAAAGAGAGACAGAAACCGAGAATGTGGGGGGAACGGGGTCCATCTTTTGAATCATGGTATAGCAAACTGCACCACCAGCTCTTCCTTGGCATCTACTTTGATTTGTGAGATGGCGCTGTAGGCGTACGCAGCGATCTTAGAGACCTGAGGAGGAGAGAACACAATAAATCAAACAAAACACTGAAAAATGTTATTAAATTCTTAATTTATATACAGTACTGTGACCCTGTTGGGTCAGGAAGTGTTTTATTCAGCAAGGATGCATATTACATTGATCAAAAGTCACAGTAAAGTCATTTAAAATGTTACAAAAGACTTCTGTTTCAAATAAACGCTGTTCTTTTGATTCATCAAAGACAAAAAAAAAATGTATCACGGTTTAGGAAGATAGGAAGCATTGATAATAATCAGAAATGTTTCTTGAACAGCAAATCAGCAAGTTAGAATGATTTCTGAAGGATCATGTGACACTGAAGTGCCTTCCAAGGACAATCTTGGCATATGTGCAATATGTCCATACGCCTCCAGTTTAAACCACCAAGACTAGCCTTACAAGTTAGTAATCAATTTTTTTTCTTCAAGTCTGTTCGTAACTTTTCTGAGTCAGTTAATGTTACATTAAAACTTAGATTGGTCTAATTTGATACTGAAAAGTAAGACTGCTAGTTGCTCAGACTAGATCTTAAAGGGATAGTTCACCCAAAAATGAAAATCCATCCTAGCCCGTCACGAATTACGCACACCCCGTCCACATGCAGCCCAATTTTTGAGACCATGCAGACAGTCCACATACAACAGTGCATGTGCGAGTGATTTGAGTGCTTGAAACAGCAGTCCAGCATTTCAACACTCAAGGCCAAAGGCTTGCAGACTCAACTGTGCAAGAGACGCGTCCAGATGCAGAAAGTCAAGTATACCCGGGCCTTTCATCGATGTGCGTATGACCGGAAGCTAGTTTTTTTCGTTTTTAAAGTTTTAAAAATTGATTTTTTCTTACACAAATGCATCACTTTGCTTCAAAAGGCCTATGTTAACACCCTGGAGCCGTATGGATTATATTTACGATGGATGAATGCACTTTTTGGGGCTTCAAAATCTCATCCTCTATTCACTGCCATTGTAAAGCTTGGAAGAGCCAGGACATTATTTAATATAACTCCAATTGTGTTTGTCTGAAAGAAGATAGTCATATACACCTAGGATGGCTTGAGGGTGAGTAAATCATGGGGTAATTTTCATTTTTGGGTGAACTATCCCTTTAAGACACTGACTTAATGGCTATGTTTGTGCTACCAGCCCCTGGCAGCCATTTCGGGCATCCAAGACCAAGTCCTATCTAACTGAATAGGGGAATCCTGAAATCTCAAAAACTCCTTTAAATAACATTTCAAATCAGCAACAAAAGCTGATATGAAATCTGTCTCATAAACGTTGTTTCAAAATGATCAAATAGCATTAAAAAGGGCTTACTTTTCAGGGTAGTCCTACCAATGCGCATGTGCAGTTCTAAGTGTTTCTAAGCTGCAGTGAAGCAATGACTTCATCAATCAGCGATTGGCTCTCTTATTTAGAAGGCGGAACTTATTCCACCAAATTGCGCTTTGCACTTTCTTTCATTCATAACTTAAAGGGATAGTTCACCCAAAAATGAAAATTACTCACCCTCAAGCCATCCTAGGTGTATATGACTATCTTCTTTCAGACGAACGCAATCTGAGATATATTTAAGAATATCCTTAGTCCTCCAAGCTTTATAATGGTAGTGAATGGGGGGCCAAAATAAATGCATCCATCCACCATAAATATAATCCATATGTCTCCAGGGGGTTAATAAAGACCTTCTATAGAGAAACGATGGGTTTTTGTCAGAAAAATATCCATATTTAAAACTTTATGAAGAAAAATAACTAGCTTCTTCCAGACGACCGTACGCATACTGCACAAGTCGACTTGCGCCAAATAAGTAACCTGTGACGTGATGTATGATGTAGGAGTATCGTAAGCTTAGACGTCTCTCGTGGTTTAAACAAATAGGATTGTGCAACAAACTCAAGCTCCTCTTCTCTTATATCAAAATCCTCTGACATTTCTCTTTATTTCTCGTTTTAGACTTCTAATTCGTGATCTGTGTTTTGTTTTGCTCTATCCTGAGCTTCTGCGTTCATCATTGTGCCATGCGTCGGGTCAGAGGTCACTCTTCTGCCGCAAATCTATGCGTACGGCTGTCTGCCAAAAGCTAGTTGTTATAGTTAATAAAGTTTTAAATATGGATATTTTTCTATCAAAAATGCATCGTTTTACTTCAGAAGGCTTTATTAACCCCCTGGAGACATATGGATTATATTTATGATGGATGGATGCATTTATTTTGGGCTTTAAACTCATTACTCCAATTATAAGCTTGGAGGACTAAGGATATTTTTAAATATATCTCTGATTGTGTTCGTCTGAAAGAAGACACTCATATACACCTAGGATGGCTTGAGGGTGAGTAAACCATGGGATTTCATTTTTGGGTGAACCCTCCTTTTAAGTAATATGAGTGCGAGTAGATTCTCGCTTTGGGTGCGAGAGGTCCTGGGTTCAGATCCCGGACGAGCCCCCATATGTTACACCTGGCTCAAAGGTGTAACATTAAGGGAGACGACACGGCGGAATAACTTCAATCATAATATTTATTAACCAAAAAAACATAATCAGAAAGTCAGTATCAGTAGAGTTAATCAGTATGAACTGCAAGTGAATGGATGCGTCAGTTGAAACGTTGTCAGTGCAAATGTGTGGATGTAAAACAAAATACAAAATAACAGCATTAGAGCGCGGTCCTGGCAAACTGCTCCCAAACAAGAGCTGAGCAGCCGCCTCGATGAACTCCTACAGCATGTTTAAATAAGACCCATGATGAGGAACAGGTGTACTGAAGTCACGCCCCAAATCACACGACCTGCAACAAAAGAAAAACCAAAACCCCCAAACCAACACAACCCTAACAGCCGTCTTTGTATATCTAACGTCTTTGTCACTATCGGTAGTCAATCACTAATAATTTCCACAACAGACCTTTGCCGACTTTGTGGCATTGTGGACTGGGTCTCGCACTCTTTTTTTCCCCTCACATAAGAAAGCACTGTTAGTTAAAACAATATTTTTGTGTCCATTTATTTGTTTCATATGCAGCCGTGCATAAAGCAGACTAACATACAGTCATTTAATAGCATGTGCGCAATGAAACAGACCTGCTGTATGTCTGCGTAGGGGACCAGGTCAGCGGCGAGCACCTGATGAGGTTGGCTGGTCAATGACGGGAGAGGAACCGGCTTCTTCTGAGACAGCGTTCTGCTCAACACCTCCAGCTTGGTGCTTTAACATAAACACATGATTCAGCTCAATACACACATACATTAATTTTAAAACAAACTACAAAGCAAATGTAAACAAATGTTGATCAGTTACAGAACTTTCACTTGTTAATTCCCTTCTTGTTAATGTAAAAAAAAAAGTTGGTTGCATTTTATTTCGATAGTCCTCCTCTTTAGACTTTCTATTAACTGTAAGTAACTTTGCAACTACATTTCAACTAACTCTCATTGCAGTATTAGTAGACTGTTAGGGTTAATTGTCAGTAGAATAAGTTGACTTGCAAAGTTACTTATAGTCAGCAGAATGTCTGTTGTGGGAACAACAAATTAAAGTGTTAGCAGATATTAAGCAGACAGTCTACTAATGCCAGTGTTCGTACAGATACTGTAAAATAAAATTCCAGAAACGTGTCTTGCGGTGATCTACAGATTCTCTTGTACATATCAATGGCATTTCAGTACTGTAACACACCTGTATTGTCTGGCTCTGTCCATGTATTCATGCTGCTCCATGCCTTGAGAATCAACAGCCGACACATCAATTATGTTCCTACCCAAGAGAAAAAGAAAATGTTTTCATCTACCAACAGCACTGAGTGCAGAAAACTGTGTGCTAAAAAACAAAAAAAGGAAACACGTGTGTCATACAAAGCTGTCCGCTGCAGGATGACTGTGAGCAAGGCCTGCTCGTCTGTGCGGTTGGACGTCAGGTTGTCTGCGTTTCGCTCCGAGCCATTGGTGGGTTTTCTCTCCTGGTTTGGGTCAGGAATCAACGGCTTCACCTCGTCACTGTTCTGCACAAAAGAGTCAAGAGGAACCTGGTCAAAAGCATGATCATTGAAAGACCAGCGGCACACATTCTTAAAGGGATTGTTCTCCCAAAATGTTACTGACATTCTTCCAAATACTTCCTTTGTGTTCAACAGAAGAAAGAAATTCATACAGGTTTGGAACTGCTTGAGGGTGAGTAAATGATGACAGAATTTTCATTTTTGGGTGAACTATCCCTTTAAGAAGGCAACACTGACCTAAAACAATGAATAAATAACTATTTGTCTATTCGCTGTAATTATTAACCAACATATGTGTAAAAAAATAAAGTATACCCAGGGCTTCAAGGGCAAAACCTAAAAGACATAGTACCTTCAATGCCCTGTAGATGGCGATATCACTTCTTCATAGCAGAAATAAACTGCTGCAGAAAAAGTTAGGTGCCATGCAAAATATAACGAGTAACCACTCACAGATGTACTTACATATACTTATTCAAGTATATGTAGAGAGTAAAAATTTCTGATATCTTTGATACTCAGTAAAACTACTTAAGTAGCCAAAAAGATATTCAAGTACAGCAACTAATTACATTTACTCAAATACTTTACACCACTGTTAAAGACCATTTTATTGAGATTTTGCTTAAAAAACACATACACCCAAATCTATGAAATATTTTATGGATAAAAAAAAAAAACTAGTAGAAAAAAATCCAGTGTGGTCCAAACGTACAAATCGTTTGTAAATAACGTTTTACATGTCTGATATAATAATATTAGAAATTATATTGTAAGCATAACAATATGAGAATTTAGAGAAAATTATTATGAGAATATTTAGAAATGTAAACTTTATTTGTATTTGGCTTTCTATATTAAAAGGTGCAATATGTACGTTTTTTTGTCCTCTCAAGGTCGCTAGAGGCCTATTCAAAACAAAGGCGTAGCTTGATGACGCCAAGTTTGAGTGCGGAATCTTGGGACATGTGGTCTTCACATCACAGCCGGTGGAAACAATAGGGATAGGACTTGGGAAGAAATCATGTTCATGGATGTGATTATTAACGTTACTGTAGTATGAAGCAGAGCAGGAGCGAGTGTTGTGGAGCTGAACGAGGAGCTGGAGCGATTGATCAACACACGCCTCACGAGAAGCAGGACTTTTATTATGTCACAGTCGCTGGTGCCGATTCCGCTTTTCCAGTAATGGTTATTAGGTAACACAGCTCTGTTTATCATATTAGATACATTTGAGAGTGTCGAAAATTATGTTATAACGTTACTCTGTGCGTTCAATCGGCGATTAATCGTTTGCAAAATAAAAGTCTGTGTTTACATAAAATATATATGTGTGTTTTCTGTGTATAATAATTATGTATATATAAATACACACACATACAGGTATAAAGTTTAGAAATATATGCATGTATTATAAATATATATATTTATATATATTTTATATTACATATAAACATAAAAATTTTATATATAAATATAACATTTTTCTTAAATATATACATGAATGTGTGTGTATTTATATATACATAATTATTATACACAGAACACACACATATATATTACGTAAACACAGACTTTAATTTTGCAAACGATTAATCACGATTAATCCCTTGTCTATTAAAACATGTAAATATTAAAGCGTCTTTGGTGTTTCCATGGTTTCTACAAAATAAAACCGGAATCCGAGGGTAACGCGGGTATGACGCCATTTACAGGCGACTCCTCACACGTCCCAGAGCCTTGGTTAAAATACCAATTTTCTCATGATTTACAAATAGTTGGAAACATTTGGGATATTGTAAGTACTCACGGTGAACAAAATATATAACACTGGTCTAGTGGTTTTTTGATATTTTACTGCAAAAATCTTACATATTACACCTTTAAACTGATCAAAATCTGTGATTTATGATTTTCAATGTACTCGCTCTCTCTCACACTTTTGCTCAAAAATTACAGAAATGACCAGGCCTGGATTTGAAAACCCACTGATATTAATATCACACTTTCCATGACAGTGGGAACCCTGAATACTTATTTTCCTCATTCATGACCACACGTCAGATCTATAGGGGTCTGAGTAACACATCTGATCCACAGGCACATACTCTCAATTTATGACATTTCCTATGTCTAATCATCATGGATCCAGCAGTGAAGCCTATAACTCTGTTTACAAAAACAAACTAATTAAATAAGGCATTAGAGTAAGTTTGTTGTAGTTTTGAAAATCACACACAATATTGGTCTGTTCGTGCATCCAGAACTACAAACACACACCGACATTAAATGTTTGTTGTATGTTATTGTTACAGGAATACAAACGCCACATTCAGCAGTATTTTATAGCTGTTATATGTGTATTTTGATTAAATCTTCTCTACCTGATCCGACGGATCGCTATCGCTGCTGAAACAGCACCCCATGATAGACGTTCAGCAGGTTCAGTCTCTTTTCTGTGTGAGTTTTTCGTCTCAGGAGCTGTTTTTTATTTTGCTTGTCTTTTGGCTGTATAGAGCTTCGTTGCAAACGCAGGGACCATCACATGACAGCGCTGCCAGAAGTGTCACGTGACTTCCGTTTTCACACAACTACCCTAGCACGTCAATTCCGCCCGTCGCGTGACCGAGCCGTTATGTTCGTTTTCGACTGATATAAAAATAAAATTAAGGTGTTGTAAGCGATTTCAGTGCTTTAATTAGTTTCTAAATTAAACAAAAACGTCATACAACGCGATTGTTTCTCTTTGGCTAAATTCAGGCGTGATATTCACCCAATTAGGCTACAACATTTTTTTTGGCCGAAAATATTAACAAATATCACGTTATTAATAATATATAATGGTTATTTAATATAATTATTAATTAATCATATAATTAAACATATTGGCTTATAATAAGAGTAAACATTGATTTCGTAAAAGAAATAGCTCCCTATTTAGCCATTTTTTTTTTATTAAAACATCTGTAGGAATGTTCGCAGTTCCTACAATTATGGGAAAATTAGAAAACCGTTCTGGGATAATTATGGGATTAAAAAGTATCTTTACCAAAATTAACGGTATTTCTAAATAAATATATAAAGTCACACCTCTCTTCCTGTTTATCCTAGATTAGTGAATGTTTACGCTAATTTTATTGGTGTCAACAGGCTGAAAAAAAAACTACAGGATCATTTTTTATCTTTTACCCCTCACATTAAATACAACCGAAAATATATAAAAGTCTACAGAAACACACTACCCAATCTTAGTTTTGTCATTACACCAAGCGTAGGAGATGTTTATGTGCTTTGATACTGCAAATAGGCAACTGTTGTGTTGAATTCAGCATTGGACAAAAAGTTAGTGGATTCTAACTTAAACACCTCTGATTGGCCATCGCATTCAAGAATTTAACAGACATGTCTGTGATTTGCTACATTGTTAAACGCTGCAAAAACACATTAGCTGCATCTGAAATCGCGTACTGTTGAGTAGGTACTACATTTGAATTTAAATTTACTTTACAACCATTGAAAAAGCATGTTCTATATAGTGAATTCGGATGTACTATGTCCAATCTGTTGTTACTGTCACATGACCTACCAACGTCAGTTACACGTGATTTTTTCCCAAACCAGTTCAGCGAAAATCCCGCCCTGAAGCCGATTCTAAACATTTCATTGGCCATGTCAATAACAATAGCGATTGCCTACACCCAACCCTGATCCCTAAACCTACCCGTCACTTTAACCTCAGCCAATGAAATTAAGATTTCCGCTGAACCATTTGGGGGGGAAAAATCACGTGTCAGTTACGTCCCTTCAACTCCATTCACTCTCCTGTGGCCTCATGGGATAGTAAAATGTCCATCGTATGCGCCCTTCAGAATCTCACTGGAAGTAGTAAGTCATCCAGGTACTTTTCGCCTACTGTTTTTCGAATACTGTGAATTCGGACATACTACTCTATTCGCATACTATTTTTGCGTACTATATAGTAGAGAAGTATTCAATTTCGGACGCAGCTATTGTAAATAGAAAATTCTGAATTCTGAATTCTGCAAACACAGATATGCACTGAATTGTTTGCCAAATCTCCAATATGCTAATGTTATGGAGACAACTGATCTGGGAACAGCAGTGGGGGTAATGCTAAAAATTGTGTTCATTTTTGGTGGGGCTCCACTGTTAAAATTCGCATTCCAGGGACTAAATATCACGTTATTTTGGGTCGATTCAACCCGCGGACATGAAAAACAACCCGCAGCAACAGTGTAAAGGCAGGAACACACCAAGCTGACGCCAACGAACTAGTGGCGACGAAAGCAGACTATGGGGTTGCCTCACGTCGGCAGCGTCTGGGTCCAAAGTTGGCCTGACACACCAAACCGACGCTCAACACCCAACAGCCAAGTAGCACATCTGTTCTGCGCCTGCGTAAGATGAAATGCCTTTCCATACCAGCAGGTGGCAGTAGCTGAACAGCCAATCAGAATGATCAGATGGCCCGACGGAACAACGAGCTCCAACGCCGATTCAACATGTCGAATTGGCCGAAAAAAGCTGATGAGGACCAACTTCAGCCGATGGTGCAGAACACACTGACAAAACTTAGTCGGTCGACGAACAAAAACTGGCCGACGGCCGACCGTCGGCTTGGTATATTCCTGCCTTAAAAGTAGCCGCGGACTTGGCAACACTGCTGCTGTTGGTCAAAATCGGCTGTGAAAGCCTTGATGACGACACACTTTATTCTCATTGGTCAGATTCCGTGATGACAAGGATGACATGTGTTGCTTGTTTTTTCTTAGACACGTTCCTGTATTTAACCAATCTTGATATTGAATATCTGATATTCAAACAAAACACACAAAACATTAATA
This sequence comes from Ancherythroculter nigrocauda, assembly GCA_036281575.1. Taxonomy (NCBI): domain Eukaryota; kingdom Metazoa; phylum Chordata; class Actinopteri; order Cypriniformes; family Xenocyprididae; genus Ancherythroculter; species Ancherythroculter nigrocauda. The sequence goes on from VTFQ01000013.1 coordinate 42,056,722, forward strand.
ATAATTACGTTATGTAGTAAATACATATTCTTATTTCAATCGCATCCACTTCTTTGGCTACAATCAACGCAAAAATCGCGTGGTCTGCCATGAATGATGTTGGTTCAGCATACTATGGAAAGCACAAAGTGTCTGACCCGACAGCCGTCTCTGTACTCCTCCCCCACCTGCAACCACCAGATCTCACCAGCCGGTGGCAGGCTAGTGTAGTTCATCTCGAACAAACCTTATATCTATGTATTCAAAAGAAGAAGGTGCCCTATAATTAGCTGCAAAGATGCAAGGGAGACATGTAGAAAAACAATGCTGTAACTGTAATCGGTTGAATAGAATGTTAAATCCATATATTATATATTATTATTGTGTATTATTAATTATTATGATAGTGCATTTTCTTCATAAATGCGGAGATGTGATTTACTGAATGCGGCCCCTTTAACAAACATGACACCTCGCACACTGAGGATGCGCAGAAGAGAGAAGCGCGAAAACATGCGTGTTTGTTTTCTTTCTTCTCTCTCTTATTGTTGTTTCCTTTTACATTGTGATGAATGTAACAGTATGTTATGTTAATGTTCTTGTACTGCATCTAGTCATCTGAAACTGCACCAAAAAAATTCATACTGGACACCTAAAATCACGAGCGAGTTCATACTGGAGTAAAGCCGTAATACTGTATTCAGTGTGAGAAGAGTTTTTAAACGTTTACCAAGCCTTCGCACACATATGAACAAATGTTGCAAGTGAGCAGCATTTGTTTTCATGTCAAATAATATTGTGAGATAAAATATGGAGTTTTTCCACTCATGTCCACTATTCATGTCATTTTCATATTCACTAAGTTTACTAAATTGTCTTCTGATTGTACATGCAATTATATGAAATAAAACAGAAACAACATCTTGTCCTGATCGATCTATTTATTTTGCACACATAGAATGAATTATAGAACTTTTACATTCACAAACAGCTATATATTTGCCTGAAAGTTAAAATTCGAAAAAGTATAGGGGCGCTTTAGGAATATGCGGCCCCTTTAAGAAATCTGACACCGCGCGCTCTGAGGAGGATGCGCAGAAGAGAGAAGACGAGACGAGACGAGTGCTGAAACTTTCACCAGCTGAAGCTGAAAGCGACGCTGATAACGGTCGTGAATAAAAGACAAATGTGGAATATTTTCTCCGGATGCCATATTTTTCCAGTCTGCAGGTGCGAGATGTTCCTCAGACGACAGAGTTTAAGTGTTTAAGTACTAATGCAATGAATGCATTGTCTGCCCTGGTTTATTACTATTAGAGTGTAATAATATGTTGGCAGAGATTTTTTCACAGATTCTGTTTCAGCCTGTTCACATTAATACAGTTTGCTTAATGTGCCACTTTAGAGAAGATCACAGACATCACCATGATGAATGAGGTGAAAACAGGGAACTTTTGGAGACGAGGCTTTTCAGCAGCTCCCTTAAAAATTATGGTCCTGTTATTTCTGTCAGACCTTGAACAAACCTTGTTTAAATTAAGTTAATATTTAACTTGTATCAAAATACTCCATATTCCTGACAGAAAACATAATATTTCACTTAATTTAAAGGCATGATATGTAAGTTTTCGCTGCCAGAGATCGCATTTTCAAAACAATTACAAAGGCTAAGTTTGATGACGCTATGAAGGAGAGTGGAATGATGGGAGATGTCGTTTTCACCATACAAAGCATGGAATTAACAAATCATGTTCACGGATGAGGTAATGCATTAGTTTTTGTATTATCTGTAACGTTACATTTGATCACACTATTTTATGTCATCATAGTGAATTCGCTGCAAGGAACATGAAATTTAATGCTATATTAGCCTGTTACTGATATGTGACTTTGTCAAATTATTTGGTGGGTTAATGTTGCGCAGTTTTATGCGTTTAAATCAATCATAAGTAAATTTGAACGAACCCACAGTATTTGCAAGTAATGCCTAAATATGTTTGTGCCACATACTATATTTAAAGGTGATAGAGAGGATTTTTCCGTCGACTGAGAATCCAAAGACTGTTACTGAGTTTTTGAAATGAGCGCATAAGTAAGAACAACCCCCCTCCTTCACAGCTCATTTCAAAGGAACGCCTCCCAAAACTTGTGCAAGAGTATTGTAACACGAGTGTTTACCACCAGCATTCGCTCGCTGTGTTGTGTTAGTGGATTCATTATGTCGGACTCACCGCAGGTAACTCATAATCTGCAGTTGTTATTCCTGTCTCCTGACAAAAACATTGCATGCAGCGCCTGTGGAGTGTGGAAAGTTACTGGAGAGCGCAGCCGCGCCGTCTCTCACAAGGAACGTCACGGCAGTGATTGACAGGCCAGAGGGCCAATCGTTTACGCGATGATTGCGTAAACGATTGGCTGATGTTTTTAAGGCCCTACCTCATGCACAGATGATGTATATTAATATTATTACTTTCAGTGCACCTAATAAATAGTCTTTTATCAGTTAGTAAAGACAGTTTCAAGTAATATTGCAAAAATGTATAAAACAAAACATCCTCTTTAGCACCTTTAATTTCACTGCCATAGACTTTGTCACCAGACTTGATAAAAAGCGTTACTGAAGTACAAGTGAAATATAACTGTATGTGTAATTTCATCAGCATAACCCATACAGAATTATGTATAATTACAAACACTTGATAGTTTTTCAAGTGAATCTACCTTTGCATTATCAGCTATCACATCATATCTGTATCTTGCATTGTTTATATGTGCTATTATTTACATTCTCTTTTCGGATCATCTGTACATGACTATTAGTAATAATATATATTTGCTTACCTCTCTACTAAAACATGCGAGAGCAGAGTCCAAGTTTGTCGTGAAGCTCTCTACATCTCAAAAATGCCATGCCGATATTGATCCTTGTTTTATTTCTCAGTTTGTCCCAAAGCCTGCTTGCCTCAGTTGATCTATGATTACGTTTTGTTTTTTTGTTTTTTTCCCCGGGGATTTTCTGTACTCACCAATGAATAATCGTGATCCATGATGACTGAACAACACAACAGCGGCATCCTAGATGCGAGTCTAGACGTGAGTTGCCTTGGTTTCTACAAGTGGAAACTGAGGATAGTGTGGATATTACCATATTGATAGGTGAAAATAACAAGGAATGAGTCATAATTTAAAATTGGAATTTCTCTGGATTTACAATTCCTTGGGAACGTTTGGTATAATGTAAGTACACGGCTGCATGAAATATATCACACTGCAAGTGTTTTTTGGATATTTTATTACAAAAATCTTACATATTGTGCCTTTAAATGTATTTAAAGTATTCCATATTATTTAGCATATTCTTTTTGATTTCCACAGATGTGGTCCTGTGGGTGTCAGTATCTCACAGTGATCACAGTTCACACCTGCAGTGAAGCTCCTCCCACAACAATTCACCAATAAATACTGGTAATATTCACATCATCCTACAAGAGAAGGACAAACTCCAGGTGTAGCAGCTGAAATCTGTGTGACTGTTAAAGATGGAGTTTATTAAAGAGGAGATTGAAGACATGAGTGTTTCAGAACCATCCAGAATAAAACATGAAGATACTGAGGAACAAATAGGTTGGTGTTCATTCTTGTTTCTTCATTGTTGACTACTTTGGTGGCTATGGAATAATACGCAGTATATAGATGATAAATGATAGAGAAATGCATCTAAATGATCATAACCCAGTTTTAATCATATTACATTTACATTTAGTCATTTAGCAGACGCTTTTTTCCAAAGCGAATTACAAATGAGAATAGTAGACGCAATCAAATCAACATTAACAATATTAACAAGTCAATGATAGAACTGACCGTTGCACATCAAAAGATACTTTATACTCACACAAACAGGTGTCATGTTTTCTGCTAAATGTTTTTAATTTTCACATTTAGCCATATTGAACTGGTTCTAACTGCTTAATACATTTATTTTAGACCAGAAGAAAGTGACGGAGCAAAGACACAAACTAAATGAAGTAAATTATCACTGTGACTTCAAAACTCCAGGAACAAATGCCAAAAAACTGCACACCTGCTCACAGTGTGGAAGGAGTTTCACAAATAAAGGAAACCTTAACAGACACATGAGAGTTCACACTGGAGAAAAACCGTATACATGCACTCAGTGTGGAAAGACTTTTTCTCAAGCAGCAAGTCTGAATAAACATCTGCACATTCACTCTGGAGAAAGACCATTCAACTGTGATCAGTGTGGTAAAGGTTTTAATTCATCATCAAATCTAAACAGTCACCTGAAAGTTCATTCAAATGAGAAGCCTTATGTGTGTTCACTATGTGGAAAGAGTTTTTCACGGCTGGACAATTTTAAATTGCACCAGAAAGTACATACCGGTGTAAAAGATCATGTGTGTTTGGAGTGTGGGAAGAGCTTTACTGCATCCTGTGAACTGAAACGGCACCAAAGAATTCACACTGGAGAAAAACCGTATACATGCACTCAGTGTGGAAAGACTTTTTCTCAAGCATCAGCTCTCAGTGTTCATCTGCTCCGTCACTCTGGAAAAAAAACATTTAAATGTGATCAGTGTGGTAAAGATTTTATTTTGTCATCAGAACTAAGACAACACCTGAAAGTTCATTCAGATGAGAGGCCTTATGTGTGTTCTCTCTGTGGAAGGAGTTTTACATGGCTGAAGAGTTTTAAACTGCACCAGAAAACACATAAGTGAAAGATTGTGTGTTTTGAGTGTGGGAAGAGATTTACTGCATCTAGTAACATTTTTTTTTTACAAGTAAATGTACTTTTTGTACTGTGTACAGATGTACTGTGATGGGTAATTACACATTAAATTTTGCATGGCACCTAACTTTTTCTGCAGCAGTTTGTTTCTGTTATAAATAAGCAATATTGCCATCTAAGGGCATTGAAGGTACTATATCTTGTGCGTTTTGCCTTTACTCCCCCAAACCTGTCAACAAGGCTACTTTGTGTGAATTCGAGTGCATTAGCAGCGGTAGTTGCTGAATTGCAGATGTTTGATTTAGGAGATGAGGTCTTGACTGCAGCCGGTGATGAGGCTGAAATCAGCACATCCAGTGCAAGTAGACTTTGGCTAGTTAATTATACTTAACATTATTTTATTTATCCACTATATTGACAAGACTTTTTTGAAGGATATCATTTTATTTATGGCCTTTTTGTGCACTAGAGCTTAACTGAGACTTGAGAGTTTTAAGAGGCTGTTGTGTCAACCTTGATTTATTACAATATTGAAGTGTTCAGTTTTATTTTGATTTTAGAAAATAAACATGATTTCTCATCTTACAAATCAATGGTTTCTTATTTTCACCGGAGTGTCTCTGGTGTCGAGGACTAGTGCATCTTTGAGCCTACATTCAGAGTAAAATACTTAAGTAATGTTAAAATCAGATACTCTTAAGACTTTTACTCAAGTCATATTGGAATTGACCCTTCGCCAGGAGTTTGATTGACAAGCGATCTAACCAATCATAATGCAGAATCCGCCATTTTATCCGACAAAGCAGTCAGGAATTAGAAGATTAACCTTGATGGACTTGAACTTGAAAAATGCTGTGTATTTACATCTTTCCGCATTTTAAACAACATTTCTTCTCATGTTCATAAATGTTTATTTGATGCTATAAATTAAATAGTAGGAAGAGATGATTGATTCACGAGCCATTTGAGCTGAGGCACTACAGCAATCTGCCACAACACATTAAAGAGCCACAAAACGTTTTTTATTGTTCAAATTTCTTAAAAAATTACACAATTTAAATACTGGGACTTTGTTTAATATCATAAGTAACCTGCTATGTCTTGTCTGTTAACAAGTTGTCAGTGTCCTCTTTGCTCTGCAATGTATTTTTCACTGCGTGTGGCGTGACAGCGCCATGGCTTGTCGGACAAAGCATCAGTAACTAAGGGGGGCGGGTCTTTGCAAATGATCAATTGGTGACATGGAACTTGTAATGGAGTCATTTTCTCACTTGATTGGTACACTTGAAATCACATGAGCGAGTTCATACTGGAGAGCAGTGTTAATTTTGACAGCAAATTTTGATTTAGTTTTAGTCATAGTATTTTGACTAAAATGCCATTTAGTTTTAGTCATATTTTAGTCATCGGAAATTGTTTTAGTTTTAGTCTAGTTTTAGTCGACTAAATATCATAAGATTTTAGTCGACTAAATCAATTAGTCGACTAAAATCTAATTTAGTTAAATTGTAAGCATTAAGCATTTCCAATAAAAATGCTTCCACAGATCCAATACACTGATATAGGCACATCTGATATTCCCCAAACTGTTTATGTTCACCCAACTGTACTTTGCTCACCAAAGCGGACGGTTTTTGACCGTTCAAGTGCAAAAACACGTGAAAGAGCAAAATTCAGTACTTTTCAGGGATTGACACACTTATCATTGAGGTAGGCTACTATTATAGATTTCATTTAAAAAAAATTTATTAGATTTGATTTTTAGTTTTTCCTGCTTTCATTGTAATTTTAGTTAAAAGTTTTAGTAATTTTTTGTGTTTATGTCTTTTAGTTTTTGCTTTTAAATGTCTATAACTTTTTATTTTTTTGTTTATTTTAATACCTCAGGTTAAGCTAAAGCTTAGAAACTATTAAGTTTACATTTTTATAAGTTTACATTTTTATATATTTATCTTTTATTTCAGTTAATGTTTATTTCAAGTAATGAAGATTTCTTTGGTTTTAGGTTTAGTTAACAATAATAACCCTTATACTTGTAAAATATATTGAATAATGTGTCAAATAATGTTCTTAGTCTTTCCTTCCTGTGACAGAAGATACAGTAGTTTACTATGAATTAAACAGAAATTAAATACAGTTTATTGTTTAAACAAAATAACAATAATGACCAGGAAAAAAATAATAATTATAAACCATCCCGAAATACACCGTGACTCTTATTCTGAAATGTCTGCAGTCTGCACTGTAGCAGGCTGCTCATGAGGGTGATAAATATGCATTCTTACAACCGTCTAAAACATGCTACCATATAAACATTGTGTAATAAACATTGTCATAATTCATCAACATTAGCTTATAAGCAATCGCATGGCATAAATGTGCGCTATTCATTAATTGCGCAGCAGTCACATGTGCTGCGGCACGAGCCTGTAGAGCGCGCAACAGCGCCGCGTTTCCCGCGGTTAGATCAGCACATTACAATTCAAATGTGCGCATCTTCCACACAGGACAGCAGTCCTGACTGGATATCTTCCCAAATCGTCCCTCTCTTTCATTTTCGTCTCGTTTTTATTCGTTGACGAAAATTAGAGTAGATTTTAGTCATAGTTTTAGTCATTCAAAACCCATTTTTATTTAGTCATCGTCTCGTTTTCGTCCGTGAAAAAATGTCGTTGACGAAAATTATGACGAAAATTATTCGTCAACGAAATTAACACTGCTGGAGAGAAGACGTACTACTGTACTCGGTGTGAGAAAATTTTAGATGTTTATTAAGCTTTCTCATATGAAAAAAAATGTTGCAAGTTATCAACATTTGTTTTTTATGTCAAATAGTAAATACTTTGAGGTAAAATATGGAATTTTTCCATTCAACAATCAACAACTCTTACAGTGTAAATAAAGCTGTTGTTGTAGTTTATTTCTGTCCGGATGGGTTGTGTGCTAAATAGGTCTTATTTGAATTAGATATATTCATGTAATTTACGTATTTACTAAGTGTATATATATTGTGTTCTGATTGTACATGCAATTATGAGAAATAGAACAAACAACATCTTGTCTTGATTGATCTATTTAATAAACCCATAGAAGTTAATAAAGTTATAAAGTTTTAATCACATTAATGAGTTTATATATATATATATATATATATATATATATATATATATATATATATATATATAAATTATCTTAATACGGTGATATATATATATATATATATATATATATATATATGTAACATCTAGCTAGTAGTTGCTGTGCAAGTAAACCTCACTGCTCTGATCTCAAGAGATGCTCTAGCGACTGATGCTAGAGGTTGCAGCCTTTAGCCTCCTCATTAGAGCATCCGACTCCCACACCGGAGACCCTGGTTTGAGGCCTGTGCATATATATATATATATATATATATATATATATATATATATATATATATATGTATATGTTTGGGATGGACAGTATTATTGTCTACCAAATGATCAGGGGCCTGTACCATGATGGTAGTTGAACAAACTCAGGGTTATAGGATTAGTTTTAAATTGACAAAACCAAACCACTCCAATCTGGCTTTGTTGGTACCGTGATGCCGATCATCAACTTTCTCTGTCAACTCAGGCTTTGATCCTGAGTTTGTGGAGCACGTGCACATGAATCCGTGACATCAGTGACAAACAGCCAATCACATGCCTTGCAACAGAGATAAACTGTGATTCACTTCTCGCGAGAGAGCCAGCATGATTCAAAACTCTTTTGCTGAAAATGAATAATTTAAATGCATGTACACTAATGGAAAATACTTGTCTGTGAAAGAGGACAAATAAAAGAAATGATCTTTCTCTATCAGTGCAAGTTGTGAAGTTAGTTTATATAGTTGATAATATATAGCGATAGAGACACAAACATACAAGGTCACATGTAGTCATATTTAAAGAGTATATTTACACCTTATTTATATGATCTATATATTATTAATATTCATTGAAACTAAATGCTTATTAACAATTGTTAAACTAAACTTGCGTGTGTGTAATGATTAATAAAAAAAATAGATCATATACAAATCATATATAAATCATAAAATAATTCTACGTAATTATCATTAAAACCAGACAATTTCATAGTTAAATATTTGTTTTTACTATATAATGACCTTTAATTTGGAGGAATTACTGGGGGAGTGATTTTATTGTGTTGGGTGTGTCAGTATCACAGCTTACATCTGATTGGTCCAATTTCAGTTTCAGATCTCTAACCCAGAACATAACCTGCCCCGGACCAGGTTAGCCATGGAGCTTAAGTTACCATGTCGATGAACGCCGCTAAAAGTCAAGTTACTTTCATGGTACCTAAAACCCAGGATTGGCGCAAACTAATCTGAAACTTACCTGGCTAGCCAGCTAATCCAGCTTCATGGTACAGGCCCCAGGTCTTGTATCATACAAAGAGGTTAATCTGAAAGTTGCGGTTGGTGGTCAGTTTGTGTGTGCAAGTGTATGTTTTTGACAAACGTTTTCCACTTCCGGTTTCATTTCAAGTGAGAAAATACTATTGTAGTAAATAAGTATTTGTTTAGTTCTCACCAAAGCGCGCTCTATTTTGCTGTAGATCACTGTTATATGCTACCTCAGAAGTCTGAAATCAGTTTTGTGATGTGCCGTCATGTGCAAACGCTGTCTGCAGAGGCATTGCCTATAAGGCAGAAAGGCAAAAATTCAGCTGCCCATGTTTTCGGTTGCACCCATTGCATGAAAGTTAATATTTGAAAAGGCACAATAGGGGCGCCTTAAGAATATACGGCCCCTTTAAGAAACATGACACCGCGCGCTCTGAGGATGCGCAGAAGGGAGAAGCGCGAGAGACCAGACGAGTGCTGAAACTTTCACCATTTAAAGCTGAAATCGACGCTCTTAACGATCGTGAATGAAGGATAAATGTGGAATATTTTCTATGGATGCCGTATATTTCCAGTCTGCAGGTCAGAGATGTTCTCGGATAACAGAGTTTAACATTAAACAGTTCCAGAGTTTAACGTTACGTGTTTAAGTAACTACTAATGTAATTAAATGCGTTGTTTGTCCTGGTTTATTATTAGAGTGTAATAATATGTTGACAGAGTTTTTCACAGACTCTTTTGACATCAATAAAATGTGCTTAATGTGCCAGTGTACGGAATATCTCAGATATCACATCACCATAATGAATGAGGTAAAAACAGGGAACTTTTGGAGACAATGAAGCTTTTCAGCAGCTCAGTTTAACATGATGGTCCTGTTGTTTCTCTCAGACTTTGGAGAATAATTGAACAAACATTGTTTAAAATGCAATTAATATCTAACTTGTATTAAAATACTCCATATTCCTGACAGAAAACAAATTTTCACTTAATTAAAATGTAATTAAAGTAGGGCTAAAGGCACACCTTAAGAAAAAATGTGCTTTTCACTACACACTTCATGTATGATTCCAGAAGAAATATATAAGTTTATATTGAACATTTATGGAGCAACAGATTTTGTGTGAAAATAAATAATAAAAGTGTTTTATTTTGTTTAAAAATCTTATGAATGTATGTGGCGGCAAGAGGAACCAACTTTAGTTAAAATAATGTTTTTAATAATGTATATAATAATATATAAAATAATAATGTAAAACTTTTTACTTTGCTAAACTATAGCAAAATTTGCACTATTTTCTGTTTATTTTGAGAAATATTAGAATTCATTTTTGTTCAATAAATATACTGTGATCAAAATGTTAATATAAAAAATATTTTTAAAATACAGAAACTAAATTACTTTAAAAAGCAAAGATTCTGAAATCATTGAATGAGTTCCCATAATAAATGAATATAGATGTACAGTAGTAACATAAAATTATATTTTACTGTATTATATAATTAATGTAATTTTTTTAATATGATGGTTTGGTGGACACCCAACTTAATATATGATATTTACCATCTCAATCCAACCATGTCATGTCAACAAATGGAAAAGTCAGACAGCTGTTTATTATCATGTTAATAATTGTGCTTTTAGCCCCAACAACAATGGCGCCTTTTACCCCAAATACAATACATCTACATATTCTTTGTTATTAAAAAACTGTTTCTTTAAGTAGCTTGAACAAAACTGAAAATCATTGAAGACCTTTATCTCAAAATATATTCAATAATTTAAGCGTTTCTCAATTGCTACCTAAATCTACATATTTAAAAACATCAAATATTAGATCAAATTAGCACAGAATCAACTTTGTGCTGCTGCCCACAATCGCTTCAAGGATCAGCCAAATTTCCAAGTGCGTCTTGAAAAGCAGATGTTTTGGAAAGTGCTACAGCAAGTTTTTGTGCCATCTAGTGGTTTAGAGTAAATTAAAATCAAAGGCGCCTTTTACCCCGGGGTGCCTTTAGCCCTGTTGTACCCTAATTCAGTATAAATTCAGTAACTTATCTTTGATTTTTCAGAATCAAACAAGGATCACACTTCACACCTGCAGTGAAGCCCCTTTCGCAATAATTCACCAAAAAACGCTGGGAATACTCACATCATCCTTCAAGAGAAGGACAAACTCCAGGTGTAGCAGCTGAAATCTGTGGGACTAAAGATGGAGTTTATTAAAGAGGAGATTGAAGACATGAGTGATCCAGAACCATCCAGAATAAAACATGAAGATACTGAGGAACAAATAGGTTGGTGTCCATTCTTGATTCTTCATCGTTGACTGCTTTGGTGGCTGTGAAATAATTATTAGTATATGGACGATAAACAATAGAGAAATCCATATAAATTATCATAACCCAGTTCTAATCATATTAATAAATGAATGACAGAACTGACCTTTGTACATCAAAGATACTTTGGTAACACTTTACAATAAGGTACTTTACAATAACTCTACAGGCTAAAGTTAGATTTTCCCAGATCACCTACTGCACCTTTAATCTTTGTTAATGTTAATTACAAAGTTAATAAAAATCATGTTCGTTACTTTACAAATGTTAACAAATACAATTTTGGATTTTAATAATGTATTACTCAATGTTGAAATTAACATTAGCTAAGATTAATAAATGCTGTAGAATTATTCCTTGTAAAGAAACCTTATTGTAAAGTGTCACTAATACCTTCTACTCACACAGACATGTCTTGTTTTTTGCTTTGTGTTTTTAATTTTCACATTTAACCACATTCAATGGATTTTGACTGTTTAATACATTTATTTTAGACCAGATGGAAGTGATGGAGCAACAACACAAACTAAATGACATAAAGAAAAACAACAACTTAAAAACTCAAGGAACAAAAGCCAAAAAGCTGCACATCTGCTCACAGTGTGGAAAGAGTTTCCAAAATAAAGGAAATCTTAACAAACACATAAGAATTCACACTGGAGAGAAACCGTATACATGCACTCAGTGTGGAAAGAGTTTTTCTCAATCATCAGGTCTCAATAAACATCTACTCTGTCACTCTGGAGAAAAACAATTCAAGTGTGATCAGTGTGGTAAAAACTTTAATTTGTCATCATATCTAAAAAAACACCTCAAAGTTCATTCAGATGAGAAGCCTCACTTGTGTTCTTTCTGTGGAAAGAGTTTTTCAAGGCTGGATAGTTTGAAACTGCACCAGAAAATACATACAGGTGTGAAAGATCATGTGTGTTGCGAGTGTGGGAAAAGTTTTACTGCATCCTGTGAACTGAAACGGCACCAGAGAGTTCACACTGGAGAAAAACCGTATACATGCACTCAGTGTGGAAAGAATTTTTCTCAAGCATCAGCTCTCAATACTCATCTGCTTCGTCACTCTGGTAATAAAACATTTAACTGTATTCAGTGTGGTAAAGATTTTATTTTGTCATCAGATCTAAAAAATCACCTGACAGTTCATTCAGATGAGAAACCTTATGTGTGTTCTCTCTGTGGAAAGAGTTTTCCACGGCTGAAGAGCTTTAAACAGCACCAGAAAACACATGATGAAGTGAAAGATCATGTTTGTTTTGACTGTGGGAAGAGATTTACTAGAGCTGACTGTCTGAAACGGCACCAAAGAACTCATACTGGAGAAAAACCTTACAAGTGCTCATATTGTGAAAAGAGTCTCACTCGTTTGGTACACCTGAAATCACATGAGCGAAATCACATGAGACAAATGCATTTTGTGTAAAGCTGCTTTGAAACAATATTGGGAAAAGCATCATACAAATAAATGTGAACTGGGACTAGAGTTTTACTTGGTATTGACACCTGAATTCACATCAAAATTTATCAATCCTTCTCACTCAAAAAGATTTTGCAAGTGAGCAACATTTGTTTGTTTTTTTTAATGTCAAATAGCAAATACTGTGAGAGTTTTTTCACTCAACAATCAACAACTCCTACAGTGTAAATTAAGTCATTGTAGTTTATTTCTCTCAGGATGGATTGTGTGCTAAATAGGTCTTTCTTGAATTTGATATATTCATGTCATTGTCATATATACTAAGTGTACTAAACTGCCTTCTGATTGTACATGCAACTATGAGAAATAAAACAGAAACAACATCTTGTCTTGATCGATCTATTTAATGAACACAGAGAATTAATTATAGACATTTTACAATCACAAACAGCTATATAACACATTGCCTGAGAGGTAATATTCAAAAAAGCATAGGGAAATGCGGTCCCTTTAAGAAACATGACACCGCGCGCTCTGAGGATGCGCAGAGGAGAGAATCGCGAGAAACGAGACGAGTGCTGAAACTTTCACCATTTGAAGCTGAAAGCGACGCTGTTAACGATCATGAATGAAGGACAGGTGTGTAATATTTTCTTCAGAAGCTGAACAGTCTGCAGGTGAGAGATGTTCACAGATTACAGTGTTTAACATTAACCAGCTCCAGAGTTTACGTGTTTAATATAATGAAAAGCGTTGTTTGTCTTGGTTTATTATTAATTAATGTTAGAGTGTAATAATTCGGTGGCAATGTGTTTGTTTTTTCACAGACTATTTCAGCCTGTTTACGCCAATAAAATGTGCTTTATGTTTCACTTTACAGAATAATTCAGACGTCACCATAATGAATGAGGTGAAAACAGGGAACTTTTGGAGACAATGAAGCTTTTCAGCAGCTCAGTTCATGATGATGATCCTGTTGTTTCTGTCAGACTTTGCACAAGAACTAAACTAACCTTATTTTAACTGCAATTAATAACTAACTTGTATCAAAATACTCCATATTCCTGACAGAAGCCATGTTCACTTAATTAAAATGTATTTAAACATTCAGTAACTTATCTTTGATTTTTCCAGATCTGGTCCTGTGAGCGTCAGTATCACACAGTGATCACAGTATCACACCTGCAGTGAAGCTCCTCCCACAATTCACCAATAAATACTGGAGATATTAACATCATCCTACAAGAGAAGGACAAACTCCAGGTGTAGCAGCTGAAATCTGTGTGACTGTTAAAGATGGAGTTTATTAAAGAGGAGATTGAAGACATGAGTATTTCAGAACCACCCAGAGTAAAACATGAAGAAACTGAGGAACAAATAGGTTGGTGTCTATTCTTGATTCTTCATTGTTGATTGGTTTGGTGGCTGTGAAATAATAATCAGTATATGGATCATAAATGATATAAATTGATCATAACCCAGTTTTAATCATATTAATAAACCAGTGACAGAACTGACCTTTGCATATCAAAGACACTTTATATTCAAACAAACAGGTGTCTATTTTTTTCTGCTAAGTGTTTTTAATTTTTACATTTAACCATATTAAACTGATACTAACTGCTAAATACATTTATTTTAGACCAGAAGAAAATGACGGAGCAAAGACACAAACTAAATAATGTAAATAAACACTGTGACTTCAAAACTCAAGGAACAAAAGCCAAAGAGCTGCACACCTGCTCACAGTGTGGAAAGAATTTCACACTTAAAGGAAACCTTAAAAAACACATGAGAATTCACACTGGAGAGAAACCGTTTACATGCACTCAGTGTGGAAAGAGTTTCAGATATAAATCTAATCTCAAGGATCATCTGCGCCTTCACTCTGGAGAAAAACCATTTAACTGTGATCAGTGTGGTAAAGATTTTAATTTATCGTCAGATCTTAAACGACACCTCAAAGTTCATTCAGATGAGAAGCCTTTTGTGTGTTCTCTCTGTGGAAGGAGTTTTTCACGACTGAACAGTTTTAAACTGCACCAGAAAACACATGATGAAGTGAGAGATCATGTGTGTTGTGACTGTGGGAAGAGCTTTACTACATCTAGTCATCTGAAACAGCACCAAAGAATTCACACTGGAGAAAAACCTTACAAGTGCTCATATTGTGACAAGAGGTTCAGTCATTCTGCAACCCTGAAATCACATGAGCGAGTTCATACTGGAGAGAAGCCGTACCACTGTACTCAGTGTGAGAAGAGATTTACACGTTCATTATACCTTCTAATTCATATGAAAACATGTTGCAAGTGAGCAACATTTGTTTTCATGTCAAATACCTCACAAGTAAACTGTGAGATAAAAAAATGTAGTTTTTCCTAAAAGTTTATCATTTTATTTTGTGAATTTGGTGAAAATCTTAGAAAAATTGAAAGACTGAAGAGTTGAAGCTTCACCAGTCAACAACTCTTAGGGTGCGTTCACACTTTGCATGTACAGTACAGTTTTTTTTTCTATATTATACCAGACATTGTGTCATTAACAGGACATTCGCCGGGCAAGATCGGAGAAGAAAAATAGTGCATCCACCAATGCAACGAGAATGATGGAGAAGGATATGCTTCTAAGTTTACTCGTCTTTGTTTTTGAATCGCTCTTTCAACACTCTTCTTCGACGACTACACACTGTGCTCAGTAGGCCTACTATGCCTATTGCCACCTAGTGGACTCGAAATTTGGGCTGCACACGGACGGGGTGTGCGGATGTCCGTGAGCCCTCCGGATGATGAAAATTACGTCATGCGGACAGTGCACGAATGCGGACGGCCGAAGTATACTTTGGGCTTCAGACAGCACAAGACTGGAGTTGTTTTCCACAACTTATTGCGGTTAATAACTCTTTTTACTGTCACATAAGTAACAGTCGCATACACAGTCTATTTACTGCTATATGAGTTGACCTAAAACTTTGACTTTTTGCAACGTTTTTTAGTAGCCTATCATAATCATTCATATATCACCTGCTGTTGCAATATGTACATCGCGATATGTACATTTGCAATATTTCGATAATTTAGATATATCGTGCAGCCCTATCAATGCAATGTAGTAGGAACTATATAGGGGCAATTGTAGACTAACGTTAGAGAGTCGATCTTGTAACCCGAAGGTTTTGGGTTTGAGTCTGAGTACCATCAGGAAATGTTTTGGCTCCAGATCTTCCATAGCATTTACACAGTGATTCAAACAGTAAAGTGGATGCACAGAACAGAAAAGAGCATCTTCTCGACATGTCAACAACACAAACCAAACTCGTACAGTCTCAGCTACAACTACAGTGTTTGAGGATGGGTCAAAGTACACATTGTTCACAAGCAGCCAAAAAAGACCATAGGCTGCCATTTGGTAGATTTGTTACATTGTTACGTAGGTATTTTTGGATTGTTCTACTGACAAAACACTGCAAAATTATCTTTATCAAAAAACTCCTAACAGCATAATCTGCAGAGAATTATAAGAGATCTAGGAGCTTCATACAGCTTTTTACAGCGGATGCCACTGAAAACACAGTAAGACTATCCTCACAGCGTTGTTTTCATACCAGTCATGTTGCTGCACTGAATAAGGTCTAGTTCCCTGTTTTCACCTCATTCATTATGGTGATGTCACTAGTGTCAACAGGCTGAGACAATCTCCAATATGCTATTTTTATTGAGAAAACTGATCCTAGACCAGCAGTTATGGGCAGCTTTTCTCTCTCAAAGCAATCAAAAGCTGCAGCAGGCAGTGGTTTGAATGAGAAACCTTCCTATGACTATTTACCTTCATGTATTGTTCTTATTCTGTGTACTTACTATTTTATTTTTAAATGGATTTTGTTGTTTTCTTTAAACTGTTGGCTGACAATAAATCGCATTTAACATTGAGTTCCACCCTATTTCACCAAGGACCACTCGCTTGGCCTTGCCACTGTTGTGTATTCAAAAGAAGATAATTAGGCTGCAAAGATGCAAGAGAGACGTGTAGAAAAACAATACTGTAACTGTAATTGAGTTAAGGTGAATAAAATGTTGAATCCATATATTATGAGACATATATTATGAAAATGCGGTCCCTTTAAGAAACACGACACCGCGCGCTCTGAGGATGCGCAGAAGAGAGAAGCGCGAGAGACGAGACGACTGCTGAAACTTTCACCATTTGAAGCTGAAAGCGACGCTCTTAACGACCGTGAATGAAGGACAAATTTGGAATATTTTCTTAGGATACCGTATATTTCCAGTCTGCAGGTCAGAGATGTTCCATTTATAAGGTAATAATTGATGTTTGTGTTGCCTAAATGTACACATTGTTCGTAGTGTAATGTACAGAAAGTTTTCATTTTGATCAGCCTTTATTCGGTCTGTACATGGAGTATGATTTATTTTGTTTTTGTTAGATTTCTGTTTAATTCATTATTATATTTATAAAGGTGTATTCCAATATAAACTTATACTATATAGATATGTTATGTGGTACAGAGATTCATTCAATTATAAATATGCATTACAACACATAGAAATGCAATACAGACATTCAGACAATAACAGTTCCATATATGGGAACTTTTGGAACAAAAAGCAATATTCCTTAAATCTTTACTCTGTGCTCCTGCAAGTGAACTCATTAACCCCCTTTAGAGATGTTTTAGACATTCAAGCTCTATGAATGAGCAAAGTCTTTCCATTCATCCAGTTAGCCGTTTTATTGTGAAGAAAAATATTTGTGAATTTGTATTTCGACAGAAATACTGTAGTCATAAGTATTGCACAATTTCTACGTAAACCTGATTCCAAAAAAGTTGGGGCACTGTACAAATTGTAAAAAATTGTAGTCTGCCTCGACCCAGATTCCACTCCAAAGTATATTTTAGAATGAGCTCATCCCCTAAATGGCTTAATTATCATAAAGAAGAAGAAAGTCAACTGGTGTATTGTTTATGTACCATTTGGTTGATCAAATCCTGAGCAAATGGTAATCACTTGTAGAATGGGAGTGGTGTGGGACACAGGGAACCATCTCAGACAATGAGGTGTCACAACTTCATTAACATACAGACCACAGCTGGTAAAACATGAGAAACTATATTTACATGAAGAGTGGTAAACTGAAACAGGTTAAAAGGTTTGAGATTTGGATGCTCTGGGTTCATTCTGACTCCAATGAACCCAAGGTGCTACGTGTACTTTGTCACTGCTACGCTGCAATAAACTTCTTAATCGAGATCTTCAACGTCCTCATCATTTTTTCTTACAAAATTGTGAATAAAAACAGAATGCAATGATGTGGAAATTTCAATATTTTATTCAGAATACAACATAGATGACATATCAAATGTTTAAACTGAAAATTGTAAATTTCATGGCATCAACACATCTCAAAAAAGTTGGAACAAGGCCATGTTTACCACTGTGTGGCATCCCCTCTTCTTTTTATAACAGTCTGCAAACGTCTGGGGACTGAGGAGACAAGTTGCTCAAGTTTAGGAATAGGAATGTTGTCCCATTCTTGTCTAATATAGGCTTCTAGTTGCTCAACTGTCTTAGGTCTTCTTTGTCGCATCTTCGTCTTTATGATGCACCAAATGTTTTCTATGGGTGAAAGATCTGGACTGCAGGCTGGCCATTTCAGTACCCGGATCCTTATTCTATGCAGCCATGATGTTGTAATTGATGCAGTATGTGGTCTGGCATTGTCATGTTGGAAAATGCAAGGTCTTCCCTGAAAGAGACGACGTTTGGATGGGAGCATATGTTGTTCTAGAACTTGGATATACCTTTCAGCATTGATGGTGCCTTTCCAGATGTGTAAGCTGCCCATGCCACATGCACTCATGCAACCCCATACCATCAGAGATGCAGGCTTTTGAACTGAGCGCTGATAACAACTTGGGTTGTCCTTGTCCTCTTTAGTCCGGATGACATGGCGTCCCAGTTTTCAAAAAAGAACTTCAAATTTGATTCGTCTGACCACAGAACAGTTTTCCACTTTGCCACAGTCCATTTTAAATGAGCCTTGGCCCAAAGAAAACGCCTGCGCTTCTGGATCATGTTTAGATATGGCTTCTTTTTTGACCTATAGAGTTTTAGCCGGCAACGACGAATGGCATGGTGGATTGTGTTCACCGACAATGTTTTCTGGAAGTATTCCTGAGCCCATGTTGTGATTTCCATTACAGTAGCATTCCTGTATGTGATGCAGTGCCGTCTAAGGGCCCGAAGATCACGGGCATCCAGTATGGTTTTCCGGCCTTGACTTCTGAGAGACACTGCCACTCCGAGAGGCTCTTTTTATAGCTCTCATGAAATCCAAAATGAGCCAATATTTGGCATGACATTTCAAAATGTCTCACTTTCAACATTTGATATGTTATCTATATTCTATTGTGAATAAAATATAAGATTATGAGATTTGTAAATTATTGCATTCCTTTTTTATTCACAATTTGTACAGTGTCCCAACTTTTTTGGAATCGGGTTTGTAATTAAAACTGAGAATATAGTGCAAAACAACAAAGAAAAACAAAACTGTATCTGACAATTAGTGAATAGACTGACAGAAATAACAGAGTCATAATGTTCGAGCTGCTGGAAAGCTTCTTAATCTCATTCATCAGTCCCAGTTTTCACTTCATTCATTATGGTGATGTGTGAGATCTTCTGTAAATTGGTTCATCAAGCTTGTCATTAGTGTCAGACAAACTACAGTATCGTCACATTATGTGATAATCACCTATTGATGTGTGTTTTTAATGTTTTACCCCTCAAGTTAAATAGATGACTAAAAATATTACTATTAAATGCTACAGAAACCATACCTGCAAACTCTCTTTTCTGACACTGAAATATGCAATTCACATGATTAGTGCTGATCTGAGGAGTTTTTATTTGAATATATCTGAAGTGGAATTACTGTTTTCAGAAAAGTTTCAGTGGCATCTTCTATCTTTCTTCAGTATGATGCCTAAAAAAGTATAAGTGCAGTGCTGCTTGTGTTCAGGAGTAACCACTGTATTTCTTCTTTTCCATAAGCACCACCTTCTGTCAGAGAGTGAATTTGTACTTGCATTCAGCCTGTCGCCGTTTCTGTTCATTTAACATTACGTACATAAACATTTATTAGGCTTAAATCAAAAGTGAGGTTTATCATTTTTCAAAAATGTTTTGTTTGGTCAAATCGGGTATTATTTGAACTGTAGATTTGTTTATATTTCATTCATATTTTACAGTTTAGGTTGTTACCATAGACATTCACTTTTTTCAGCAACATGTAGTTCTATTCTAATATTAGAACTTTCTGAAATCACTTTCTGAAATTTTACAGTTTTTAGAAGAATTGTTACTTATACTTGCAACCCTGCTCTATTCAGTCTCAGCATATTGTTTATTCTGTGATCTTATTTATAATTTTTGATTAGTTTAGAAATCAATTGAATACTATAATCTGTGCCTTGTTTCAGCCTTCATATAAAGCTGTTTTATATGTAACCATCAAAATGCTCTATATTTGATCTAAATTGAAGGCACCATATGTGTTTGCTGTTAAAGTAATCCAGTATATATTATTCAGTAACTTATCTTTGATTTTTCCAGATCTGGTCCTGTGGGCGTCAGTATCACACATTGATCACTTTTCACACCTGCAGTGAAGCTCCTCCCACAACAATTCACCAATAAATACTGGTAATATTCACATCATCCTACAAGAGAAGGACAAACTCCAGGTGTAGCAGCTGAATTCTGTGTGACTGTTAAAGATGGAGTTTATTAAAGAGGAGATTGAAGACATGAGTGATCCAGAACCATCCAGAATAAAACATGAAGAAACTGAGGAACAAATAGGTTGGTGTCCATTCTTGATTCTTCACTGTTGACTGCTTCGGTGGCTGTGAAATAATAATCAGTATATGGATGATAAATGATGGAGGAATCCATCTAAATGATCTTAACCCAGTATTAATCGTAACAAGTGAATGACAGAACTAACCTTTGCACATCAAAGACACTTGATACAGACAGTCTTGTTTTCTGCTGTTTTTTAATTTTTACACTTAACCTCATTGAAGTACTTAATATGTTTATTTTAGATCAGATAGAAGTGAAGGAGCAAAGACAGAAACTAAATGAAATAAAGAAACACTGTGATGTCAAAACTCAACTAACAAAAGCTAAAGAACTGCACACCTGCTCACAGTGTGGAAAGAGATTCACACTAAAAGGAAATCTATGCAGGCACATGAGAATTCACACTGAAGAGAAACCGTATACATGCACTCAGTGTGGAAAGAGTTTCACAGACAAAGGAGAACTTAACAAACACATGAGAATTCACACTGGAGAGAAACCGTATACATGCACTCAGTGTGGAAAGAGTTTTTCTCAAGCATCTGGTCTTAGACATCATCTGTTCCATCACTCTGGAGAAAAACCATTTAACTGTGATCAGTGTGGAAAGAGTTTCACACTAAAAGGAAATCTTAAAACACACATGAGAGTTCACACTGGAGAGAAACCGTATACATGCACTCAGTGTGGAAAGTGTTTCAGATTTAAATCTAATCTCAAGGATCATCTGCGCTTTCACTTTGGAGAAAAATCATTTAACTGTGATCACTGTGGTAAAGATTTTATTTCATCGTCACATCTTAAACGACACCTGAAAGTTCATTCAGATGAGAAGCCTTTTGTGTGTTCACTCTGTGGAAAGAGTTTTTCATGGCTGAACAGTTTTAAACTGCACCAGAACACACATAATGAAGTGAGAGATCATGTGTGTTGTGACTGTGGGAAGAGCTATACTACATCTAGTCATCTGAAACAGCACCAAAGAATTCATACTGGTGAAAAACCTTACAAGTGCTCATATTGTAACAAGAGTTTTGCTCATTCTGCAAACCTGAAATCACATGAGCGAGTTCATACTGGAGAAAAGCCATACGACTGTACTCAGTGTGGAAAGAGATTTACACGTTCATTATACCTTCTAATTCATATGAAAACATGTTGCAAGTGAGCAACATTTGTTTTCATGTCAAATACCTCACAAGTAAACTGTGTGAGTAGTTTTTCCTAAAAGTTTATCATTTTATTTGTGAATTTGGTGAAAACTTAGAAAACTAAAAAGACTGAAGAGTTGAAGCTTCACCAGTCAACAACTCGGATGGATTGTGTGTAAATAGGTTTTTCTTGAATTAGATATATTCATGTAATTTTCATATATACTAAATGTACTAAATTGTCTTCTGATTGTACATACAATTATGATAAATAAAACAGAAACAACATCTGGTCTTGATTGATCTATTTAATGAACAGATTATGAATTATATAGTTTTAATTGTTTTAAGTTTTTATCATGTATTCTTAATACTGTGATAAATACAAAGAGGTTGGAGTTTGTTTTTTTATCTTTTATTGACTACTTAGAAACAATAAAGTTCCAAAGATTCAGTTCACCAGATTTGGCGGATGTAGTTGAAACAATAAACAAACTCTTGATCATCTGCAATATTTACAGATGGTGTTAAATATCCCAGAACTGCAGTAAGTTTTAAGCGTGAACAAATATAATGGATTTACAGGACAATCATCAGGACTTCATAACTGGAGAAAAAAAAAAATTTCATAATTGGAGAAAAAAAAAACATATTGTAATTGTAATATCATTGCGCCTGCTGCACCCATGGTACGGCAGCAAAGATCCTTGATTATTACGCTGGAATTAGAGTATAGTTCCTAGCCATATCGGCCTAGAAAATCGCAACTTTTCATTTTCTGTCGGTCTTAGTACACAATATAACTACAAAAGAGTCAAGTTTTAAATAGGAAAAATATTGAAACTCTTTGTTCATTTTTGAGTGATATGCTAACGGTCTAATCAATGAACTATGCTAAGCTATGCTAAAAGTGGTACCGCCAGACCCGGAGATCGGCTGAATGAATTCGAAAATGGAAAAACTCAACTATTTAACTTTAGGGGAGTTGGAAAATGAGCCTATTTTCAAAAAAAGTGGAGTGTTCCTTTAAGCTTCATCTTTATTGCTCAGTGTTATTTGATATCTTCTGTCAAGTGAGAGAGCACTGTCTGTGTTATATTGTATATTGTTTTTAAATGAAAAACAAAATATAAAAAACAAATAATACTGTTTTATTTAGTGTCAATTCAATGTAGTAGGAACTATATATAGTATTATGGCAACTGTAACCAAGTTCAGGTGACTACTGTTGAAGTCATATGTATGATGATAGTGTATTTGCTCTGTAAAAGTGCAGTGATTTAAGTGTCCCTATTATATCACTTTGTTTACACATTGTTCACAGACAGCCAATGAAGACCATAGGCTGGCATTATGCAAATGTGTTAAATTGTTATGTAACATAAAGTGAGACTGGAACTGCTGACGACTTGTTGCGGCTGTTCAAAATTGATTCTTTCGTTTAGGAGACAATAGGTGCATTCCAATTTGCGTATTTATGCACTATTTTATGACATTTAAATAGTGCAAATAGAGTGTTCACACTGAAAATTCCAAAAAGAAAAAGTGCACTTTAAATACCCGGATGATGGATGTGGATGTGGAATTTTCATGCAATCTTCATGCACTCGACTGTCACAACTTTTATTATGTAGTGGAGGGAGTGGGGCTATCAGACTCTGATGCTGAATAACCTTATAAAATTCACACACTACATGAATGAGTAGTGCATAAGTGCATAGTGTATAGTGCCTTATTTGAGAAAGAACTAATATCTTTATTTATTATGCACGTCGATCTTTAATAATTAATTTGCAGACCTTTTACTTTCACAAACAGCTAAATAACACAAACACATTGCCTGAAAGGTAGTATTCACAAGAGCATAATGGGGGCTCTTTAAGAATATGCGGCCCCTTTAAGTAAAATGACACCGCGCACTGAGGATGCGCAGAAGAGAGAAGCGCGAGACATGAGCAAGACAAATGCTGAAACTTTCACGAGTTGAAGCTGAAAGCGACGCTGTTAACGATCGTGAATGAAGGACAAAATACATTTTCTCCGAATGCCGTATATTTCCAGTCTGCAGGTGAGAGATGTTCACAGATTACAGAGTTTAACATTAACCAGCTCCAGAATTTACGTATTTAAATACCAATGTAATGAAATGCGTTGTTTCTAGGTTTATTATTAAAGTGTAATAATATGTTGACATAGCCTATAGTTTTTCAGAGTCTCAGCTGTTGACACCAATAAAATGTGCTTAATGTACCACTTTACAGAAGATCTCAGACCTCACCATAATGAATGAGGTGAAAACGGATAACTTTTGCAGACAAAAAGGCTTTTCAGCAGTTCAGTTAAACATGATGATCCTGTTATTTTTGTCAGACTTTGGACAAAAATTGAACAAACCTTGTTTTAAATGCAATTAATATCCAACTTTTTTCAAAATTCAAATCCCTGGTAGAAATGTGTTCACTTAATATAAGTGTAAAGTAATACAGTATACATTCAGTAAGTTATCTTTGATTTTTCCAGATCTGGTCCTGTGGGTGTCAGTATCTCACAGTGATCACAGTTCACACCTGCAGTGAAGCTCCTCCCACAACAATTCACCAAAAAACGCTGGGAATATTCACATCATCCTTCAAGAGAAGGACAAACTCCAGGTGTAGCAGCTGAAATCTGTGTGACTGATAAAGATGGAGTTAATTAAAGAGGAGATTGAAGACATGAGTATTTCAGAGCCATTCAGAATAAAACATGAAGATACTGAGGAACAAATAGGTTGGTGTTCATTCTTGATTCTTCATTGTTGACTGCTTTGGTGGCTGTAAAATAATAATCAGTATATGGGTGATAAATGATAGAGAAATTTATCTAAATGATCATAACCCAGTTTTAATCATATTAACAAATGAATGACAGAACTGACCTTTGCACATCAAAGATACTTTGGTAACACTTTACAATAAGGTCTCAACATTAGCTAATGTATTAACCCCTTAAGCCCTGAAGGCATTTTCTTAGTTGTTTTTTCTGAGTAACAAACAAAAAAGTAGACACGTAATTATATTTTTACATATCTTATTTGATGCAATGATTCCGGAAGATAATAAGGTAGGGGATTAATTCTTTTTTTGGTGATGTCCCTCTATATATGAGCTGCATCTGATTCAAATTTTGTGGTGATAGCATAGCAGCTGTTGCTGCTGGAGTATCCAATCTAAGCTGTAAAGGCTTCATCCTCGTTTGCATTTAAAGATACATGCATGAAAACAGCATGTTTTCCTCCCACCCAAAATAGGGGCTTTCAAGACATCCTATAATAAATAATCCATGGGGTATTTTGAGCTGAAACTTCACAGACACATTCTGGGGACACCAGAGACTTATATCACATGTTGTAAAAAGGGGCATAATACTTCCTCTTTAAGTAACATGAACTAACAATGAGCAATACATTTGTTACAGTATTTATTATCTTTGTTAATATTAGGTAATACAAATCTAGCTGTTCATTAGTTGTTCATATTACTTTTAATTTAATAATGTTTTAATAAATGCTGTAGAAGTATTGTTCATTTTTAGTTAATGTTAACTAAATTAGTTAATTAATGAAACCTTATTGTAAAGTGATACTGATACTTTATACTCGCACAGACAGGTGTCTTGTTTTCTGTGGAGTGTTTTTAATTTTCACATTTAACCTCATTGAACTGATTCTAACAGCTTAATATGTTTATTTTAGACCAGAAGAAAGTGAAGGAGCAAAGACACAAACTTAAGGACGTAAAGAAACACTGTGACTTCAAAACTCAAGGAACAAAAGCCAAAAAGCTGCACATCTGCTCACAGTGTGGAAAGAGTTTCCAAAATAAAGGAAACCTTAAGGCACACATGATAATTCATACTGGAGAGAAACCGTATACATGCACTCAGTGTGGAAAGAGTTTTTCTCGAACATCAAGTCTCAGACATCATCTGTACATTCACTCTGGAGAAAAACCATTCAAGTGTGATCAGTGTGGAAAAGGTTTTAATTTTTCACCAAATCTAATTCGACACCTGAAAGTTCATTCAGATGAGAGGCCTTATGTGTGTTCTTTCTGTGGAAAGAGTTTTTCACGGCTGGACAGTTTTAAACTGCACCAGAAAACACATGATGAAGTGAGAGATCATGTGTGCTTTGACTGTGGGAAGAGCTTTACTAGAGCTAGCTGTCTGAAACAGCACCAAAGAATTCACACTGGAGAAAAACCGTATACATGCACTCAGTGTGGAAAGAGTTTTTCTCAAACATCAGTTCTCAATACTCATCTGCTTCGTCACTCTGGTAATAAAACATTTAACTGTATTCAGTGTGGTAAAGATTTTATTTTGTCATCAGATCTAAAAGATCATCTGAAAGTTCATTCAGGTGAGAGGCCTTATGTGTGTTCTCTATGTGGAAAGAGTTTTTCACGGCTGAAGAGTTTTAAAGTGCACCAGAAAACACATGATGAAGTGAGAGATCATGTGTGTTTGGACTGTGGGAAGAGCTTTACTAGAACTGACCATCTGAAACAGCACCAAAGAATTCATACTGGAGAAAAACCTTACAAGTGCTCATATTGTGACAAGAGTTTCACTCAGTCTACACACCTGAAATCTCATGAGCGAATTCATACTGGAGAGAAGCCGTACCACTGAACTCAGTGTGGGGAGAGTTTCAGAGATGCAGCAGATTTAAAAAATCATCTGTTTATTCATACTGAGTTTTAAACTTCACCAGAAACACACGATGAAGTGAGATATGTCACCTTTATTTATATAGCACTTTTTTACAATGCATATTTTTTCAAAGCAGCTTTACAGCGATAGCAGGAAAATAAAATTTTGTTTTGGCTGTATAGCAGCTCTAGGAAAAAAAATGTATTATTGTCCAGCTTGAGTAAGTTGTGTTGTTTCATTTCCACTGTAAAAAATTTCTGTATTTCTGCATTGTCTGTAAAGCTGCTTTGAAAAAATATGTATTGTGAAAAGTGCTATACATATAAATGTAAAATTGATTGAATTGAATTTGCATTGAAACGTTAAATCACATGAGTAAAGTTTTTTAAACGTTTATCAGGCCTTTTGTTTTTTTTAATGTCAAATAGCAAATACCGTGAGATAAAATGTATTTTTTTTCCCACTCAACAGTCAACAACTCTTACAGTGTAAACTAAGTGATTGTGAGTAAACAGGTGTTTCTTGAATTAGATATATTCGTGTCATTTTTATAAGTGTACTAAATTGTCTTCTGATTGTACATTCTATTATCAGTGGAGCAGTAGCATGTGTAGAAAAGTTCCAACTGGTTACCTGATTTGTGAGTAGCTGCAGTAAACACTCGCTTGAGGTCAAACAAGGCTAGCAGAGTGTTGAAGTAAGCAGCCTGAGGTTTTTCTAGGTGTTCTAGGTTAAGTCTTTTTTTATATGCATTGGTTAGAAAATAAACATGAATTATTTGTAAATATTTAGAATAAACTTAGTGATCATAAACTATATATTATTATAGAATTCTTCATAAACACAAGCAAAATGTATCCAAAACCATACAGTCAGTGTTATAAAGGATTCAAATATGCAGAAGATGCTGGAAAACCAAACAATCTGCAGGGCCTGGAGGATTTTCTGAAGAACAGTGTATGGTTTAACTGCTCAGGGCAAACAAGGGACTCATGAACTACTCACTAAACTCTGTAACACTGCAATCACCTTTTCCATAGTACTAAAGTGGTGAATAATACTGAAAATTACTGATTACTGCGAGTACATTGGGTTCTAATATATGTAAACTTTCTGTATATGCCGTCTACTCCTTGTGTACTGTGTATTTTGTGTTAATGTGTATATTGTCAATTGTACATACATTGTGTTGTTTATACTGCCATGTACAAAGACTGCACCTAAGAATTTCACTGCTGGTACACTTGTGTATACGTATGACAATAAAGAGATTTGATTTGACTGTGAAAGTAATGTCTTTATTGAACACATCCCATTGTTTGTTAGCTTAAGCACATTGTGTGACTATACTTGTGACTTTGATGAAGATCAGATGACATTTTATGAGTATTTAATGCATAAAAACAACCAATTCAAAAGGGTTCACTTACTTTACATTTTAAAACAAATAGTACCAAACACTGGGACTGTACCTAGAAAAGGAGGAGTACTTTGCACACATATGGAGACAAGCTTAAATCCTGTATGGTGCATTCCAAACGGGATATACAGTGCCCTCCACAATTATTGGCACCCATAGTAAATATGAGCAAAAGCGGCTGTGAAAATAAATCTGCATTTTTTATCCTTTTGATCTTTCATTCAAAAAAATGTACAAAATTCTAACATTTCATTGAAGTAAAACAATTGAAAGTGGGGGGAAACTCAAATTATGAAATGAATGTTTTTCTCCAATACATGTTGGCCACAATTATTGGCACCCCTCGAAATTCTATGAGTAAAATATCTCTGAAGTATATTCCCATTCATATTTAGATTTTTTAGCACACCAGGGTGATCATGAACATGAAATTGTCCAGCCATGACTTCCTGTTCCACGGGAGTATAAACATGAGGAAACACAGAGGCCAAATTTCCTTAATCATTCATCACAATGAGTAAAACCAAAGAATATAGTTCTGATGTGCAGCAAAAGATTGCTGAGCTTCACAATATAGAAAGTGGCTTTAAGAAAATAGCTAAAGCATTGAAAATCCCGATTTCCACTATCAGGACAATAATTAAGAAGTTCCAATCAACTAAAGATGTTACAAATCTGCCTGGAAGAGGACGTGTGTCTAAATCGTCCTAATGCGTGGTGAGGAGGAAAGTTTGAGTGGACAAAGACTCTCCAAAGATCACAGCTGGAGAATTGCAGAGATTAGTTGAGACTTGAGAAAGCCTAAAAAAAAATGATCAAACAGCACCTACATCCCCACAAGTTTTTTGGGAGGGTTTCAAGAAAAATCCTCTGCTCTCATCCAGAAACAATCTCCAGCATATTCAGTTGTCAGACACGTCTGGAACTTCAAATGGGACCAGCTTCTATGGTCAGATGAAACTAAAAAAAGGACTTTTTTGCAGCAAACCCACCAGATGGATTTGGTGCACACATGGATAAAAAGTACCCCATGTCCACGGTTAAATATACTGCTATATCTTTAATGATGTGGGCCTATTTTTCTGCTGGAGATCCAGGACATCTTGTTCAGATACATGGTATCATGGATTCTATCAAATACCAACAGATAAAATATCAAAACCTGACCGCTTCTGCTAGAAATCCAATAATGGGCCAGTGGTTGGATCTTCCATCAGGACAATGATCCAAAACAAACATCAAAACCAACACAAAAATGTGTCACATGAGCACGAAATAAAGCTTCTGCCATGACCGTCCCAGTCCCCTGACCTGAACCCTAAAGAAAATGAGTGGAGTGAACTGAAGAGAAGAAGCACCAACA
The DNA here is from genome assembly GCA_036281575.1 of Ancherythroculter nigrocauda. Lineage (NCBI taxonomy): Eukaryota > Metazoa > Chordata > Actinopteri > Cypriniformes > Xenocyprididae > Ancherythroculter > Ancherythroculter nigrocauda. The sequence continues at coordinate 42,086,131 of VTFQ01000013.1, forward strand.
TGGAGCTGGAATCTGAAGGATCTGTAGAGATTCTGTATGGAGGAATGGTCTCTGATCTCTTGTCAGGTGTTCTCCAAACTCATCAGGCATTAGAGAAGATGGCTCAGAGTTGTTATCTTGGCAAAAAGAGGTTGCAAAAAGTTTTGAATGAAAAGGTGCCAATAATTGTGGCCAATGTGTTTTGGAGGAAAACATTTCATAATGTGATTTTCTCCCCACTTTCAATTCTTTTCCTTCAATGAAACGTTATATTTTTGTGAATTTTTTTAAAGAAAGATCAAAAGGATAAACAATGCAGATTTATTTTCACAGCCGCCTTTACTCATAATTACTAAGGGTGCCAATAATTGTGGAGGGCACTGTATCACCCTCCGAAGGGCACTTCAGAGTGAAATCAATCATGGCCGCCATATTGAAGGGTCGTTCTAAACCAAAACTGGCCACTTCAAAGGGCCCTTCTGAATGACAACTGATGGACATTCCAGGCCCCCATGATCCTTTGCACAGGGAAGTTGTTTGGTGTCACAGAATGGGTACTGAAGGCTCGGAGTTCGTTTTTACCTATAAATGTATGTATAGTATTTTTCTAGAGTTGTTATATTATTATGGTCAAAATGACATTAAAAATACAGCTACCTTTATCAGTCCATTCAAATGTTTCAAATACATAGACACAATATACAATATGGTACAATAAACCAAAATAATAATAAATAAACTAACATTAAACAAAAGGCGCAGCTTGCACAATCTACTCAGTTCAGAGCGTGTTTTTTGGTGATCACCCAGCGTACGAAATGTGCGACAAAGGCGTCTCCTCAATTGTCTAGTTAAGATGATGCTGAAGTGCGTTCCAAAAAATAGTTTTTTGACCCCTACACCATTCATCCCTTTGAAGCTAGGGAATAGGGATGAGCTCTTCCGAATGGAACGCAGGGCTTGTCTCCATATGTGTGTAAAGTACTCCTCCTTTTTCAGGTACAATTCCAGTGTTTGGTGTTTTGTCCCCAACAGGAGCCGGAAATGTCCACCTTTTACAGCACATTCAAAAAACACCCCACAAATACATTGCAAAAAAAAGCCAACCAATGTACATGACAATGAGCAACACCTCTACAGAGTCTAAATTAAAGGGTGTCTACCTCAATGGCTTAATATTTGAAAATATGGCAAAGAAGATTGTCAGGTGTGGCCACTGGAGTAAATATGCACAAAAGAAAGTGAATAAGGCTCAAGGTAAAGTATTAAGAGCGGTAGGATATATAACAAAGATAATAATACAAATACAAAGAAGTGGTCATGAAGGTGAACAATCAGATGAAGCTCACATTCAGCTGTAAGGTGAATGTTAGCCTTGATTTCAAACAGGTTCACATTTCCATTGCCATACTCTTTAACAAAGGACACAAAAGGGGGTGTCGCATTTACTTGTGATATTATTACAACTGAATTGTGTTTCTCCAGAGTGAATGCTCTGATGCTGAAATGTCTCCTATTTCTAAACCTCATCGCACCATTTTCTTTCCAGAATGAGTTTGCAAATGCTGTTTCAGGTTTGTGTGATATGTGAAAGCTTCTCTTCAGAGTGAACTCTCATGTGACTCTTAAGGTTTCCTGTGGTTGAGAAAAACTTTCCACACTGAAGACACTTGTAAGGCTTCTCTCCAGTGTGAACTCTAATGTGAATCTTAAGCTGATCTTTCATCGTGAAGCTCTTCACACACTGAGGGCAGGTGAACGGCTTCTCTCCAGTGTGAATTCTCATGTGATTCTCAAGGTTTGATCGGTATTTGAAACTCTTTCCACAGTCATGGCACATGCAGGGCTTCTCTCCGACATGAATTTTTACATGATTCTTAAGGTGATTCCTGTCTGTGAAACTCTTTTCACACTGATGACATTTGTAAGGCTTCTCTCCAGTGTGAACTCTCATGTGAATCTTAAGGTCTCCTTTAACCGTGCAGCTTTTTCCACACTGAGGGCAGGTGAAAAGCTTCTCTCCAGTGTGAGTTCTCGTGTGATCCTCCAGGTTCTCTCTATTTGTGAAACTCTTTCCGCAGTGATGGCACATGTAAGGATTCTCTCCGATGTGAATTTTTACATGATTCTCAAGGTGAATCCTGTCTGTGAAACTCCTTTCACACTGGTGACATACAAAACAGTTCTCTCCAGAGTGAATCCTCATGTGCTGATTAAAGTGTGCTTTAAATGTGAAACTCTTTCCACACTGATCACAAACAAACGGCTTCTCTCCAGTGTGAATTGTCATGTGAGTCTTAACACTTTCTTTTTGTTTGAAGCTCTTTCCACACAGTTTGCAGGTGTAAGGCTTCTCTCCAGTGTGATTACTAATGTGGGCATTAAGCTCTTTCTTCTGTTTAAAACTCTTTCCACACTGAGAGCATGTGAACGGCCTCTCTCCGGTGTGAACTCTCATGTGAATTTTAAGATTTCCGTTTTGTGAGAAGCTCTTCCCACACTGTTGGCAGGTGAAAGGCTTCTCTCCGGTGTGAACTCTCAAGTGGTCATCAAGGTTTTTTTTCAGTGTAAAACTCTTTCCACACTGAGGGCATATGAACGGCCTCTCTCCCGTGTGGATTTTCATGTGGACTTTAAAGTTCTGTTCTTGTGTGAAACTTTTTCCACACTGTTGGCAGGTGAAGGGGCTCTCTCCGGTGTGAAACCTCAAGTGGGCTGTAAGGATTTTTTTCTGGTTAAAACTCTTTCCACACTGAGTGCATGTGTACGGCTTCTCTCCGGTGTGAATTCTCATGTGGGTCTTAAGATTTCCTTTTAGTGAGAAACTCTTCCCACACAGTTCGCAGGTGTGAGGCTTCTCTCCCGTGTGGATTTTCATGTGGACTTTAAGGCAGTCTTTTCGTCTGAAACTTTTTCCACACTGTTGGCAGGTGAAATGACTTTCTTCAGTGACGTTAAGGTAACTAGTTTCTGTTTTATGAGTCTGTGAGACATATGAAATCATGAAATCATGACATTTCTCATACTGAATTTTCTCTTCCATTTCATTCAGTTCTTGACTCTCCTCTTTCAGAGTGATCAGGTCTAGGGTAAAAAGAAACAAAAACGTGTTTTAATGGCAGAAAGACATCAAAAACATCAAACCCAACATGTATGCTAGATCATATAACCACTAAAAGAACTGAAAAAGGTGTAACCTGTAATCTCAGAACCTTTTGTCAATATTGTTAACTCTTTGTTGTCTTTAGGACACGTCCCAAATACTTCCTCCTTATAAAGAGACAAGTCAGAAGTACTTCGAGATTTGAATCCCGTCCAAATCTCCCATGTCTGTGTTTTTTCTCACACAAATTACCGTGTAGTAAATTACCTATTGTTTTTCAGCAAACTCAGCAGTCCTCTGAGAAATCGAATCAGTAAATTGTATTATACTAACGCTTCGCCTCATGTGCTTTTTGACCTACATATAGATAAACAGCCACTTGTAAAACTTGTTAAGTTTACTTTATTAGGGTTTTAATAATACATTTCACAATTACACAAAAAGTTATATTTTAAAAATGTGATTTTATACATTTTATGATGTCCAAAAGGCACCGAATACCAGGAATGACCGACATTATGGGAGAGTCAGGAGTGAAACAGATACATCGCAGGAACGCACAATAGTCAGAAATTCAGCTCGAGTGGGATTAAAGGGATAGTTCACTTTAAAATGAAAATTACCCCAAGCTTTCCTTACCCTCAAGCCATCCTAGGTGTATATGTATCTTCTTTCAGACAAACACAATCGGAGAATTATTTAAAAAAATATCCTTAGTCCTCCAAGGTTTATAATGGTTTGAATGGCTGCCCAGATTTTGAAGACAAAAAAAATGCATCCATCCATTAAAAAGGAATCCATACGACTCCACATATACACCTAGGATGGATTGAGGGTGAGTAAATCATGGGATAATTTTCATTTTTGGGTGAACTGTCCCTTTAAGAAAACAGCCCCATGCAAGACCATAACCTGACCCAGGAGAACTGGTTAATAATAGATCTCAGACCTGTCATTCATCAACATATTAGAAAAATACTGTCCTCTCAACTGTGTTCAGTTCTGCAGAATAGCAGTTTTTGTTAAGAGCTTTGAATATTTAATATTGTCAGCTTCCATGTGAATCACACAAAAACATGACAAACATAAAACCAGCATTTATGTTGTTTCTTCCTCAAAAGGAGAAAGTGTTTTTCAGTCTTATTTCCTTTTAAAAGTTTATGTTTCCAGGAGTAAATGTGTCTTAATCTGTATGCTTGGAAATAAAGTAATGTTTAAAATATCCTGATTTGATAGTGATTTAAGTTTTTTTTTAAAAAAATAAATAAAAAAAAATCAATTATAGACAATAAAAGTTGATCACTTTCATTTGCTTGGGTTATTTCTTTAATGTTGTTCCTAATTTAATTCGTACATGTCATTAATTCTGTCATGAGGCAAATAACACAGATAAAAAGATTCATGACGCAGAAGGAAGACTTTGAAAATTAAACCAACCTGTTTGTTCCTCAGTATCTTCATGTTTGACTCTGAACGCTTCTTCAATCTTCATGTCTTCAAACTCCTCTTTAATAAACGCCATCTTTATAATAGTGTCACGATCTCAGTCACTTCACCAGGAGTTTTTCTGTGTGTTTGGACACTCTGTCATGAATAAGATGAGAATAATTAACAGAAAGAAAAATAAATGCAAACTAAATCTCTGTGTGCGTCTCAATCAGCTCCCTAGTTGAGTACTTAGCGCACTGGTAAGTGAGTGTGAGTTAATGGACTTAAATGATCTGATTAGACAAAAAAACACTCAAAACTAGCACTATAAATTAACAAAAGAACACAGATTATAGAGACAATTCATATTTAGACATTTATGATTTACATGTATTGAGTTGTATAATATATTTAATAGATTAGACTTGTCAGTTGATTTGTATAAGTTGTCATTACACATGCTGTGATTCATGTGCTTACAAACAGTGAATTATTTGATTTAAATGAACGTGAATTGGCTTTTGAAAAGTTTCTCTATCATTACTTGCCAGTGACCAAACAGCTTTTCTATAATGTAATGCTTCACTGTATAGGGAGCAAAATGAAACGCACCTTTTGTGTTACTCATTTGTGGTTGTGCTTCACTGATAAATAAACTATGCTCATTAATGTTATTAGATACATTATAATTTTACACTAAAAAATAATTCATTTCATAGTTCTCTATATAATTGTCTAAACGGGTTATATTGGTTTAAACATATCAATGATTAAATAAACAAACCTTTCTTCAGTAGATTCATCACAGATGCAGGAGCGCGGCGCAGCCTTATGACATCATGACGCCACACCAAAATAAAAGTCCTGTTCGCACACTCAAAATAATAGAAATTCACATACAGAAAACACATTCAAATGATGAGATAAAAGATTAATTCACAGGATAAATTGCAGATTTCCACATGATTTGTGATATTCTCAATCATGAATAAAGTCAAGTATTTTGATCTTCATATTATAAAGGATTGGGAAAAACTTTTTTTTTTGTAAGTTTTCAATATTTCAAAATGATAAGAAACTAAGTTTTGTAATCTGAAAATAAAGTATAAAGAAAGAACAGAACCTCTGCTTTTAAACAACAATAACAACAAATTATTCTAGTGTCATACATTCTTTTTAATCATATCTTGAAGTTTCATAAAAAGCAACATTTTGAACAAAAAGCTTTTAAAAAAAATCATGTTATTGTCAAAGACTACATTTGGATTAATGATCAAAATATAAATGGAGTCCATCAACACCCTCATGACTTTACAGTCATACTCTTCATGGGTTCAACATTTCATCACGTAACATTCAGCAGTTTTGATTTATATGCTGTTTAATGACTGACGGTCGGCCGTTGGGCAGTTTTTGTTCGTCGGCCGACTAAGTTTTCCCAGTGTATAGGCAGGTACACACCAAACCAACCCCCGACGAACTAGTGGCAACGAAAGCAGACTGAGAGGTTGGCTCACGTCGGCAGCGTCTGTGTCCAAAGTTGGCCTGACACACCAAACGACGCTCGACAGCCGACGGCCAAGTAGCACGTCCGTTCTGTGCCTGTGTAAGATGAAATGCCTTTCCGTACCAGCAGGGGGCAGTATCTGAACAGCCAATTAGAATGATCAGATGGCCCGACGGACCGTCGAGCTCCAACACAGATTCAACATGTCAATTCGGACGAAAAAAGGCAGACGAGGACCAACTTCAGCCGACAGTGTGGAACACACTGAGAAAACTTAGTCAGCCGACGAACAAAAACTGCCCGATTGCTGACAGTCGGCTTGGTGTGTTCCTGCCTTATTCCACACCATCGGCTGAAGTTGGTCCTCATCGGCTTTTTTTTCGGCTGATTCGACACGTTAAATCAGCGTCGGAGCTCGTCGGGCCAGTCTGATCATTCTGATTGGCTGTTCAGCTACTGCCACCTACTGGTACGGAAAGGTATTTCATCTTACGCAGGCGCAGAATGGACGTGCTACTTGGCCGTCGACTGTCGAGCATTGGTTTGGTTTGTCAGGACACCTTTGGACCCAGACGCTGCCGACGTGAGCCAACCCCTCAGTCTGCTTTCATCGCAACTAGTTCGTCAGCATCGGCTTGGTGTGTCCCTGCCTTTAAATTACTTCCTTCGATTGTTTCTGCATGTGTAGACTTCCTAATTAAAAGTATTCTTATTATTTTTAGTCGAAAAGAATATACTAATATCACACTTGAATAAACTTGTATTTTTAAAGGATACCCTGTAACAAAGAACTCAAACAGTCTTTCATTTACATGACTTTTTATATGTATTTCTTAGTGTCATGATTACACTGATCACAACTGAATTGCTTTTCTCCAGAGTGAATGTACAGATGATTGCTGAAATGTCGCCTTTTCATCTTCTTGTCAGTCACTTTCTACAATGAGTTTTCAAATGCCGTTTCATGTTTGTGTGATATGTGAAACTCATGTCACACTGACGACACTTGTAAGGCTTTTCTCCAGTGTGAATTCCCATGTGAATCTTAAGGTTTCCTTTAATTGTGAAGCTCTTTCCACACTGAGAGCATACAAACGGCTTCTCTCCAGTGTGAGTTCTCATGTGATTCTCAAAGTTTGTTCTATGTATGAAACACTTTCCACAGTCTTGACATATAAAACGGTTCTCTCCTGAGTGTGTCCTCTTGTGGAGATCAAGGTGAAATTTATATCTATAATTTTTTTCACACTGGTCACAAGCATATGGCTTCTCTCCAGTGTGAACTCTCATATGGACATCAAGTTCTTTTTTCTGTTTGAAACTTTTTTCACACTGAGTGCATGTAAACGGTTTTTCTCCAGTGTGAATTCTCATGTGAATCTTAAGATTTCCTTTTAGTGAGAATTGATTCCCACACTGAGGGCAGGCGTAAGGCTTCTCTCCGGTGTGGATTTTCAAGTGATTCTTCAGATGACCGTTTTGTGAGAAGCTCTTCCCACACTGAGAGCATATGAATGGCTTCTCTCCAGTGTGAACTCTCGAGTGGGCTGTAAGGTTGTATTTTTGTCTAAATCCCAGTCCACACTGAGGGCATATGAACGGCTTCTTTCCACTGTGGATTCTCAAGTGGTACTTTAGGCTTTTTTTTCGATTGAAAGCCTTTCCACAATGTTGGCAGGTGAAATGGCCCTCTTCAGTGTGAACACTCATCTGGACTTTAAGGTTTCTAGGTTCTGTTTTATGAGTCTGTGAGTAACTAAACGATTTTTTCCCAGTCATGAAATCATGACATTTCTCATACTGATTTTTCTCTTCCATTTCATTCAGTTCTTGACTCTCCTCTTTCAGCACCATCAGGTCTAAGGTGAACAGAAACAAAAACCAAGTTAACAGCAGTTTAATGGCACATAATACCAGGAAGAAACGGGGCCTAAGATGCATTTTGGTCAATTGGATTCCACAGTTGGAAGCGGGAGACACATAGTTTCCACCAGGTATTTTAATCAATTCTCTTTTGTCCACTTTCAACCACTTCTGTTCTGTTCGACCGGAGGGTCTATGGGCGGATAAATGTATGGATGTTTTCAGATCTTTCAATCTAATGAACAAAATGAGCTCCCGCAATTTACATATAAATGCGCACGGAGACAGCAGAAAAACATACGGAAAGCACCGGCTTTCGTTTCTCCTCTGATAGCCACAATACCACGCTGAACGCTGTAAAAAAATCAGGAATGGTGAGAGACTATCTGGCTCACGCAATTTCCATAATGTTTACACGTTATGTAAGTCGGTGGAGAGCAGGCGGTCTTTAGTGGCTGTTCAAACAAATTTGACCATATGAGCGTTTACACTACGAAAGCAATTCGGTCAAATGCATTTTCAACTATCGCTGGAAGTGGTCAAAAGTGGACAAGCTCAAAACGTTTTACACCCTGTTTACACCTGTATTTAGTGTTGTCCACTTGTGATCCGATTGACCAAAACACATCCTAATACCAGGTGGAAACAGGGCCAAAGACATGAAAATATTCAGACATGTAAAACATCAAATCAAACAACATACATGCAAGATCCTATACCCACTAAACAACTGAAAAAGGTGCACCTGCAATCTCAGAACCTCTTGTCAATGTTATTAATTCTTAGCTTTCTTTAGGATACGTCCCAAATACTTTCAAGCTGGCAGCTATTAACACCCTTATAAAAACCCACAGTAGAGCACTGGATTGGGATCCAGTGCTTCCGAACACAAATCTAGCAGGATCAGGCAGTTTGAACTTTGCTGTGGGTGGGAGGTCAAAAATATACACCACAGGTCCTGGGAGTCAAGAATGGAGTCAACAAATTTTCAGGAAAGTAAAATAGGCTTGTGATGGCTAGAGGACTGGGTCAGAGCATCTCCAAAACTGCAGCTCTTGTGGGTTGTTCCCAGTCTGCAGTGGTCAGTATCTATCAAAAGTGGTCCAAGGAAGGAACAGCGGTGAACCTGCAACAGGGTCATGGGTGGCCAAGGCTCATTGATTCAGACCAGCTTTATCGAATGTTCACAAATGTTTATTGGAACTATGATTTTAGAAAATGGCAAATCATTGAATTACATTGGTAGCAACGAAAGATGCGACTATAGTTGACTAACGATGCTTTTGGGAAATGCACCCCTGAGCATTTAGTTCAGCCCAATCCCATTTCTTAATTGTTTTTCCTAATTTAATTTGTGCACGTCATTAATTTTGTCAAGTTGCGTGTAGTAAATAGAGATATTCATGATGCAGAATGACTGAAGAAAGACTTTGAGAATGAAACCAACCTGTTTGTTCCTCGTCGTCTTCCTGTTTGACTCTGAACGCTTCTTCAATCTTCATGTCTTCAATCTCCTCTTTAATAAACGCCATCTTTATAATAGTGTGAAACTCAGTTGCTTCACCAGGAGTTTTTCTGTGTGTTTGGACACTCTGTCATGATTAAGATTAGAATAATTATTAGAAAGAAAAATAAATGCAAAGTAAACTAAATCTCTGTGTACATCTCAATCAGCTCCCTAGTTCAGTACTCAGCGCACTGGTAAGGGACTAAGTCAGAGAGAGTTAATGGACTTAAATGACCCGATTAGACAAAAACGCTCAAAACTAGGGTTGCCAAGTTAAGAAATTGTAAATACAGAACAATCGTGGTTCTTTATAGGAAAATAAGAGACAGAATAAGGGACACTCCAGGGCTCTAGACTCATTCTTCCCACTGGTCGCACTGGTGCAACTAACTTTCTCAGATGGTTGCACCCTTTTTTTTATATTAATCATAATGACCTTGCATGTTGATGAATAGTTCTCTTAATTTGTATATGCTGGTTTTGCATTGATGTAAAGACTGACAGTGACTAAAAACGTGATATTTGCTAAATATTTTATTCTGAAAATTGTTTCCAACAAGCATAAATTTAATAGAAAACATTACTAACAAAAGTATTATTGCCATGGGTGTTATTTTATTAAAGTATTACTTCCATGCTTGTCATGTGACACACCACAACCACAATAGCCCTGTATTGCAGATGTAGCTTTTATTTAGTTTTTCCTTTTTTATTCAAAATATTCAAAATTGTTGGCTATGTCATCAACTACCTCAAATACATGTAAGTAATTGTGTTTTGTTGTTAAAAACTTTATAATGATCATGTTAGTTGATCTACAATGCATAATGGGCGCCACCATGTTAGTTTGCGCCGCAGTTCAAAGAACAGGATCTGTCGGATTTACAACACTTCAATTCATCCACTTCTCCTGAAATAGATAAAAGCGGCGAGTGATGTGGGATAAGAATAGAGTAAACTATATAGTTACTTAAACAATGTGTATCTGATATGAATAAAACACCTCTTCAATTTATAACTGAAAGGACTGTTATTGCCGCATCGATATTGTTGTATCAGGTGATCCAATAAATGAAGTGTGCTCTCCTGACAAATCCCTTGGACAAAGCATAAATGACACAGGTGAACTCAAAATTAACATGAGTAATTTTATTGTGCAAGGTCTGCAAAAGGAACAAGACAAAGCCTCAAAGAAAGATGCCAAAAAGAAGATGAGAAGGAGGAAGGACGAAGCCCAACCAGGAGAGGATCATCTCTAAAGGAAGAGAGATGATGCGATTAATCAGACAGCAAGAGAAATTAAATAAAAGATTAATTAGTAATTGTACAAAATGGGTTTGGACTTTGACACACAAGGCTGACGCTCTGACCAGAGAGGAGCCTCAGTGCTGGCTGTAAGTAAAAATAGGTTATAAGAGCAACAGACATTCTATTGGTTTCAAAGAAATGAGGCGTGAGAAGCAAACTGTGTCTCTTCATGCAGTTAGTAAAATCAGATATAGAAGTAGAGAAGAATTCATGCATCTCTCACTTTGCAATGAAAGGTGTTGCAACTGCAACCACAACATGTATCTTATGCTTTGTAACAAAAACGTGCTGCAGAACACCAGAAAGAAATGGCCTAAGATCAAATCATCTGAAGGGTAACAGGAATCCAGAGGTGTTAAGCTTGACTTCTTTGTCCAAATAAGAAAATCCTGTGCTAAGTGTTAAAATCTGTAACCCATGCAAGCTATAAATTGTGAAGCTTCTAACAGAATGAGGCTGAACCTCGTGGTGAAGACTTCTCGCTTAATATGTTTATTATTCTGATCTTATTGAAATGAAGCCATTGTATGTGGCGATGCTTAATCTTCTCTAAACAAGTCAATAAGTATTAGGCCCTATCACTGCCATTATAAAGTTTGGATGTGTAAGGATATTTATTAATATAACTCCGATTGTGTTCATCAGAAAGAAGAAAGTCTTATACAACTAGGATGGCTTGAGGGTGAGTAAAGCTTGGGCTAATTTTAATTTCAAAGTGAACTAATCCTTTAACGAGGATGAAATAGTGTTAAGGTACATTTTAAAATGTTGGCGAATTTAAATTTATGTATATAATATTTGCCAAGAATTTTTTTTAGAGGGGTCAGAATCGAGTATCCAAAAATATTGACTTCAAAGGTTACAAATATACCTAGCTGGATATAACCTTTAATAAATGTGTCAATATTTTACCATAGGTGTTCAGTATAGAAACATGACCAAAATAAATGATAAACAGTTTTTGTGTTTGTTGTCAATAAATTAGCCGTTAGCGCGAGTCTGTGAAGTGAGATCGCGCAGAGGATTCCGCTGGGTCTTAAAGCCTTCGCGAGTCAAACAGTGATTTGTCCCGAAAGATTAATTGATTGATTATCGGTTTAGAGCGTTATTCGTGGAGTCTGAACTCTTGTGAATGTCTTTGAATACAGAATAACTGTGTTCCGTGAGGCTTTCATACAGAAGTCTTCTTTGCTGCCTTAAATACTGGATGATTCAGTATCATTTCTGTTACTGAAGCGTGTGGATGTGCTTTACTCATAAAAACTATGTTCATGTTACATACATTACAATGTTACATTCTAAATTAATTAATTGCAAAGTTCAATATATAAAAATATGAACGAGTTGTATTGATTTAACCAATAAATGATTAAAAACACAAACCTTTTTTCATCAGAATCACAGATGCAGGAGCGCGGCGCAGTCTTATGACATCATGTCGCCACACCAAAATAAAAGTCCTGTTTACACACTAAAAAAAAAGATGAAGGGTTCATTTAAAGGATAAATTGTAAATTTACAAAGATATTAATACCACTGAGAGTTTTCAAAAACTTCTGGCATATATTTAAATGTAAGCAAGCTTTCAGTTCAAGAGATAACATTTGTCTGCTATATTAATCAAAGATAACTTTTGTTCTTTATGAGCACTTGAGCTTAGTGTTTGTAGGTGATTAAGAGGTTGTTGTGTGGACCTTGATTTATCATGTTTAGTTTTATTTTGATTTTAATGTGTGATTGTTCTCTTCAAAAATCAGCTGTTTCTTGTTTCTCTCTACTGTTAAGTGGTTGCGCACCATTTTTACAAAACGTCGCAAAAAGTTTTTTAAACGGAAATGGTGGTGCGTTGAAAACCTTGTTCTGATGATGCAACAGTTGCAACTATGGCAGCTGAGAAGGCCATTCTTTGTGTTATTTTTGAAGAATTTTTGGAGCCTGATGAAATTAGTATACATTTGTGTTTAATACTGCAAAATACACACTTTACAGTCACTGCCTTTGCCGTCCAGAATAAAAGAACATCCCAATCGAGTGAAGGGATTTATGATAACTGTGGTTCCTAATGATTGTGATCCAACATTTGCCTTGCATTTCAGGATGAAAAGACAAACATTTCAGATGAGGGATAATCCACTTCTTACCTCTGTGTTATGATCTATGACCTGATTATTTTTATTGTGAGTATTAGGCTTATCATTATTGATGATCACTATTGTTGTGCTATGATATTGTAATATTTACCATTATAATCAGAGGATATATAAAAGTTTATGAAAGTGTCACTCCAAAATAAAATAGCAAAATACATAAATATGAATTTGTTACATGAATACCCATTGTGCAAGCTGTCTCTTTAATACTGCATGGTTTATATACATGTTGTTACTGATTGGGCTGACATTTTTGACACACCCACCAAACAAGAGAAAAGTATCTCAAAACCATTGCACACCTTTTCTAGGAAACATGTCGTTCAACCCAGAAACTGTAGCAAAACATTGTGCACCGGTTTGAGCTTGAACGTGCCCCAGATTTGTCATGTTGGCGCTCTTGGTAGCAATAATTTTCCTGCAAATATTGCATAGCACACTGTAGCCATCGAGCCTGGTGAAATGCAGCCACGCTTTCAATCTTTTCCACATGTTTTACATCTGTGGGGATTGGGACGCTTGCACACTACAGCCTCACACATGAGCTGCATCTCTGGGTGTAACCAGTGTAAACTGGTGATTTTTCTTTGATGCCTCGCCACAGCCAATCACCAGCAACTTTTTTGTGAATTGTCTTATTTTGACAGTAATTATGAATATGAAATATAAATATAATCATAATTTGCGGTTGAAATTAGGCCCGAAAATGATGTCTTTTCAATTTTCACTTTACAACCAAATTTAGACGCAGGGCGTCCTTTTATAGATGTCTTTTCAATGACTTGAAAAAGACGGCTTTTCACCTTTAACTTTTCAACCAAATTTTAGCGTTGTTTAGACATCTGGCAATGTCGTCTTTTCAACGAGTTTTTACTAGGTGGGTAAGCCTCTTTAAACTATACTTGTTAACTATCTTATGGGTTATTTTAAAGCCCTAAATATTTAACATGTCTCATGTTTAGGACAAATTGTGTTATGCATTTTCCCAGCAGCATCGATATATCGTACAAACTCAATATACCACCCAACGCTAAACCTGTGCCCTATTTTATCCTTATAATATCCCAGGTTACATAAAAATGAGCGACCTTCATATAGAGCTGTTTTATATACTAATATGTAACCATCAAAATGCTCTATATCTGAACTAAATTAAAGGCACCATATGTGTTTGCTGTTGAAGTAATTCGGTATAAATTCAGTAACTTATCTTTGATTTTTCCAGAGCTGGTCCTGTGGGTGTCAGTATCTCACAGTGATCAAAGTTCACACCTGCAGTGAAGCTCCTCCCACAACAATTCACCAATAAATACTGGGAATATTCACATCATCCTACAAGAGAAGGACAAACTCCAGGTGTAGCAACTGAAATCTGTGTGACTGTTAAAGATGGAGTTATTATTAAAGAGGAGATTGAAGACATGAGTGATCCAGAACCATTCATAATAAAACATGAAGATACTGAAGAACAAATAGGTTGGCGTCCATTCTTGATTCTTCATTGTTGACTGGTGGCTGTGAAATAATAATCAATATATGGATGATAAATGATAGAGAAATGTGTCTCAATGATCATAACCCAGTTTTAATCATATTAACAAGTGAATAACAGAATTTACCTGTGCACATCAAAGATACTTGATACAGAGACAGGTGTCTTGTTTTCGGTTAAGTGTATGTTTTTTTTTTGTTTGTTTTTTGTTTTTTTTTTACATTTAACCTCATTGAACTGATTCTTACCATTTAATATGTTTATTTTAGACCAGATGGAAGTGATGGAGCAAAGACATAAACTAAATGAAGTAAAGAAACACTGTAACTTCAAACCTCAAGGAACAAAAGCCAAAAAGCTGCACACCTGCTCACAGTGTGGAAAGAGTTTCCAACGTAAAGGAACCCTTAACGAACACGTGAGAATTCACACTGGAGAGAAACCATATACATGCTATCAGTGTGGAAAGAGTTTCTCTCATGCATCAAGTCTCAATAAACATCTGCTCCTTCACTCTGGAGAAAAAACATTTAACTGTGATCAGTGTGGTAAAGATTTTAATTTGTTGTCAAATCTAAAACAACACATGAAAGTTCATTCAGATGAGAGGCCTTATGTGTGTTCTCTCTGTGAAAAGAGTTTTTCAAGGCTCATGTGTGTTGTGACTGTGGGAAGAGCTTTATAACATCTACTCAACTGAAACTACACCAAAGAATTCATACTGGAGAAAAACCTTACAAGTGCTCATATTGTGACAAGTTTCAGTCGGTCTGGACACCTGAAAAAGCATGAGCGAGTTCATACTGGAGAGAAGCCGTAGTACTGTACTCAGTGTGAGAAGGGTTTCAAAGATGCAACAGGCTTAAAAATTAATCTGTTTATTCACTCTGGAGAAAAATTCTATTTGGGGAGCGGAGCGGCAGCCAAACGTGCCAGCGTACCCAGCTCTACCGGAAGTCTTGACACCACAGCTATTATCCAGATATACCTTTGTTGCTCATTATCAATGGTTTATATTTCTTGTGGAATTTGATTGCACTGAGGACATGATAAAACTGAATCCATATATCAATAAAAAGTGTGTAATATACAAAATAGTATTTTAATGTCTGTTATCTCTTTATATTTTTTATGTTTACAATTTAAACCATTTCTTATAAATATGTGACTAATTTTAGAAAAAAAATATGAGTAAATAAATCCTTGAGAAATAAAAGTCACTGTATAATAGGAATGACCCATTTACTGTGATGTGATTCACTGAATGCGGCCCCTTTAAGAAATATGACGCTGCGCGCTTTCACTGAGGATGCGCAGAAGAGAGAAGCGCGAGAGCTCCTGTGTAGTTTTGTTTTCTTCTCTTTTTTCTTTTTGTTGTTTCCTTTGACGCTATTATAAATGTAACAGTCGAAAATGTTATGTTAATGTTTACGTGAGAAGCGCGAGAGACGTTACGAGTGCTAAAACGTTAACAATTTGAAGCTGAAAGTGTCGCTGTTAACGATCGTGAATAAAGGACAAATGTGGAATATTTTCTTCGATGCCGTAAATTTCCAGTCTGCAGGTCAGAGATGTTCAGTTTATAGTGTAAGAATTGATGTTTGTGTTGTAGATTGTTCATAGTGTAACATACAGAGAATGAAATATAGTCATTAATTTTGACCAGCCTCTATTCAGTTACATTGTTATCTTAGTTTAATTTCTGTTTAATTCATATTATATTAATGAAATAATTTAACCTGTGACTTATTTCACCCATATAAAATCTGGAGTTACATAAAAAGAGCAATCTTCCTATAGAGCCTTTTTAAATGCCACCTATATATAACCACATCAAAATTATCCATATTTCTAAAATCAAGCACACAGGGTAAATTAATTTAAGAAGTGTTATTACTAAATATTTCAGTATAAACTCACCAAACTTGAATTTGGCAGATCTGGTGTCCCTTACAACAATTCACAGAAAAAAAGAAAGCTTCAGTTCAACTCCTCAGTGAAATAATGAGCAATATATGATAAATTATATTAAAAATGCATCTAAATTATCATAGTCTTTTATAGTAGGGGGAGACCGGGGGCAATTGTAAGAAATTTTGGTCATGTCGTCATTACTCAAAAACCTTTTGAAATATTTGGATACAATTTTTTTTATGTCAGTAACTTGTATCTGTGTTCTACTTGTTAACAGTTAATCACCAAGTGTTTTTACAAGCAATGTTAGAGTCACACTATTGATTGAAACATTAGAAGTCATATGTTACATCTGCCCCCACATGCAGGGGCAATTGTAACAGTATATGGGGGCAATTGTAGTAACACATGTAATACCTTCATATAAATAACAATGACCACAATAAACTTCAGAGAAAATAGATATACTTATAAATGTTCAGTATCCATTTCATCCATATTATTCAGAACAATTAATTAACTCCCCTTGCTGTTTTCCTTGGTCTGAATCAAGGCATGCTGTCAACAAAGAGTGTACAGGGCCTACTCAGTAAAATAGATCCCCAGATTAAGAGGCAAAAAAACTTCTCTTAAATAATTGTAATTTATCAATCTATTTTGATGTCCTTACTAAGCTGGACACTATTTTGATGGTGTCAGGGGCAATTGTAATGAAGTGTTACAATTGTCCCTGACTGTACCACCCAGTGTCAAACTACCCTGCTAGCTAGAAACAACAAAGCTAATGTATGACAAAGATATCAAATGTTAGACAACAGAATGGCCATCAAACCGAGACAGATTTAATTTCATAGCTGTTAATGGTTAAGACAGTATGAGGAAAATATATCTCAAAAATGAGTCTTTGTAGAAAAACTTTACCAAGTATGATTTAGAAGCTTGTCCTTTGAGAGGGATCTTCACAGAGCACATGCAAAATAAGTTTCACGGTTCTGTCTCGTTTCTGATTGGTGTAATTTGAGATGTTACAATTGCCCCTGTTACATATGCCCCCGGTCTCCCCCTACTCTTTATCCACATTTTGATAGTCAAGTGCTAGATTCCTTATGTCCCATCATTCTCAGTCCCTGACTGTTGATTTCTGTCATCTTGTTAGATTTCTGATTAGTTTAGGTATTAATTGAGTAATATAAACTGTGCCCTCTTTCATCCTTATAAAATCCTGGGTTACATAAAAATTATTAACCTACAGTTGTTTTATATGCTACCACTTATATGTAACCATCAATATACTCTATAATTGAACTACATTAAAGGCACCATATGTATTTGCTGTTAAGCTGAATTGATACTGGATAATTCAGTATCAATTCAGTAACTTCTTTTTGATTTTCCCAGATCTGGTCCTGTGGGTGTCAGTATCACACAGTGATCACAGTTCACACCTGCATTGAAGCTCCTCCGACAACAATTCACCAATAAATACTGGGAATATTCACATCATCCTACAAGAGAAGGACAAACTCCAGGTGTAGCAGCTGAAATCTGTGTGGCTGTTAAAGATGGAGTTTATTAAAGAGGAGATTGAAGACATCAGTATTTCAGAACCATCCAGAATAAAAGATGAAGATACTGAGGAACAAATAGGTTGGTGTCCATTCTTGATTCTTCATTGTTGACTGCTTTGGTGGGTGTGAAATAATAAGGTTGATAAATGATTCTAAATATACGTTAATTATTATAACCCAGATTCAATTGCTTTAATGGGTAAATGACAGAACTGACCTTTGCAGATCAAAGATACTTGATACACAGACAGGTGTTTGTTATTAAAATATTCAATCTCATTGAACTGATTCTAACAGCTTAATATGTTTGTTTTAGACCAGATGGAAGTGAAGGAGCAAAGACACAAACTACATGACATAAAGAAACACTGTGACTTCAAAACTCAAGGAACAAAAGCCAAAAAGCTGCACATCTGCTTACAGTGTGGAAAGTGTTTCCAAAATAAAGGAGACCTTAACAAACACACGAGAGTTCACACTGGAGAAAAACCGTATACATGCACTCAGTGTGGAAAGAGTTTCAGACAAAAAGGAAACCTTAACACACATATTAGAGTTCACTCTGGAGAAAAACCGTTTACATGCACTCAGTGTGGAAAGAGTTTTTCTCAACCATCAGGTCTCAATAATCATCTGCGCATTCATTCTGGAGAAAAACCATTTAACTGTGATCAGTGTGGTAAAGATTTTCTTTCATCATCACATCTAAAACAACACCTGAAAGTTCATTCAGATGAGAGACCTTATGTGTGTTCTCTCTGTGAAAAGAGTTTTTCACGACTGGACTGTTTTAAACAGCACCAGAAAACACATAATGAAGTGAAAGATTATGTGTGCTTTGCCTGTGAAAAGAGCTTTACTACATCGAGTCATCTGAAAGACCACCAAAGAATTCATACTGGAGAAAAACCTTACAAGTGCTCATATTGTGACAAGAGTTTCGCTCGGTCTGGAAACCTGAAATTACATAAGCGAGTTCATACCGGAGAGAAGCCGTACCACTGTACTCAGTGTGAGAAGAGTTTCAAAGATGCCACAAGTTTAAAAAATCATATTTTCATTCACTCTGGAAAAAAAACATTTAACTGTGATCACTGTGGTACAATGTTCTTCTTGTCAAGAAATCTGAAAAATCACCTGAAAGTTCATTCAGATGAGAGGCCTTATGTGTGTTCTTTGTGTGGAAAGAGTTTTTCACGTTTGAAAAATTTTAAACTGCACCAGAAAACACATGATCAAGTAAGAGATCATGTGTGTTGTGACTGTAAGAAGAGCTTTACTAGAGCTGATCATCTGAAACGACACCGAAGAATTCATACTGGAGAAAAACCTCACAAGTGCTCATATTGTGACAAGAGTTTCACTGTGTCTGTAACCCTGAAATCACATGAGCGACTTCATACTGGAGAGAAGCCGTATCACTGTACTCAGTGTGAGAAGAGTTTTAGACATTTATCAAGCCTTATCTTTCACAAGAAAAAATGTGGAAAAAAGTGATCAACATTCGTTTCATGTCAAATACATTATAGGAAATCATGTGAGATAAAATATGAAGTCTTTCCTAAAAGCACAATATTATCTAAATTAATGTTCACTTATTTTAGTGATGACTCAATTCATTTGAATTAGTTTGATTATCTCTTTATGAACTTTTTGAAGCATCAAATTTGTCGTTGCAAAGGCAGTTGATGGAGGAACAGGCATCTTTCAGATATCAACAAAAAGATCTTTATTTGTGTTCCGAAGATGAATGAAAGTCTTACGGGTTTGGAACGACATGAGGGTGATTAATTAATGACAGAATTTTCATTTTGGGGTGAACTAACCCTGTAAGTGAGAAAGAGAAGTTTAAAGCTTACAGGATTTTGAATGTCGACCACCCAAAGCGTCTTCTGGGATTATTAACAGTTGGATTCTCTCAAGTCTGTATTTGATGCATCTTCGATATCAAGAAGGCATCCAGGTACTTTCATGCATCCTTTGTGCTTGCTTTCTTGAGTATTGGAATTGAACTTCTATGGTGAATGATGATGTTAAGCGAAAACACAAGGATGCAAAATTGCTGAAGAACGCATATTTAGAAACAGCCTCAATTTCTTTGTTCCTTCCTACTCCTGTGTGTCCTGTCTCCATGTTCTCCCTCAGTTTCCTGGATTATCAAAGAGAGAAAGTACTGTGTGTTACTGAACTGTTTCATTGAACTACAAGTGTGTGTGTGGTGCAGCTTACCAGTCTGGACTGATTATCTTCTTTCGCTGGTGGTTGTTTGAAAAAACAGTTTTAGCATTCATAATAAGAATCATTAATAATAATTGAGCAAAAATAACTGATAATAGTTCTGCAGCAAATCAGCATATTAGAATGATTTCTAAAGGATCATGTGACACTGAAGACTGGAAAATTCAGCTTTGTATCACAGAAATATATTACATGTTAATTTTTTTTTAAATGTAAACAGTTATTTTAACATTTTACTGTATTTTTGATCAAATAAATGCAGCCTTCTTTCAAAAGCATTATTGTTTCTTTGTGCATTGTGTGACAAATAAAGTAAATGGCATTAAAATCCAAGAAATTCAAAAAGGTCAGTAGTAGTTTGCATGCCTGTAATTAATGTTGCTTGTTTAACTTTTTTAATCGTAAACAGTTTTGGCAAATATTCCTGTATTGTCATGTTCAGTTGCTTACATTATAACTGATTCTTCAAGTGCCGCACTGCTTGGTTTCTGTGAGCAGTAAATCACACTTTCTTCGATTTGATTTGATCTCAAACATTTTGACACTGACGAGCGCTTTAAAACCTCTGTACTGATTCTGAGCATGCTAAATAGGTTCAAATTTTTGACTCAAGTGGGCCATGCAGGCAATTTGCAGGCCAACACATTATTGCAATGTAAAGGCAGACTAATAGATTACTAGAAAAAATATTCACAGTGAATATTTTTTAAAAAATTCTATTCCAATTAATGATAAAAGTGATGACTTGTAAATAATCTTTAATATATCACTGCTATGTTGGAGCAGTGTACAGTGAGACATTTTACTAGACGCTTTACTTTACACTTCACTTTCAGTAATTTGATTATGGAACCGGCCCTTGACAAAATTTAAGAATATGCGGCCCCTTTAAGAAAAATGACCACGCGCACTGAGGATGCGCAGAAGAGAGAAGCGCAAGAGTGTTGCCAAGTCCACGGGTTTTTTTTATGTCCGCGGGTTGAAGCAACCACAAAATAACATAATATTTAGCCACCGAAATGCGAATTTGACCAGGGAAACCTCGCCAAAAACGCGATTTTACTGCCCCCCACCCCCGAAACGCGATTGGGCTAGTTTTGAGTAGCAATAGGCCGGGTTTTGTTCTGAAAATCTGGCAGCGCGAGACGCGAGACGATTGCTGTAATTTTCAGCAGCTGATTCACGGTCGTAAATGAAGGATAAATGTGGATTATTTTCTCCGGAGGCAGTATATTCACCGTGTGCAGGTGAGAGATGTTCCTCAGATTACGTAGTTTAACATTAAACAGCTCCAGAGTTTACTTGTTTATGTTCCAATGTAATGAAATGCGTTGTGTGTCCTGGTTTATTATTAAAGTGTAATAATACTTGCAAAGTTTTTCACAAATGTTGGCACAAAATAAAATGTGCTTAATGTTCCACTTCATAGAAGATCTCAGACATCATCATAATCAATGATGTGAAAACAGGGAACTTTTGGAGACAAAGAGGCTTTTCAGCAGCTTGGTTAATGATGGCCTATTGTTTCTCTCAGACTTTGGACAATAATTGAAAAATCATTGATTTAAATGCAATTAATAACTATCATGTATCAAAATAATCCATATTGTCAGAAAACATATATTTACTTAATTTAAATGTTACTAAAGTATTTCAGCATCAATTCAGTAACTGATTTTTTTCCAGATCTGGTCCTGTGGGCGTCAGTATCACACAGTGATCACAGTTCACCCCTGCAGTGAAGCTCCTCCCACAACAATTCACCAATAAATACTGGGAACATTCACATCATCCTACAAGAGAAGGACAAACTCCAGGTGTAGCAGCTGAAATCTGTGTGACTGTTAAAGATGGAGTTTATTAAAGAGGAGATTGAAGACATGAGTGATCCAGAACCATCCAGAATAAAACATGAAGATACTGAGGAACAAATAGGTTGGTGTCCATTCTTGATTCTTCATTGTTGACTGCTTTGGTGGGTGTGAAATAATAATCAGTATATAGATGATAAATTACAGAAATGCATGTAAATGATCATAACACAGATTTAGTCTTATTTAAGGCACAATATTTAAGATTTTAGATGAAAATATCTAAACTATTTAAACAATGTTATATATTTAGTTGACTTGTGTACTAACATTTAGATATTGGGACCCCAGTATAACTCTGTGTTCAAATGGTTGAATTTTACCCATTTTCAATGGTCGCAAACCAAATGCAGGTAACTTTTTAAACAGACTGAAATATATAGGGCCTTCAAAATAAAGATTTCAAAAGGAGAGTTTATTAAGAATGAGTATCTAGAAGGATATTAAGATATCTTTTAGAGTTGCAGGCATGCAAACTTTGGAAAAGGAGTATTTATGGCACTCAGATATGTTCTATGCAATTGAGATGATAGAAAAACACTGAGATACAGTTCTAGTTTCAACATTATTTGTTCTTCAGATATTCCTCTTTAAAATAAAAAAAGTATCAGCAGCATGCAAAGCAAAGTGACCCACATTGGTTTTTGACCACTGAAAATGTGTGCAATTTTACCAATTTACTAATGGATCTGCATTAAGATCTCCATATCTCTGGGATTGAACCATCGAGAGCCTTTAAAATGACAAATACAAATACAAAAAGTGATTTTGACCATTTTTGAACTGTCACTGTTGTCATATAATGAAACAAAGATTGTGAAACAGATTTTCTCTCTCTTGTTAACATTAGTTAATGTATTAACATGAATTTACAATGCTAACTAATGAAACCTTATTGTAAAGTGATACTGATACTTTATACTTACACAGACAGGTGTCTTGTTTTCTGCTGAGTGTTTTTTAATTTTCACATTTAACCTCATTGAATTGATCCTGACTGCTTATTATGTTTATTATAGACCAGATGGAAGTGAAGGAGCAAAGACACAAACTAAATGATGTAAAGAAACACTGTGACTTCAAAGCTCAAGGAACTAAAGCCCAAAAGCTGCACACCTGCTCACAGTGTGGAAAGAGTTTCCAAAATAAATCGAACCTTAACAAACACAAAAAAATTCACACTGGAGAGAAACCGTATACATGTAATCAGTGTGGTAAAGATTTTATTTTGCCATCACAACTAAAGCAACACCTGATAGTTCATTCAGATGAGAGGCCTTATGTGTGTTCTCTCTGTGGAAAGAGTTTTTCACGGCTGGACAGTTTTAAACAGCACCAGAATATACATACAGGTGTGAAAGACCATGTGTGTTGTGACTGTGGGAAGAGCTTTACTACAGCTAGTCATCTGAAACGGCACCGAAGGGTTCACACTGGAAATAAACCGTATACATGCTCTCAGTGTGGAAAGAGTTTTTCTCAAGCATCAGGTCTCAGTGTTCATCTGCTCCGTCACTCTGGAAAAAAAACATTTAAATGTGATCAGTGTGACAAGGATTTTATTTTGTTATCAGATCTAAAAGATCACCTGACAGTTCATTCAGATGAGAGGCCTTATGTGTGTTCTCTCTGTGGAAAGAGTTTTCCACGGCTGAAGAGTTTTAAAGTGCACCAGAAAACACATAATAAAGTGAGAGATCATGTGTGTCGTGACTGTGGAATGAGCTTTACTAGAGCTGACTGTCTGAAACGGCACCAAAGAACTCATACTGGAGAAAAACCTTTCAAGTGCTCATATTGTGACAAGAGGCTCACTCGGTTGGTACACCTGAAAGTACATGAGCGAGTTCATACTGGAGAGAAGCCATACCACTGTACTCAGTGTGGAGAGAGTTTCAGAGATGCAACAGGTTTAAAAGATCATCTTTTAATTCACACTGAAGAAACATTTAACTGTGAGTTTATTAAAGAAGAGATTGAAGACATTAGTGATCCAGAACCATCCAGAATAAAACATGAAGATACTGAGGAACAAACAGGTTGGTGTCCATTGATTCTTCTTTGTTGACTGCTTTGGTGGCTGTGAAATAATAATCAGTATATGAATGATAAATGACAGAGGAATGCATCTAAATGATCGTAACGCAGTATTAATAGTATTAAAGGCACAATATGGAAAATGTGTAGATGAAAATATCCAATAAACACTAAAACGATGTTATATTTAGTTGACTTGTGTACTTCCAATGATCCCAAACATTTCCAACAATGTTTAAATCTAGAGAAATCATCAATTTGAATCAGTGTTACAGACTGTCATTGCGCCGCCTGTCACTGACATCATATCCAATCTTCCCTTGATTTCCAGCTTTATTTTTGTAGAAACCATGGAAACAACAAAGACACTTATATATTGTGTTTTCTAAGACAGGTATCCAACTGTTTACATGTCTTTCTGGACAGAAATGTAATCATTGTTATACAGCTTAACACGGTTAGTCTTATTGTTTGATTTGCTTGTTTTCTTGATTTACCATGAGTACCATGTTTTACCGTCCCTCAGAGACGATACTATTTTGTCTAGTGGCTAACATTGCATAATCAGAGAGAGTTTCTCTATCATACATTTTAAGTTAATTGCATGTCAATTAGCAACAGTCAATTAGCCACCAGCTTTTATTAATATGATATTCTAATATTGATCTAGATTACTGCAATGTGCAACAAGTGTCTCAGCAGCGAACGCATAGAGTAACATTATGGCATAACTTTTAACACATTAAAATGTGATTGTTTTAAAACAGCACTGCGTTACCGCACAAATGCAACAATAAGAGCATAAGCGGCCGACTGCAACATAATAAAAGCTTTGCTAGTTTCGAGACGGGTGAGAATCACAGGTGTTTCTCATTAGCATTCGTTCCCACTGGCCATGGCTCTTAGTGTGCCCTGCCTCATACATCCGTGACAGTAATAAATCTTTAATGCGTTCGCTCATCCATGAACATGATTTTTGCCCGAGTCCGACAGATTCTTTTTCAACGGCTGTGGAGGTGAAACCCACAAATCCCATTATTCCACTCTCATTCACGGCGACATCAAGCTACACCTTTGTTTTAAATAAGCGCCCTCTCGCTGCGAAAATTACATATTGTGCCTTTAACAAGTGAATGACAGAACTGACCTTTGAACAACAAAGATAATTTTGTAACACTTTACAATAATTGTCATTTGTTAACATTAGTTAATGTATTAACTAACATGAACTAACAATGAGCAATATATTTGTTACAGTATTTATTATTTGTTGATGTTGATTAATAAAAAACCAGCTGTTCTTTGTTTGTTCATGTTACTTAAAAATGTGAACAAATGTAACTTTTGATTTTAATAATATTTATTGTTAATTTCAACATTTACCAATATAAGATTAATAAATGCTGTAGAAGTATTGTTAATTTTAGTTAATGTTAACTAAATTAGTTAACTAATGCTAGCTAGTGAAACCTTATTGTAAAAAGTTACCGATACTTTATACTCACCCAGGTGTCTTGTTTTCGGCTGAGTGTTTTTTAATTTTCACATTTAACCTCATTGAACTGATTCTAACTGCTTAATGTTTATTTTAGACCAGATGGAAGTGAAGGAGCAAAGACACAAACTAAATGACGTAAAGAAACACTGTGACTTCAAAACTCAAGGAACAAAAGTCAAAAAGCTGCACACCTGCTCACAGTGTGGAAAGAGTTTCCAAGATAAATCAAACCTCAACAAGCACACAAAAATTCACACTGGAGAGAAACCGTATACATGCACTCAGTGTGGAAAGGGTTTCCAAGATAAAAGAAACTTTAACAGACACATGAGAGTTCACACTGGAGAAAAACCGTTTACATGCACTCAGTGTGGAAAGAGTTTTTCTCAAGCAGCAGGTCTCAATGTTCATCTGCTCCGTCACTCTGGAGAAAAAACATTTAAATGTGATCAATGTGATAAAGATTTTATTTTGTCATCACATCTAAAAGATCACATGAAAGTTCATTCAGACGAGAGGCCTTATGTGTGTTCTCTCTGTGGTAAGAGTTTTCCACGGCTGAAGAGTTTTAAAGTGCATCAGAAAACACATAATAAAGTGAGAGATCATGTGTGTCGTGACTGTGGGATGAGCTTTACCAGAGCTGACTGTCTGAAACGGCACCAAAGAACTCATACTGGAGAAAAACCTTTCAAGTGCTCATATTGTGACAAGAGTTTCACCCGGTTGGTACACCTGAAAGTACATGAGCGACTTCATACTGGAGAGAAGCCGCACCACTGTACTCAGTGTGGAGAGAGTTTCAGAGATGCAACAGGTTTAAAAGATCATCTTTTAATTCACACTGAAGAAATGCCATTTAACTGTGAGTTTATTAAAGAAGAGATTGAAGACATTAGTGATCCAGAACCATCCAGAATAAAACATGAAGATACTGAGGAACAAACAGGTTGGTGTCCATTTATTCTTCATTGTTGACTGCTTTGGTGGCTGTGAAATAATAATCAGTATATGAATGAAAAATGACAGAGGAATGCATCTAAATGATCATAACCCAGTATTAATAGTATTAAAGGCACAAGTACGAAAATTTTTTAGATGAAAATATCCAAAACCACTAAATGTTATATTTTGTTGACTTGTGTACTTACAATGATCCTAAACATTTCCAACAATGTTTAAATCCAGAGAAATCACCAATTTGAACCAGTGTTACGGACTGTTATTGCGCCACTTGTCACTGACGTCATTTCCAATCTACCCTTGATTTCCAGTTTTATTTTTGTAGAAACCATGGAAATAGCAAAGACGCTTTATATATAGTGTTTTATTAGACAGGTATCCAAATGTTTAAATGCCTTTCTTGACAGAAATGTAATCATCGTTATACAGCTCAACACGGTTAGTCTTATTGTTTGATTTGCTTGTTTTCTTGATTTACCATGAGTACCATGTTTTACTGTCCCTCAGAGACAATACTATTTTGTCTAGTGGCTAACATGGCGTAATCAGAGAGAGCTTTCTCCATCATACATTTTAAAGTTAATTGCATGTCATCTAACAATAGTCAATTAGCCACCAGCTCTTATTAATATGATTCTAATATTAATGTCTCTCATTAGCATTCGCTCCCACAGGCCACGACTCTTGGCGCGACATGCATGACAATAATAAATCTGTAATGTGTTCGGTCATCTATGAACATGATTTCTGCCTGAGTCCGTCAGATTCCTTTTCATTGGCTGTGGAGGTGAAACCGACAAATCCCATGATTCCACTCTAATTCACGGCGTCATCAAGCCACACCGTATCAAAATTATTCCAGTTCGCATAGATCCACGGACACAACTAATTTTGCTGTGTTATGCGGACTGGTAAAGTAATTTGGCAAATATCACTTTTTTTTAAAAAGACCAAGCTACTGCGCACATACACACTCAAATACGCAAACCTACAGACTAAACACGTAAATGAACGGTAAGAATGCATTAAAGGTATTGGTTTTCAGAAGTAAAGGTGTCATTTAAGCAGCCCCTAAAGTAAAAACTAACAATTTTTACAATGGAAGTGATTCAATCAAAAACCAACTTTAGCTTGATAAGAATTTTCCTATTGTCACTGTGAAGCTGCTTTGAAACAATATGTATTGTGAAAAGTGCTATATAAATGAAGTTAACTTGACTTGACTTTTAAATAAGCGCCCTCTAGCTATGAAAATTACATATTGTGCCTTTAACAAGTGAATGTCAGAACTGACCTTTGAACATCAAAGAAAATTTGTAACACTTTACAATAAGATGTCATTTGTTAACATTAGATAATGTATTAACTAGCATGAACTAACAGTGAGCAATATATTTGTTACTGTATTCATTATTCTTTGTTATTGTTGGTTAATAAAAATCCAGCTGTTTTTTGTTTGTTCATGTTACTTAAATATGAACAAATATAACTTTTGATTTTAATAATATTTATTGTTAATTTCAACATTTACTAATATATAATATTAATAAATGCTGTAGAAGTATTGTTCATTTTAGTTAATGGTAACTAAATTAGTCAACTAATGCTAACTAATGAAACCTTATTGTAAAGTGTTACCGATACTTTATACTCACACAGGTGCCTTGTTTTCTGCTGAGTGTTTTTTAATTTTCACATTTAACTTCATTGAACTGATTCTAACCACTTAATATGTTTATTTTAGACCAGATGGAAGTGAATGAGCAAAGACACAAACTAAATGATGTAAAGGAACACATGTGACTTCAAAACTCAAGGAACAAAAGTCAAAAAGCTGCACACCTGCTTACAGTGTGGGAAGAGTTTCCAAGATAAATCAAACCTTAACAAACACACAAAAATTCACACTGGAGAGAAACCGTATACATGCACTCAGTGTGGAAAGAGTTTCCAAGATAAAAGGAACTTTAACAGACACGTCAGAGTTCACACTGGAGAAAAACCGTTTACATGCACTCAGTGTGGAAAGAGTTTTTCTCAAGCAGCAGGTCTCAATGTTCATCTGCTCCGTCACTCTGGAGAAAAAACATTTAAATGTGATCAATGTGACAAAGATTTTATTTTGTCATCACATCTAAAAGATCACATGAAAGTTCATTCAGATGAGAGGCCTTTTGTGTGTTCTCTTTGTGGTAAGAGTTTTCCACGGCTGAAGAGTTTTAAAGTGCATCAGAAAACACATAATAAAGTGAAAGATCATGTGTGTCGTGACTGTGGGATGAGCTTTAATAGAGCTGACTGTCTGAAACGGCACCAAAGAACTCATACTGGAGAAAAACCGTACAAGTGCTCATATTGTGACAAGAGGCTCACTCGGTTGGTACACCTGAAAGTACATGAGCGACTTCATACTGGAGAGAAGCCGCACCACTGTACTCAGTGTGGAGAGAGTTTCAGAGATGCAACAGGTTTAAAAGATCATCTTTTAATTCATGCTGAAGAAACATTTAACTGTGAGTTTATTAAAGAGGAGATTGAAGACATGAATGATCCAGAACCATCCAGAATAAAACATGAAGATACTGAGGAACAAACAGGTTGGTTTCAATTCTTGATTCTTGATCATTGTTGACTGCTTTGGTGGCTGTGAATGATAAATGATAGAGGAATGCATCTAAATGATCATAACTCAGTATTAATATAGTATTAAAGGCACAATATGTAAGATTTTTAGATGAAAATATCGAAAAACCACTAAAACAATGTTATATTTAGTTGACTTGTGCACTCAAACATTTCCAACAATGTTTAAATCCAGAGAAATAACCAATTTGAACCAGTGTTATGGATCGTGTCATTGCGCCGCCTGTCACTGACGTCATATCCAATTTACCCTTGACTTACAGTTTTACTTTAGTAAAAACCATGGAAACAACAAAGATGCCTATATATTATGTGTTTTATTAAACAGGTAAGGAACTGTTTGGATGCCTTTCTCAACAGAAAACGAATCATTGTTATACAGCTTAACACGGTTAGTCTTATTGTTTGATTTGTTTTTTTTTATTTACAGTGAGTACCGTGTTTTAAAGTCCATCAGAGATAATACTGTTTTGTCTAGTGGCTAACATGGCGTAATCAGAGAGCCCTTTTGCCATCAATTAATTGCGTGTCAATTAGCAACAGTCATTTAGCCACCAGCTTTTATTAATATGATATTCTAATATCGATCTAGATTACTGCAATGTGCAACAAGTGTCTTATAGCAGCGAACAAACAGAGTGACGTTATAGCATAACTTTTAACACATTCAGATGTATTCAGTATGATCGTTTTAACCATGTAAAGCAATGCTGCATTACCCCACATACTCAGCAAAAAGAGCGGAAGGACAGGTGAAAATCACAGGTGTCTGTCATTAGCATTCTCTCCCACGGGCCACAGCTCTTGGCGTGCCCTGCTTCATACATCCGTGATGGTGATAAAACTTTAATGTGTTCACTCATCCATGAACATGATTTCTGCCCGAGTCTGACAGATTCCTTTCCTTCGGCTGTGGAGGTTAAACCATCAACTCCCATAATTCCATTCTCATTCACGGCGTCATCAAGCTACACCTTTGTTTTAAATAAGTGCCCTCTAGCTGCAAAAATTTACATATTGTGCCTTTAACAACTGAATGACAGAACTGACCTTTGAACATCAAAGATAATTTGCTAACACTTTAAAATAAGATATCATTTGTTTAACATTAGTTAATGTATTAACTAACATGAACTTACAATGAGCAATATATTTGTTACTGTATTTATCAATCTTTATTAATGTTGCTAATTAAAAATCCAGCTGTTCATTTTATTCATGTTACTTAATGTTTTACAAATACAGCTTTTGAATTTAATAATGTATTAGTAAATGTTGAAATGACCAATAACTAAGACTAATAAATGCTGTATAAGTATTGTTAATTTTTAGTTCGTTAACTAAATGCATTAATTAATGTTAACTAATGAAACCTTATTGTAAAGTGATACTGATACCTTATACTCACACAGACAGGTGTCTTGTTTTGTGCTTTTTTTGTGTTTTTTACATTTTCATTTTTTTACGTCATTGAACTGATTCTAACCGCTTAATATGTTTATTTTAGACCAGATGGAAGTGAAGGAACAAAGACACAAGCTAAATGACGTAAAGAAACACTGTGACTTCAAAGCTCAAGGAACAAAGGCCCAAAAGCTGCACATCTGCTCACAGTGTGGAAAGAGTTTCCAAAATAAATCAAACCTTAACAAACACAAAAAAATTCACACTGGAGAGAAACCGTATACATGCAATCAGTGTGGTAAAGATTTTATTTTGCCATCACAACTAAAACAACACCTGATAGTTCATTCAGATGAGAGGCCTTATGTATGTTCTCTCTGTGGAATGAGTTTTTCACGGCTGGACAGTTTTAAACAGCACCAGAATATACATACAGGTGAGAAAGATCATGTGTGTTGTGACTGTGGGAAGAGCTTTACTACATCTAGTCATCTAAAACGGCACAGAAGAGTTCACACTGGAGAAAAACCGTTTACATGCACTCAGTGTGGAAAGAGTTTTTCTCAAGCATCAGCTCTCAATGTTCATCTGCTCCGTCACTCTGGAAAAAAAACATTTAAATGTGATCAGTGTGACAAAGATTTTATTTTGTCATCAGATCTAAAAGATCACCTGACAGTTCATTCAAATGAGAAGCCTTTTGTGTGTTCTCTCTGTGGAAAGAGTTTTCCACGATTGAAGAGTTTTAAACTGCATCAGAAAACACATAATGAAGTGAAAGAGTATGCTTGTCGTGACTGTGGGATGAGCTTTAATAGAGCTGACTGTCTGAAACGGCACCAAAGAACTCATACTGGAGAAAAACCTTTCAAGTGCTCATATTGTGACAAGAGGCTCACTCGGTTGGTACACCTGAAAGTACATGAGCGAATTCATACTGGAGAGAAGCCGTACCACTGTACTCAGTGTGGAGAGAGTTTCAGAGATGCAACAGGTTTAAAAGATCATCTTTTTATTCACACTGAAGAAAAGCCATTTAACTGTGATCAGTGAGGTAAAGATTTTAATTTGCCGTCACGTCTAAAACAACATCTGGAAGTTCATTCAGATGAGAGGCCTTGTGTGTGTGTTTTTCTGTGGAAAGAGATTTTCATGTCCAGAGTTTTTTTTTAAACTGCACCAGAAAACACATGAGGTGAAAGTTCATGTATGTTAGTGTGTTAGTGAGTGTGGCAAGAGCTTTACTATAACTGCCCAAATGAATTCATACTAAAAAAACTTTCAAGCGCTTATATTGCTTATATTTTCAATGAATTGTGATATGTATTGTGAAAAGTGCTATACAAATAAATGTAAATTGAACTGAATTTAATTGATTTTGGAGTGGGAGTAGTGTTTTACTTAGTTTCGAAACCTGAAATCATATGAGCGAGTTCATACTGAAGAGAAGCCGTACTATTGTACGGCTTCTCTCCAGTATGAAACCAAATGCCTATAACCATATATGAATTTCAGCTCCAGATCTTCCTCAGCACTTGTGTACACAGTGATACAAACAGTAACAATGGTGTCAGTTTTTCCGTATCAGTTTCGGTGCGAGTCCTCAACCTTTTGAAATGCATCAAAGTGAATTCACAGCACTGAAAAGAGCATCTTCTCGACACGTCGACAACACAAACTGTTCCAGTCTCAGCTACAACTACACTGTTTGATTGCGGGTCAAAGTACACATTGTTCATGGGCAGCCAATGAAGACCATAGTCATGTTATTGTTATGCAGGTATGTAATAGTGAGACTGGAATTGCTTTATTTGTTGTGTACGTCAAACTTTAACACTTTGCAGACCTTTTACATTCACAAACAGCTACACATTACCTAAAAGGTAATATTCGAAAAAACATAATAGGCCTTTATCATAGCTGCGCCACTTTTGATTTTTTTCTGAGTGAAATGACTTGCCTTTTGGTCAGTTTAACAAAAACAACAGAGCCATAGCGTTTAACTGAGCTGTTAAAAACATCTTTATTTCATTCCAAAAGATCTTTTTCACATCAGTGGCATCTTTGGTTTTTAACTGAAATGAAAGCGAGGCTGTGA
This sequence comes from Ancherythroculter nigrocauda, assembly GCA_036281575.1. Lineage (NCBI taxonomy): Eukaryota > Metazoa > Chordata > Actinopteri > Cypriniformes > Xenocyprididae > Ancherythroculter > Ancherythroculter nigrocauda. The sequence continues at coordinate 42,118,702 of VTFQ01000013.1, forward strand.
GGGATGGACATGCATCTGTTCAATGGGCTATACTGTTATTTAATGCATTTTTGGATTGTTCAGTTGATGAAACACTGCAAAAATATCTAAAAATATAATTTTCAGTTGACAAACTCCTGACAATATAAGCTGTGAAGTGATCTAGGAGATTTATGCAGCTTTTTATAGTAGATTCCACTGAAAACATGTTGAGTCTATCCCTTACGGCAGTGGTCACCAACCTTTTTAAGCCCAAGATCCCTGACCTCGACCTTTATGAAAGACAAGATCTACTTGATAGAAAAAGCCCAGATTGTATTTAGTTTTTTTTTTTTCGTGGCCAATTTAGATTCTGATTTATTTATTTATTTTTACAAGCAAATTGGCCGATTTTGATACTGGTTGCAGATATTTATTATTATTATTATTATTATAAACAAAAATACATAGCCATTTCAAATTAGAGGGAACCACTGCTTTTTAATCACAATCCAAACAAAGATGCTATCACATTGCATGAGCAGTTGTTTTTTATTTGAATTAATTGAGATTTAATTTCAAGATTTAAAGCAAAAACAGAACGGTCTGACTTTATCTTTGTGAAATTATATGCTACACAAAAAAGCATGAAACAAAAACAGCAGACTGAATGAGACGCAGATTCACTCTCTGACAGCAGGTGGCGCTTATGGAGCAGCAGTGACGCAGCGTTTCCTTGGTTACCGCTGTAAACAAAGCTGAACCGCTAATAATTAGCTACTTTATTCGGAGGTAAGATGAAAATAAAATGCCTTTGCCATCGAAATTTTTCTGAAGACAGTAATTCCTTTTAGAGATGCATTCATATAACACTTCACCGCTAATTCAATATTTATATTTTCTTCCTATATTTCGAGCATCGTGAACAGTGATCTGCTCTGCCTGCTACATAATTTTCTCCTCTTTGCGTCCGTCTTCAGCCTCTCTGGTCTCTTGTTTATGGCCGTTTTACAGACTGAGACATAATGTGGGCTATTTACCTTTATCACTGTCCCAGTAGCTCCCGAAAATAACAGAAAAATAAATACAAAAATACAGTACAAAGACTGGAGAAATGTAATGTAATGTAGGCTATTTTGTACTCATATTTCTGTTATTTTCGCGAGCTACTGGAACAGTGATAAAGATCGACCGGTTGATCGCGATCGACGGGTTGGCGACCACTGCCTTACGGTCTTGCTTTTATACCTGTCATGGTGCTGCTCTGAATAAGGTCAAGTTCCCTGTTTTCACCTTATCAATTATGGTGACATCATTAGTGTTAACAGGCTGAGAAAATCACCAATATTATTATGGAGAAAACTGATCCTAGACCAGCAGTTATGAGCAACTTTTCTGTCTAAGCAGTCAGGCAATGGTTTGAATGAGAAACCTTGCCCAGCCTTACACACGCGGCGCCTACGATTATTTACCTTGTGTATTGTTCATATTCTTTTCACTGGCTATTTTGAAAATCCGTTGCAGAATGCAGAACATATTTCCAATTTTTTATTGATTCAGCTTAGAGTTTCTATGTGTGGATGAATATTCTGCCCTTACAGACGAGCTGCGACTGATTGTTATACCCCTTTGCTTCAAAACAGTGAAATGTGATTTACTGAATGCGGCCCCTTTAAGAAATATGATACCTCGCGCACTGAGCATGCGCAGAAGAGAGAGACGCCAGATCCCCTCTACAGATTTGTTTTCTTTCTTTTCTCTGTTTTTTTCTTTTTCTTGTTGTTGTTTCCTTTGACGCTAATATGAATGAAATCGAATACATTGTGATTTCCTATATGTGTATAGACTATTATGTTAATTGTCTTGTTGAGTGACGCTGTTAACGATCGCGAATGAAGGACAAATGTGGAATATTTTCCCCGGATGCCGTATATTTCCAGTCTGCAGGTCAGAGATGTTCTTTATAAAGTAAGATTTGATGTTTGCGTCGCCTAATTGTACATTGTTCGAAGTGAAACGTATAGAGAATTATATAGTCATTAATTTGGCTCAGCCTCTATTAAGTCTGTACATATTTTTTATGATTTCTGTTATCTTTTTGTTAGTTTTCTATTTAATTCATATATTAATTGAATAATTTAAACTTTGACTTGTATCATCTTTATAAAATCTGGAGTCACATAAAAATGAGCAACCTCCGTTTTAAATGCTACTAATAAATAACCATATCAAAATGCTATATATATTTCTAAAATCAAGCACATAGGCCTATGACTATTTAAGTTAAGACGTGTAATTATCAAAGTATTTCAGTATAAACTCAGTAACCTTTCATTTGGCAGATCTGGTGTCCCTCACAACAATTCACCAAATAAGAAAGCTTCTGTATCAGTGAAATAATGAGTGATAAAGAGATGATAAATAGATGCATTTTCAGTATAATTTATCAAGTGTTAGATTATTTCCTTTTGTGCCATTATTCTCAGTCCGTTAGTTGATGGTTGAATGGATAATTACTCAGCTGAGGGAGAAATCTTGAGCTTTTCTCAAAGTTGTATTATGCCAATATAAACTTATATATTATCTGGGGTGGTACAGGGATTCATCCAATCAGAAATATGCATTACATCATATAGATATGCAATAAAGACATTCAGACAATAACAGTTCCATATATGAGAAATTTTTGGAACAAAACGCAATATTCCTTTCATCTCTGCCTTGCTTTCCTGCAAGTGAACGCAGTTTCCCTTTCTTATAACAAAGGAGATCAGAGGAAAGGGTCCGACTCCACACTATTCTTGCCTGTGCATCCTTACACACAGAAAATAAAAAATAACATACAGAGATAGAGAAATGTCAGACTGCGAGCTGAATTCTATAAACAGTTCCAGCTCACATCAAGTGAATGACAGAACTAACCTTTGCAACATCAAAGATCTCATACTTGATCAGAGTTCACTTGAACTGATTTTTAACAACTTAATATGTTAATTTTAGACCAGGTTGAAGTAAAAGTGTAAAGACAGGAACTGAATGAAGTATAAGAGAATCATCTGAACTTCAAAGCTGCACACATTCTCTCCTTGTGGAGTTTCACATATAACAGACCTCAATAATCATCTACTTCATCACTTTTGAGAAAAGACATTCAACTGTGATCAGTGGGGTACTTTTTATTTTATTTTTTATAATCAGATCTGTAGAGCTGTTTTATACACTACTAATATGTATCCATCTAAATACTCTATATTTAAACTAAATTAAAGACACCATATGTGTTTGTTGTTAAAGTAATCCAGTATAAATTTAGTAACTTCACTTTGATTTTTTCAGATCTGGTCCTGTGGGTGTCAGTATCACACAGTGATCACAGTTCACACCTGCAGTGAAGCTCCTCCCACAACAATTCACCAATAAATACTGGGAATATTCACATCATCCTACAAGAGAAGGACAAACTCCAGGAGTAGCAGCTGAAATCTGTGTGACTGTTAAAGATGGAGTTTATTAAAGAGGAGATTGAAGACATGAGTGATCCAGAACCATCCAGAATAAAACATGAAGATACTGAGGAACAAATAGGTTGGTGTCCATTCTTGATTCTTCATTGTTTACGGAGCCCAACACATGAAAAAAAAAAATAGTATGCTAAATCATGCGCATGATTTACTAATTAGTTCGTTCACCAAAAAATGAAATTTCTGTCATTAATGATGTCGTTTCGCACCCGTTAGACCTTCGTTCATCTTCGGAGCACAAAATAAGATATTTTTGATGAAATCATGAAATCCAAGAGTTTTTTTATCCTTAATAGAAAGCAATGAAATTACCACATTCAAGGTCCAGAAAAGTAGTAAAAACATTGTTAAAATAGTCAACATGACTACAGTGGTTCAACCTTAATATTATGAAGTGACGAGAATACTTTTTGTGTGCGAAAAAACAAAACAAAAATAACGACTTTATTCAACAGTTCATCTCTTCCCTGTCAGTCTCCTACACTATTTACATTGCAGAGCTTCTGTGTTTACTATTTATAAATCGAGGGAACAAATTAGTAAACTGCGTGCACAATTTACTTTTATTTTTTTTTGCATGTCATGTGAGGGTCTCCATAATTGTTGACTGCTTTGGTGCATCTAAATGATCATAACCCAGTTTTAATCGTATTAACAAATGAATGACAGAATTAACCATTGCACATCAAATATACTTGATACACAGACAGGTGTCTTGTTTTCTGTTAAGTGTTTTTAATTTTCACATTTAATCTTATTGAATTGATTCTAACAGCTTAATGTGTTTATTTTAGACCAGATGGAAGTGAAGGAGCAAAGACACACATTAAATGAAGTAAAGAAACATTCTGACTTCAAAGCTCAAGGAACTAAAGCCCAAAAGTTGCACACCTGCTCACAGTGTGGAAAGAGTTTCCAGAATAAAGGAAGCCTTAAGACACATATAAGAATTCACACTGGAAAGAAATATACATGCACTCAGTGTGGAAAGAATTTCACAAATAAAGGAAACCTTAATGTACACATGAGAATTCACACTGGAGAAAAACCGTATATATGCGCTCAGTGTGGAAAGAGTTTTTCTCAAGCATCAGGTCTCAGTTATCATCTGCTCCGTTACTCTAGAGAAAAACCATTTAAGTGTGATCAGTGTGGTAAAGATTTTAATTGGTCAGCAAATCTAAAAAAACACCTCAAAGTTCATTCAGGTGAGAGGCCTTATGTGTGTTCTCTCTGTGGAAAGACTTTTTCACGACTGGACAGTTTGAAACAGCACCAGAAAATACATAATGAAGTGAAAGATCATGTATGTCCTGAGTGTGGGAAGAGCTTTACTACAACTGGTGATCTGAAGCTGCACCAAAGAATTCATACTGGAGAAAGACCTTACAAGTGCTCATTTTGTGACAAGAGTTTCAGTCATTCTAGAAACCTAAAAATGCATGAGCAAGTTCATACTGGAGAAAGACCTCACAAGTGCTCATATTGTGACAAGAGTTTCACTCAGTCTGGAAACCTGGAATCTCATGAGCGAGTTCATACTGGAGAGAAGCCGTACCACTGTACCCAGTGTGGAGAGTGTTTCAAAGATGCAACAGGTTTAAAAACTCATCTGTTTATTCACTCTGGAGAAAAGCCATTCAAGTGTGAACAGTGTGGTAAAGATTTTAATTGGTCATCAAATCTAAAAAGACACCTCAAAGTTCATTCAGATGAGAGGCCTTATGTGTGTTCTTTCTGTGGAAAGAGTTTTTTATGGCAAAAGAGTTTTAAACTGCACCAGAAAACACATGATGAAGTGAGAGATCATGTGTGTTCGGACTGTGGGAAAAGCTTTACTACAATTGACATTCTGAAACAACACCAAAGAATTCATTCTGGAGAAAGACCTTACAAGTGCTCATATTGTGACAAGAGATTCACTCAGTCAGGACACCTGAAATCACATGAGCGAGTTCATACTGGAGAGAAGCCGTACCACTGTACTCAGTGTGAGAAAAGTTTTAAACGTTTATCAAGCCTTCACATTCATAATGAAATATGTAGGTGAACAACATTGTTTTCATGTCAAACAGTAAATACTGTGAGATAAACTATTGAGGTTTTCCACTCAACAGTCAACATTTCTTACAGTGTAAATAAAGCTGTGTTTTTATTTTCTGTCAGGATTGATTGTGTGCTACATAGATCTACAATAAGATATATTCATGTCATTTTCATATTTACTAAGTGTACTAAATTATCTGATTGTACATGCAATTATGAGAAATAAAACAGAAACAACATCTTGTCCTGATCGATTTATTTAATGAACACAGAGAATGAATTATAGACCTTTTACATTCACAAACTCTATATAAGACATTGCCTGAAAGGTAATAATATTCGAAAAAGCAGAGGGGTGCTTAAGCAAAATGCGGCCCCTTTAAGGGACATGACACTGCGCGCACTGAGGATGCGCAGAAGAGAGAAGCGTGTAAGACCAGACGAGTGAAACTTTCACCAGCCGAAACGATGTTAACGATCATGAAAGAAGGACAAATGTGGAATATTTTCTTCGGATGCCGTATTATTTCCAGTCTGCAGGTGAGAGATGTTTCATCACAGAGTTAATGTGTCTTAGTATTAATTAATGTAATGAAATTAGTTGTTTGTCCTGGTTTATTATTAATTAATGTTAGAGTAATAATATGTTGGCAGAGATTTTTTCCACAGAATCCGTTTCAGTCTGTTCACATAAATAAATTTTGCTTTACAGAAGATCTGACATAACCATAATGAATGAGATGAAAAGGCTTTTCAGCAGCTCAGTTAAACATGATGGTCCTGTTATTTCTGTCAGACTGTGGACAAGAATTAAACCTTGTTTTAAATGCAATTAAAATCTAACTTGTATCAAAATAATCTAAATACTCCATATTCCTGACAGAAAACATATGTTCACTGAATTCAAATGTATTTAAACATTCAGTAACTGATTGTCACAGATGGTCAGTATCACACAGTGATCACAGTTCACACCTGCAGTGAAGCTCCTCCCACAACAATTCACCAATAAATACTGGGAATATTCACATCATCCTACAAGAGAAGGAGAAATGCATAAATGCAGCGGTTACCCCAGAAACCTATTTAACAAAAGCAGCTGGCTACTGAACAGTTTTTAAAATGCTTCAAACAGCCATTCTTTTTTTTTTTTGTATTAGCAATGTTGTTCATAACAGCACCAAATATTTAATACTTATAGTCTTAATGGGCTATTTATTTTCAAACTTAAACATTTTTATATTTTAATATGGACTACATCATGCCCTAATGATTGAAAATGTTCTGATTATTTGTTATTTTTCAGTAAAACCTAGTGACATAAGGCTTCATTAGTTAACATATTAATTCATAATTACCAAACTGACAATGAAAAATACTTAAAGGATAAATATACTATACAAAATTCTTATCATGCTCATAACCACCCTGTAGATTAAAATCCATGGATGAGAGAGCCTCCCCTGTTGCACTTGCTAATGCACTGCCTACACACATTGAGATGATTAGCTTTTTTATATGGAAAAAAATAATTCAGTTTTATTTGTCAATCAATGAAATGAAGTAGGAACTATTATATACTATATTAATATATAGTTTTATGGCAACTGTAACCAAGTTCAGGTGATTAGACTGTTGAAGTCATATGTAAGATAATAGTGTATTTGCTCTGTAAATGTGCAGAGATTAAAGTGTCATATCATGCTATTTTAATCCTTATACGCTATTCGTTTGGGATGTATACTCAGGCTGTTAGGGTCTCCAGAGACCCCAGAAAATAAAATGTGATTTTTTTAACAAAATAATGTTTTTTGTTTTGTTTTTTAAACAAATTGAATTTTACCTACTTTTTTAAAGTTTTGTTACGTCCGTAGTTGTGTATACTTCTGTGTTTTCTCTCTCTCCCTCCTCCTGTCAATTTCTTAGGCACGCCTACATGGGACGGTTATTGGTTAAGGAAGCTGTCAGTCGTTATTAACAAGTGACATCATGGTTTCTGCTGCCAATCCTGTCTGGCGCCAGCTTTTAAAAGAGCAAAAGGATGCATGCAAAGATAGCTTTGCTTTCCTGTTCCTTTGTGATTGTTGTTTAATCTGCCCTTGTGTTAGTTTTGTTATGTTTAGTGACATTATTACTTTGTACAGTTTTGAGTGGTCATCTCATTTACTTTTTGCCATTTTTTCATTTCCTTATCATTTGTTATCTTTGAGATTTCATTGATGATTTTCACCTCGCCCTAGGGGAAAACTGGACAGGTAGTATGTCACGTGACGTACATGTTGCAACACCCAGTGACTTTGATGTATAGACACACCAGCTTAGAAGTGAGCGCCACTTTTGTATGTTTTGTTTTTGTTAGATAGAACCGATAGAACAGGTAAGGTGTGAAACATGCTGAAGACTTGCTTTTCTAATTTTTCTTTCCATTAGTTAGGTTAGATGTTGAACTTGAGTTAGATTAGATTAGTTTTGTTTTGTTTTTTTCTTTGGTGCCACATGTGTCCTTTTCCCCAGTTTATAATTTTTGTTTTCTTCTATTGATTATGTAAATATTTGTATATAATTTTCCTTTTGCTATTTTGTTACCTTTTCATTATTTCTATTATTATTATCTCACACCTTTTTCATTGATTGTAAAATAAACCACGTTTATAGGCAGTTTTGTGTAGCATTTTGTCTTTTGCCACCATCACCAGCACATATAAAGATCACAATCTCAGTGTTGCCTCTTCTAACCCTAGACCAAAATTAGGAAGTTGTAACATGTTTAATGAAGCATTAAGCAATGAACTTGAAGAATGCACAAGGACAAACCTCTTCTGGAAGCTCAGATGTGCTGCGTCACACATGAGAATGAACCTCATTGGTAACATTGCACGTTTGGGCTTCAAGAAGATATTTGTTCTTGTGTGTAGTTCAGGCTTGGTTGAGCTTCTGCTTATGTTCGCTGATCAATGTTAACATGCGAGTAAAAGTCTAAATTATATCTGTTCATCATAACAAGTGATCGAAGAAGAACATTTCGACTAAACGGATTACTTTTCCAATCTCTTTATGATATTTTGAAGCGTCAAAGTTTCAGCTGCAAAAGCTGGAAGGATCTAACAGCATTTTGTCATCAAAAAGATCTTCATTTGTGTTCAATAGATAAACGAAAGTCTTACGGGTTTGGAACGACGTGAGGGTGATTAATTAATGACAGAATTTTCATTTAGGAGTGAACTACCCCTTTAAGAATATGCGGCCCCTTTAAGAAATATGACGCCGCACGCACTGAGGATGCGCAGAAGGGAGAAGCGCGAGAGCACTTCTATAGTTTTTTCTTTATTCTCCTTTTTTGTTGTTGTTTCTTTTGACGCTATTATGAATGTAACAGTCGAATACATTGTGATCCCTTGTAAGTGTATGTTATGTTCATGTTCTTGTTAATACAATAAAGAAGAGAGAAGCGCGAGAGACGTTACGAGTGCCGAAACTCACCATTTGAAGCTGAAAGTGACGCTGTTAACGATCGTGAATGAAGGACAATGTGGAATATTTTCTTCGGATGCCGTATATTTCCAGTCTGCAGGTCAGAGATGTTCAATTTCTACTGTAAGAATTTATGTTTGAGTTGCCTAAATATACATTGTTCGTATTGTGTAACGTACAGAGAATTAAATAGTCATTAATTTTGACCAGCCTCTAGGCCTATTTAATCTGTACATATTGTGTATGATTTCGGTTCAATTGATATATTAATGGAAGAATTTAACCTGTGACTTGTTTCATCCTCATAAAAACTGGGGTCACAAAAAAAAGGAGCAATCTTCCTATAGAGCTGTTTTTTAAATGCCACTAATAAATAACCATATCAGAATGCTCCATATTTCTTTAGTCAAGCACACATGGCCACTTAATTTAAGAAGTGTAATTATTAATGTATTTCAGTATTGGTGAATCCAAAATGGTCTACATTAATTTATTCATATTCTATGTTAATCATTCATTATTAATAATTTTTATTATCATTTATTGGTTATGATTTTTAGTGCTACTTATGATTTCAAGTATTCATATCATCTTACTTAAATTACTCACATATAATCACTTACATTCAAGTAAAACCACATATTTACTCCATATTATGCTCTTTTTGTTATTTTGATCTTCATTGTGTTACTTTCACCTGTTGAACTCTGTGACTTTGAAGTTCCAAGTGAACTTTAAGTTTTCTGGGTAAAAGATGGCTTGATACCTTGTGGTTGAGTTGGGTTCCTGCCAAAATTTTACCAGAGCGTAGATGTTCTTAGAATGGATCACATGATGTACTTTTTCTGCAATAATATTTTGTATCTCTGTATTCAAATGAAAGGGGATCTTTGAAAAATGTTAACTTGTTATTGTATTGTTCCGATGAAGGTGTTAACCCACCCTTTTTGGGCCTATTTTTGGGTGTTTGTGCTCTGTTTGATTATGTCAATTGTCACGAGACCATAGAAATTATCCAATGACTGTGGGGATAGCAGGAAATCATCAAATGTCATGAATTTCTTTAAAACCTCCAAAACAACGGAAAGGTTCATTTTGACTTTCTTATCTATCCAAACAAGACCTGGAAGGGTGATGTAAGTTTTTCCAATCTTAGGGTATAAAACTTGGCTCATTTTCTCAATTGGTACCCTTTCCTGCTATCCTGACTTGCATCTTGTTGTCTCGTTGGTGCCACTTCTAATGATTTTCTTGCAAATTACTATACTCAGACTCCAGAATGTTCTTATCATAGATGTTCGATTTCTGATTTTTATTTTACCTTCTGGTTTTTATTAAATATTTTCATTATCGATTGAAGTTTTCGTGTGAGGCTGAATTTAATTGAAATTTAATTGAAAATGAATAAATAATTTTTCTTCAATGTTCATCACGGCCTGGGCCTCATTTTCTCAAGATTCTGCATCAAGTATAAACTCAGCAACCTTGAATTGGGCAGATCTGGTGTCCCTCACAACAATTCACCAAATAAGAAAGCTTCAGTTTAACTTTCAGTGAAATTAACAATATCCACCTTGTGTTGGATGTTGTCTTAATCAAAAATGTTCATTAATGATTATATTTCAAAGTGAGTATATTTTCAAAGTAGTGTTTTTATGAGGTAATTTATTGCAATAATGAGTAAAATAAGAATGAATGAACACATTAGAATACAATAGAATTGAACATAAATACAATACAATAGAACATAAATACAATAGAATTGTATTTATGTACAATTCTAAATAAATTGAATGGCACCATATGTGTTTGCTATTAATTAATCCAGAATCAATTCAGTAACTACTTTTTGATTTTTTCCAGATGTGGTCCTGTGGGCGTCAGTATCACACAGTGATCACCGTTCACACCTGCAGTGAAGCTCCACCCACAACAATTGACCATTAAATACTGGGAATATTCACATCATCCTACAAGAGAAGGACAAACTCCAGGTGTAGCAGCTGAAATCTGTGTGACTGTTAAAGATGGAGTTTATTAAAGAGGAGACTGAAGACATGAGTATTTTAGAACCATCCAGAATAAAACATGAATATACTGAGGAACAAACAGAAGACCAGAAGAAAGTGACAGAGCAAATACACACACTAAATGATGTAAAGAAACACAGTGACTTCAAAACTCAAGAAACAGAAGACAAAAAGCTGCACACCTGCTCAAAGTGTGGAAAGAGTTTCCAAAATAAAGGAAACCTTAATAGACACATGAGAGTTCACACTGGAGAAAAACCGTATACATGCACTCAGTGTGGAAAGAGTTTTTCTCAATCATCAGGTCTCAGTTATCATCTGCAATGTCACTCTGGAGAAAAACTATTTAACTGTGATCAGTGTGGTAAAGATTTTATTATGCCATCAGATCTAAAAAAACACCTGAAAGTTCATTCAGGTGAGAGGCCTTATGTGTGTTTTTTCTGTGGAAAGAGTTTTTCAAGGCTGGATAAGTTTAAACTCCACCAGAAAACACATAATGAAGTCAGAGATCATGTATGTTATGACTGTGGGAAGAGCTTTACTACATCTAGTCATCTAAAACAGCACCAAAGAATTCATACTGGAGAAAGACCTTACAAGTGCTCATATTGTGACAAGAGTTTCACTCAGTCTGGACACCTGAAATCACATGAGCGACTTCATACTGGAGAGAAGTCATACTGCTGTACTCATTGTGGAGAGAGTTTCAAAGAGGCGATAGGCTTAAAAAATCATCTCTTTATTCACTCTGGAGAAAAGCCATTTAACTGTAATCAGTGTGGTAAAGATTTTATTTTGTTATCAAATCTAAAACAACACCTAAAAGTTCATTCAGATGAGAAGCCTTATGTGTGTTCTTTCTGTGGAAAGAGTTTTTCATGGATGAACTGTTTTAAACGGCACCAGAAATCGCATGATGAAGTGAGAGATCATGTGTGCTTTGACTGTGGGAAAAGCTTTACTACAACCAGTGAACTGAAACAGCACCATAGAATTCATACTGGAGAAAAACCTTACAAGTGCTCATATTGTGACAAGAGTTTTGCTCAGTCTGGAAATCTGAAATCACATGAGCGAGTTCATACTGGAGAAAAGCCGTATCACTGTACTCAGTGTGAAGTGAGTTTCAAACATTCATCAAGCCTTCACACTCATATGAAAAAATGTTGTAAGTGATCAACATTTGTTTTCATGTCAAATAGTAAATACTGTGAGATAAAATATGAAATTTTTCCACTTTACACTCACAGTGTAAATAAAGTAGGGGTTGTGGGTTGTGTGCTAAATTATGTCAGTCTTGAATTAGATATATTCATGTAATTTACTTATTTACTAAGTGTACTATATTGTCTTCTAATAGTACATGCAATTATGAGAAATAAATTATTTAATGAACACAGAGAATGAGTTATATAGTTTTAATCATGTTAATGATTTTTTTTTTTTTTTTGGATCATTCTATCTTAATATTGTGATAAATCTGTTTGGGATTCTCAACCAAATGATCAGGTCTTGTATCATACAAAGAGGTTGGAGTTCATTTTTATCTTTCATTACTGACTCCTTAGAAACAAAAGCTTCAGTTCACCCAATTTAGTGGATTCAGTTAGAAAATATTAGAAGCTGTAAAACATGAAACAATAAACAATCTCTTGATAATTTGCATTATTTACAGATTGTTTTAAATATCCCAGTACTGCAGTAAGTTGTAAGTGTGTAGAAAAATAATAGATTTACAGGACAATCATCAGGATTTCATTACTGGAGAAAAAAAAAAAAAAAACAATTATTGAAAAACTGAAGAGAATGTCTCACAACAACTAGAACAGAAGCCGAAAACTCTTTCACGTCATCTGTGTGTGTAGTATCCTGGAGTAACCACTAGGTGTCGTTTTTGTATTGCAAGTGGTATGTTCTTACCTGCGGGAGGCATGCAGTGTTAATGGCTGTGTTCAATACTGCATACTCTCTGAGTAGGTACTTAATAAAAGAGTACGCTAAAAGAGTACGTACTTTAAAGCCTTTAAAGCCTGATCGCGTTAAAGGTTTAGTTCACCCTAAAATGAAAATTTTGTCATTAATTTTTCACCCTCATGTCATTCTAAAGCCATAAGACTTTTGTTCATCTTCAGAACACAAAGAAAGATCTTTTTGATGACCAAATGCTGTCAGATTGCCTTCCATAGACTGCCTTTGCAACTGAAAAGTCCTTAAGCCTGGCGGCTTAAAGCTGCAGTCCGCCATTTTTCCTCTTTGTCGCCATCTCTGTTTGAAACCTGCAATTGCAGTCATTTGCGGAATAGTTATCTGTACGTGCATTGTGCCTTGGCACAGCTCATCAGCGCGGATGAATCTAATGCTTGCTGTCAGTCACCGCACCAGTGTGGATACTGTACTTGAGAATCACAAATTCTACATCTTAAAAGTATGACCAATATAAGAATTTTCACTGGAAAATATCATCTGAACAAGTAAGTAACATGTCTGCCACTTTTGTTCTGACCAACTAAGGAAAAAAGCATTAGGCCTACAATAAATCGCGCTGCCAATGATGATTAAATCTAACGATCGCTTAGCTCGGATCGTGCCAAACTGTGCAAATTATTATTACTGTTATACTGTGTTCCCAAATTGTTAATGTTAACAACATCAGCATTACGTGACTATGTGTATTTAGTGTATATTACCGTTACCTGTAGATTTCAATTTCTGTAGCCACTTCCACAGTCCAAAGTCTTTTGCTTTTTGACTACAGGTGAATCTCCAGTTGTCACTGATGATTGTCATTTGGATCTTTCTAGATTACAATCCACCATCAAAATGATAAGTTTAATTATTTCAGCTGTGGTGAGAAAAGGCTATAAATGATCCGCTACCAGCAGCATCCTCACATGATAAAACCGACTAGCCTGGACGGAACTCCTTCTTTTCTGTTTAAGGACATCATGTAATGACGCAATGACGAACGACTGCATGCTCGAATTTCCCGCGGAAATCCACCATGTCGCTCTTATTATAAAACATTACTTGCTCAAAAATTGATTTTGTATAATTTTTAACCAAAAAAAGTTACGGACTGCAGCTTTAAGGAAACCTGTGCATGGCGGACAGCAATGCACAATCTTAATTCTTTTTAAATCAAACAAGGATTTTACACGTTATGAGACACTTCCTGTTTCACTGTTTTGTCATTAATTTAATCCCTCGCCATGGCAACACTGTTCAAGATATCCTGTAGTCGTTTAAAATGTACTATCTTCAGTGTCTTTGTTTCATGTTGACAGAGTTTGGTGGTGATTGCGTGAATCTCTTATGAGGAGTCCTTAAAAAACTCAGAGCCTAACTAAAATATCTGACTTCCTGATGGTCGGAGCTAATGACTAAATTAGATAGTTGTCCTGCTTGATGAGAACAATATATGTACTGAGTTTGGTCACTGTAGGTAAGACTAACTTCCCAACTTTTGTCAAAAGAAGGCACTATAAAGCCCCTCCTCCCAGCCCATTTCTAAGGCTTTACCCATGTCTACTGAATGACAATCCTGACATGTGTGTCAAGTTTCATGCAATTTGAAGCAAGAGCATCCAAAATGAATACTGAAGTTTGATCTGTTGCTATGGCAACAGTGTTTGAAAATATCTAAAATCCTTTCAACGGTCTACATTCGCCATGTCTTGACATTATTCTAATGAAGTTTGAAGCAAATTGGGTAAAAATAACAGGGTGATCTCAAAGCATTTTGAAAGTGACACACTTCCTGTTGCCTGTTGTTGGTGCTATAACTTTGACTCACAATGTTCAACGTCCATTTGATCGGGCTCCTACAACGAACATACAGCTGAAGTTTCATCAAAAACAATCAATGTATGCAGAAGTTATAACACACTTCCTGTTTCCCTTATCTTGCCATAAATTTGTTGCCTTGCCACGGCCAAACCGTTTGAGATATCAAAAATACGCTCACAATTTAGCATCCTCAATGTCTTGGGTAATTTAAAATAATTGTGCTTTTTCCGAATGGACCCGAGAAGACACAAATTCATTTAAACTATGTCGGCATTTAACAAAATGTTATAATTTAAAACAATTATATGACACTTATGTCACTTTTTCTAAGTTCTCTTTGAATCCGCTCTTTTATATTCAATGGATTATGCGCACGGTTGCTTCCGCATTTAGACTTATTTGCTCCACATTTTTGGCTACTGTTTCAAGGAGATGCATACTACTGCATATTATAATTATCGTGTATTGTTAATTATGATAGATAGTGTGTTTGCTTCATAACAGCGCGGAGATGTGATTTACTGAATGCGGCCCCTTTAAGAAACGTGACACCGCGCGCACTGAGGATGCGCAGAAGAGAGAAGTGCGCGAGACCCTAGTTTGTTTTCCTTCTCTCTCTCTCTTCGTTGTTTCCTTTGATGCTATTATGAATGCAACTTTAAGTGTATGTTATAATGCAGTAAAAAGAGAGACAGAGAAGCGTGAGAGACGAGATGCTGAAACTTTCACCATTTGAAGCTAAAAGTGACGCTGTTAACGATCGTGAATGAAGGATAAATGTGGAATATTTTCTTCGGGTGCCGTATATTTCCAGTTAGAGGGCCAGAGATGATCAATTTATAATGTAAGAATTGAAGTTTGTGTTGCCTAAATGTACATTGTTCGTAGTGTAACGTACAGAGAATTACATTCATTATTCAATCGTTAATTTTGATCAGCATCTATTCATTCTGTACATATTGTGTATGATTTATTTTATCCTTGTTAGATTTATGTTTAATGTATATATTAATTTAAGAATTTAACCTGTGACATGTTTCATCCTTATAAAATCTGGATTCCCGTAAAATGAGCAACCTTTCTATAAACCATCATTCTCAGTCCCTTAATGGACAGCTGAGGGAGAAAACTTGCTTAGCTTTTCTCAAGGTTTATTTCAATAACATACAGACTGATATGTTTATCGGGGGTTGTGCAGGGATTCATCCAATTAGAAAGAATCATTACAGCATATAGAAATGCAATACAGACATTCAGACAAAAACAATTCTATAAATGGGAACTTTCTGGAACAAAAACAATATTCCTTCCATCTTGCCTGCTCCTGCAAGTAAACTCATTAACCCCCTTTAGACATGTTTTAGACTTTCAAGCTCTGTGAATGAGAAAAGTCTGTCCATTCATCCAGTTAGTTTGTTTTCAGGTGCTTTATTGGCAAGACAAATACTTGTGCATTTGTATTGTCAACGTAATTGCACTGTTTCTACATAAAATTTAAACAGGGAAAATGGAGAATATAGTACAAAACAGTATAAAGAGAAAACAAAACAGTGTAAATGACAATTAGTGAATTAATAGACTGGCAGAAATAACAGTCATAATGTTTAACTGAGCTGCTGAAAAGCTTCTTTATCTCATTCAACAGTCCCTGTTTCACCTCATTCGTTATGATCTGAGATCTTCTGTAAATTGGATCATCAAGCTCGTCATTAGTGTCAGACAAACTACAGGATCATCACTTTACGTGATAATCACCTATCGATGTGTTTTAATGTTTTACCCCTCAGGTTAAATACATGACTAAAATACTATTATAAATGGCTCCAGAAACCATACCTACAAACTTCTCTTTTCTGACACTGAAATACGCAATTTACATGATTAGTGTATAGTTTTTATTGTAATGTTTATTTGAAGGGAAATGAGTGTCTTTAGAAAAGTTTTGATGACATCTTTTTGTCTTTCCTCAGTATGATGCCTAATAAAGTAGTTTATAAGCACAGTGCTGATTGTGTTCATGAGTAACCACTGTATTTCTGCTTTTCCATAAGCGCCACCTTCGGTCAGAGAGTAAATTTGCATTTTTATTCAGCCCATCTGCTGTTTTTGTTCAAAATTACATATTATTATTTATTATGCGCTAATGTGAGGTTCATCATATATCCTGGGTTACATAAAAATGAGCAACCCAGAGCTGTTTTATACACTTCTAATATGTAAACATCAAAATGCTTTATATTTGTCCACACCTGCAGTGAAGCCCCTCCCACAACAATTTACCAATAAATACTGGGAATATTCACATCATCCTACAAGAGAAGGAGAAACTCCAGGTGTAGCAGCTGAAATCTGTGCGACTGTTAAAGATGGAGTTTATTAAAGAGGAGATTGAAGACATGAGTGATCCAGAACCATCCAGAGTAAAACATGAAGATACAGAGGAACAAATAGGTTGGTGTCCATTCTTGATTCTTCATTGTTGACTGCTTTGGAAGATGTGAATTAATAATCAATATATGGATGATAAATAATTAAGAAATGCATCTAAATGATCATAACCTTGCATATAAGATTATATGCTTGCAGATAACATTTGTATAAATCATCATTTTAATCATATTAACAAGTCAATGACAGAACTGACTTTAGCAAATCAAAGATACTCGATACAGAGACAGGTGTCTTGATTTCTGTTAAGTGCTTTTACATTTAACCTCATTGAACTAATTCTTACAGCTTAATATGTTTATTTTAGATCAGATGGAAGTGAAGGAGCAAAGACACAAACTAAATGACATAAAAAAACACTGTGACTTCAAAACTCAAGGAACAAAAGCCAAAAATCTGCACACCTGCTCACAGTGTGGAAATAGTTTCACACAAAAAGGAACCCTTAATGTACACATGAGAATTCACACTGGAGAAAAACCGTTTACATGCACTCAGTGTGGAAAGAGTTTTTCTCGAGCATCAGGTCTCAGAATTCATCTGCTCCGTCACTCTGGAGAAAAACCATTCAAGTGTGATCAATGTGGTAAAGATTTTAATTTATCACCACAACTAAAACAACACCTGAAGGTTCATTCAGATGAGAAGCCTTATGTATGTTCTCTCTGTGGAAAGAGTTTTTCAAGGCTGGATCATTTTAAACAGCACCAGAAAACGCATGATGAAGTGAGAGATCATGTGTGTTGTGACTGTGGGAAGAGCTTTACTACATCTAGTCATCTGAAACAGCACCAAAGAATTCATACTGGAGAAAAACCTTACAAGTGCTCATATTGTAACAAGAGTTTCACTCAGTCTCCACACCTGAAATCACATGAACGAGTTCATACTGGAGAGAAGCCGTACTACTGTACTAAATGTGAGAAGAGTTTCAGCGATTTAACATGTTTGAGAAGTCATCTGCTCCATCATTCTGGAGAAAAACCATTTAACTGTGATCAGTGTGGTAAAGATTTTATTTCATCATCACATTTAAAACAACACCTGAACGTTCATTCAGATGAGAGGCCTTATGTGTGTTCTCTCTGTGGAAAGAGTTTTTCATGGCTAAAGAGTTTTAAACAGCACCAGAAAACACACGATGAAGTGAGAAATCATGTGTTTTGTGACTGTGGGAAGAGCTTTACTACATCTAGTCATTTGAAACGGCACCAAAGAATTCATACTGGAGAAAAACCTTACAAGTGCTCATATTGTAACAAGACTTTCACTCAGTCTGGAAACCTGAAAAAACATGAGCGAGTTCATACTGGAGAGAAGCCGTACCACTGTACTCAGTGTGAGAAAAGTTTCACACGTTTACGAGGCCTTCATGCTCATATAAAAAAATGTTGCAAGTGAGAAACTTTTTTTTTCATATCAGATATTTTTTGTATTTTACAGAGTTGTTTACAATTCCTGGATGTATTGTTGTTGATTCTTTTTTTTTCTCTTTTCTCTAGTTTTTAGGCCTAATCTGACAATGGTAATAACAATCATGAATGCACTGTACCTTTTTGAAATAAAAAACTAAATGTAATTTTTTTTTTAAATTTGTAACATTGAGACTGAAATTGCTGACAACTCGTTACGGCAGTTCAAAATCCATTCTGTCTTTTAGGAGACAATTTTATTTGACATGCAGACATTTGACATTTATAGACTTTTTACATTCACAAACACTTTGTCTGTAAAGTGAAATTTGAAAAAACAAAACAAAAAAACAGACCTTATTCACAGCAGCGCCATCTTTGATTATTTTTAACAGGGATGAAAGAGAGGCTGTGAGGGATAGACATATCTCTTTAGTGAGTATTACTGTTATTTAATTTAATGTGTCTTTGAATTTTTCTGCTGACAAAACACTGCAAAAATATTTTTCCAAGAAATGTAAGTAGACAAGAAGTGTGATGTCACACTGCTCAGGCCCCTCCCACGGCCACTGACTGAAAGTCCTCCATTACTATAGCTTCTGCCCTCAGCGAGCTGTACATTCTCCGCCATTTCTCCACACTCTAGCAGCTTTACTGACACAGCTATCCTGATGTTCAGTTGTTGGATGTAAGAGTGAACATAAGATTAGTTTTATTTTTGAAGCTAATGCGGCCCAAAATATTCCTAAATTTGTTTATGTCTGGGTATAACATTTCACTCCAGACTGCTTTGTGAACGAAGGCAATGCAAAGGGACAATACAAAACACAGGTTTTGCTAATAAGTTGTTACTCGAGGATGGATCAGAACCAACTGTTCATGATCCAGCTTATAGTCTCTGGAGCGATACTGGATATGACGGTAATGAAGGGGAGAGCACACACTGTATTACAGTTCATCTGAGTTGTTTTACGGATATAAAGTTTACCAGTTTATGATAGCTGTGTATGTTGATGAAAATGCAAGGGAGAGAGAGAGTTTACAGATAAGACTTTAATGTGCACTTCTTGTACTGTGTTTTATTCAGCACTTACAGTGATTTTCTGGAGTGGCAACAGAACTTCATCTTTGAATCAGCCTATAGAGATGAAGTCTAGAAACTGTTGATATGGTTCTTGATATGGACACTATTGATATTTCAAAGACAAAAGAGCTTATTTTTGACTAGTACTACATTAACCCACCTTTAACCCTAAAATCTTGCCTATGGCACCAACAGAGCCTGGACCGGCCCTGGTTTACAGTTATGAGTGTTTGACATTTCAACACTTCAGGCGTACTTGCATGTTCATGTCGTGCATTTTTTAGTAATGCATGTAGAAAATGAGCAAAAGTTTGTAACCTCACACAGAAATCCATCTTATAGCTATGAGGCAGCATCTTATAGCTGTCACTGTAATCGGGTGAATGTTGAATCCATATATAACATATTATTATTATTATTGTGTATTGTTAATTATGATAGTGTATTCGCTTCATAACACTGCGGAGATGTGATTTACTGAATGCGGCCCCTTTAAGAAACGTGACACCGCGCGCACTGATGATGCGCAGAAGAGAGAAGCACGCTAGACCCTCTATAGTTTGCTTTCTTTATTTCGCTCTTTCTTTTTGTTGTTTCCTTTGATGCTATTATGAATTAAACTGTAAGTGTATGTTATGTTAATGTTTTTGTTAATGCAATAAAAAATAAAAAGAAAAGCGCGAGAGACGAGTGTTGAAACTGTAACAGTTTGAAGCTGAAAGTGACGCTGTAAACGATCGTGAATGAAGGACAAATGTGGAATATTTTCTTCGGATATATTTCCATTCTACAGTTCAGAGATGTTCCAATTTTAAGGTAAGATTTGAAGTTTGTGTTGCCTAAATGTACATTGTTCATAGAGTAATGTACAGAGAATTAAATATAGTCATTAATTTTTATCAACTTCTTCAGTCTGTTCATATTGTGGATGAGTTATTTTATGTTTGTTTGATTTCTGTTTGATTTATATAGTTGAAGAATTTAACCTGTAACCTATTTAATCCTTATAAAATCTGGATTCCCATAAAATGAGCAATCTTCCTATAAACTATTTTAAATGCTAAGTAATAATAAATAATCATACCAGAATGATTCATATTTCTCAAACCAAGCACATAAGGTCATTTAATTTAAGTAATTATGTAATTATTGTATTTCAGTATACAGGAGCGCCTTGTCATATAATATTGTCATATATATGGACGTAGTGTCCGTGACATCACCCGTAGACTTCTGAAGAGCATTTTTGAAGAGAAAAGGCATCTGCTGCCATCTTGGCAGTGCATCATTGCACAATTTTGTGCTAAAATGCTGTATTTTACGAACACAGTGTATCATTACGAAACTCTGTATGGGTCACAATACCCTGAAGGAGCCTGAGAAGTTTTGGACCAGCGCCATCTAGTGGAGAATTTTTTTTTCATACGCTTATAACTTATTTTCACAGGAGTCACATCCTTAGACTCCTGAATCCTTGCTGAATCCAATGATACCAAACATGCTAGGTTTCGACTTACGGTTTGCGAATATCTTTGAAACCGTTAGTCCGATCGAGACGAAACCAGTGTAGGAAACACGGAACCTAAGCTGGTTAATTATATGTGACAGCCCAAAATTTTGATAGGAAATGGCAAAAAATCAAAACAAAGTCATGGGTCATTTTTTTATGATCTCATACATATAATTGTCTATAACTCCAAAATGAAACTGAACCCAATTTGACACACACTTGTATGGGGTCACCCTGAGGACACATAAAAATTGGTGGGATTGTGCCTCTTGGTGGCACTATAATTGAACAAGACATGAAATTTCCATTAACTACAATACAGTATTATGATATAAAATGCTATATTATATGAATGCATTGATGTACTGTTACGAAACTCAGGATATGCCATCGGCACCATGCTCTGAAGTTACACAATAGGTTTTGAGACAGTGCCTCCTTTATGGTCAAATTTTATAATGAAATTAAAAAAAAATGCTAATAGCTTTATATGAATGTGGCCTATTGTAATGAAACTTGTCTTATTAGATTCTCTGGGTCATGCTGAAAACATTGATGCCAATTTTGCCATAGTCAGCCAAACTTCCTGTCCGCCATTTAGATTTTCTTTAAAACCGACTTTTTCAAACTGTTCTTAGACCATTTGTCCAATTTTCACCAAAAACGAATCGTATCATCTTCAGACCATGTCGAATAAAAGTTATGGATTTCGTGTTGATAGACAAAATCATACTCATATACCACAGTGAAGAATTAGAGGCTTGATGCCAAAATGACTCTTGAGGCTGTATCTCTGCAATGCTTTGACATATTGACACCAAACTTAGCGATTGTCATTGTCACCTCACTCTAACTATACCGCATAAATTTTTTCACAGCGGCACCTATTGGTGGAAAGTGATAAACCAGTAAATCTTTATTATTGACTGTATTTTTGATTTTTCAGCTCTTTTGCCTAAAATTATCTTAATAGGTCTTTAGTTGCTCACTGATGCAGTTGGCTTGATGCTCACGGCCATGTTGGTTGGCTTGTTGTGCCGCTTTTGTGCTCGGCCCCGTAAATGCTGCTTAGATTTTGGATTAGTTTAGATCAGACATGGGGACTTGTGACTTGGTGACTTGGACTCGAGTCGACTCGAGTCGCTATTTTTATGACTTGTGACTTGACTTGACAAAAAATAAAATACTTGAGACTTGACTCGGACTTGGAAGTTAAAGACTCGGGACTTGACTTGACTTGAGACACGATGACTTGAATGACTTGAGTGTTAAATCACATCATGTTTTCAGTTTGAATATAAAATATATAAATTATTTTATATATATATATATACTGCATACAGGCATCCATACACTGGCAAGCGCTTTCTCTCTCTTCTCTCCAACAGCGAGTTCACACAGACACGCCTCCTGTCACTCACTCAGAGCAGCGGTCCGGTTGAAGGGTTTTTGTTATGATATGAAATGTTAATATCAATATTATAACACGCAGTGACGCAGCGACATCTCTGCATCGGGACCCCTCTCTCGTTACGCTGTTTATGCTTTTGCCGCCGCAAACTGGCGCAGCGCTTACTTACATTGAAATGCCTAATTCAATTTATTAAACATGAAGAGGACATATACGTCTGGCAGGCAAAAGCGAAAAAGAAAGCATGAAGAAGCATAAAGATTAAACAAAGAGCGCCGTTTTTCTCCAAATATTATCATGATTACACAAGTGATATTGATTTTATTCAGCGTACAGTTTAATGAACAAGAACTTAATCAAGTGACTTACATTTTAGACACCAAATCGTCTGTTTCGCTGTATTTCACCAACGAAAATAGTTCCAAAGTCCACAGAATTGTTTTGCGTCTCTGAGCAACACTTCCTGAGTGAATCAGCCGTTTGAATGAATCGGTTGAATCTAAATGATTCGCTTATTAACAGTGATTCGCTGCCACCTACTGGCGGGTTTAATTTCACATTTGAAGTGTCTTAATTTTTTTTTTTAAATAATTTCAAATAACAGTAGGCTATTTAACGTTTTATATTTTCAACATTAAAACATTTTTATGCATCTGTAACTGCTCTTGACCGATTAACTTTAATAAATCTTAATCTATTCTATAATTCTATAGTTATACATTAGATTACAATTTCTGTACCTGAAAATCTCCTGTTTAAACCTACATGAAAACTTGAAAAGCACCATTTATTTAATTAATATGTTTGTTCTGTTGTATTTATTTGTGCTATTACTCGTAATTTGATTATTTGTTACTCTTTTATTACTTACTGTTTATTTGTCTAACAATATTTATAATATAAATTAATCTAGTAGCTTTTGGTGCCATAACCCTATTTATTTAGGTTAAATGTAACAAAGACAACGGAAACAATAAATATGCTTATTTTATAGGCCCATTTTCTTGTCTTTTACTTTTATTAATTTTTTTGTTGTGGGGCCAGTAAAAAATTGAACCCTGCCTAGTTTATCCAGCTCGCATTAATATAAATAAATATCAATACATTTATTTAGTTGACATTATTTAATTAGTAAGATTTGTTGACACATTTTGTAAATTAAAAACAATTTGTTCTGTTATGTGTTTTGACTGTGTTATATGTTGTATAATTACGTCACTAGGTAACAAAGATATTTTAACTATAAAATCTTTTAGAAGGGCCTCATTTATGAATTTTGCCTGGGGCCCCCACTTAGTGTCGGTGCGCCTCTGCAGCTGATATTACAACTTTAGCACATTTGTCAGCTAAACATTCATTCAGTGTTTCCCAATGACCCTGTGCCGCCGCCACCGTTTCATCATAAACCGAAAATTTAAAACATAGGCCTACAAAGCTTAAATGGTCTCTAAGTTGTATTTTAACAATGAACTAAAATCGAAACCGTGATATGCCAAATACAGTGCCAAATAATGTACATTTTCTGAACAACAATACTACAACAAAAGCTCCTTTCATGTCAGTAAAGCTGTTGTGAGAGAGAGAGAGGAGAAATGTAACAAAGTTTAATGTTGTATGTAAACTGTGTTTGAGAGAGAGAGAGGGAGGTGTTCAGAGAGGAGTCTGTTGGATGTTAAGCTGTTATTTGTTTTATGGACTCAATGTTGAAAATTTAAAACATTTCAAACACTGTTGGCAGAAGTGAAAAATAAATAATTTTATGAAGTTACAATATTGTTTGATTCCATGATGTATGTTACTGAACATGAGTATTTACAATGCAAATCCATATTATTTTAATTTACTGACAGTTACTTATATCTTGTCTTTTCACTTTATTAAGATCAGATTCTGCAGGTAAAATTACAATAATAAGGTGACTTGACTTGGACTTGACTTGACCTACTACAGGACTTGACTTGACTTGACTTGACATAGCTTGTGACTTGACTTGACTTGACTTGCCCAAGAAAAAAATACTTGGGACTTACTTGAGACTTGAAGGTTAAGACTTGAGACTTACTTGAGACTTGCACATGTGTGACTTGGTCCCATCTCTGGTTTAGATATTATTTGAATATAACCTATTCCCTGTTTCACCCTTATAATATCCTGAGTTACATAAAACTGAGCAACCTAGAGCTGTTTCATATACTACTAACACAAGACCATAAAAATGCTCTATATTTGATCTAAATAAAAAAATAATCTTTGATTTTTTCCAGATGTAGTCTTGTGGATGTCAGTATCACACAGTGATCACAGTTCACACCTGCAGTGAAGCTCCTCCCACAACAATTCGCCAATAAATACTGGGAATATTCACATCATCCTACAAGAGAAGGACAAACTCCAGGTGTAGCAGCTGAAATCTGTGTGACTGTTAAAGATGGAGTTTATTAAAGAGGAGATTGAAGACATGAGTGTTTCAGAACCATCCAGAATAAAACATGAAGATACTGAGGAACAAATAGGTTGGTGTCCATTCTTGATTCTTCATTGTTGACTGCTTTGGTAGATGTGAATCAATAATCATTTTATGGTAGGGGTGTAACAATATGCTCAGGTCACAATACGGTACGCATCTCGATACTGGGTTCACGATACAATATATATCACAATATTTTGAACAAAATTTTAAAAATGAAACTGAAATTTAAATAACAGATTTATTTAAAAAACATTGACAAATTTCAATAACTTTCTTTGTTGTGCATACAAGATAACATTTCAAGGTTTAATAAAAACCTTTTGTATTCAAATTAACAGCTAAATCGGTCTGTTTGTCACTGAATTTATGAACTTAGAACTTAGAATTAAGAAGCATGAACTTCTTAAAGCAAAGCATTGCAAGCATCTTTTGCTTTTCCGTGAGCACAGCTGTTGCTGTGACACTGCGGTGAAAGAAAGCCAAGACTGTTCTCACGGAAGGCAAGAGACGTATGCGAGAAACATTTAAACCTGCTTGCAAGATTTGATGTGTGTGCGAAACACTTACTGAACTAGGGAGCTGATTGAGACACACCCTCAATATACTGCTTCTCTCACTGCCACTTCCATGTTGCATGCATTATCAGTAACAACAGCAGTACTATGAGGAGCCCTTTCAAGCTCCCTCTCTTGTATAGCAACTTTTAAAACTGCAGCTATGTTAGTTCTAGTGTGCAAATAAAAAAAATATGCAAGTCTGAAGCATGAAACTTTTAATTTCCCAGTCTGTGTTAATAGCATGCGCTGTGACGGTAGTGTTTTGTCTGTAATTTTGTCTTTATTTGTTTTTTACCGCCATAGGTCACGTCGGCAGCTCAACCAATAGGATTAGACTGCCGTCATATCGTAAAAGTATCGCCACCACTCTACGATACATATCGTAACATTTTTGCATTGTGAAATATCGCACCGCACCACACCCTAGTATATGGATGATGAACAAATGAATGACAGAAAGCACATCAAAGATAATTGATACAGACAGGTGTCTTGTTTTGTGCTAAGTGTTTTTATTTGTCACATTTAACCTCATTGAACTGATTCTAACAGCTTAATATGTTCATTTTAGATCAGATGGAAGTGAAGGAGCAAAGACAGAAACTAAATGAAGTAAAGAAACACTGTGACTTCAGAACTCAAGGAACCGAAGCCAAAAAGCTGCACACCTGCTCTCAGTGTGGAAAGAGTTTCAGACTAAAAGGAATCCTCAACAAACACATGAGAGTTCACACTGGAGAAAAACCGTTTACATGCACTCAGTGTGGAGAGAGTTTCAGACTTAAAAAAAACCTTAAGATACATATCAGAATTCACTCTGGAGAAAAACTGTATACATGCACTCAGTGTGGAAAGAGTTTCAGACTTAAAGGAGACCTTAACAGACACATGAGGGTTCACACTGGAGAGAAACCGTATACATGCACTCAGTGTGGAAAGAGTTTCAGACTTAAAGGAGGCCTCAATAGGCACAGGAGAGTTCACACTGGAGAGAAACCGTATACATGCAGTCAGTGTGGAAAGAGTTTTTCTCAAGCATCAGGTCTCAGTGACCACCTGAAAGTTCATTCAGATGAGAAGCCTTATGTGTGTTCCTTCTGTGGAAAGATTTTTTCAAGGCTAGATAAGTTTAAACTTCACCAGAAAACACATAATGAAGTGAGAGATCATGTGTGTTGTGACTGTGGAAAGAGCTTTACTACATCTAGTGATCTGAAACGGCACCAAAGAATTCATACTGGAGAAAAACCTTACAAGTGCTCAAATTGTGACAAGAGATTCAGCTGGTTGGGATTACTGAAATCACATGAGCGAGTTCATACTGGAGAGAAGCCGTACCACTGTACTCAGTGTGAGAAAAGTTTCAGCTATGCAGCATGTTTGAGAATTCATCTGCTCCTTCACTCTGGAGAAAAACCATTTCACTGTGATCAGTGTGGTAAAAATTTTATTTCATCATCACATCTAAAACAACACTTGAATGTTCATTCAGATGAGAAGCCTTATGTGTGTTCTCTCTGTGGAAAGAGTTTTTCAAGGCTACAGACTTGTAAACACCACCAGAAAACACATAATGAAGTGAAAGATCATGTGTGTTGTGACTGTGGGAAGAGCTTTATTACATCTAATGATCTGAAACGGCACCAAAGAATTCATACTGGAGAAAAACCTTACAAGTGCTCATATTGTGACAAGAGTTTTGCTCAGTCTGGAACCCTGACAAAACATGAGCGAGTTCATACTGGAGAGAAGCCGTACTGCTGTACTCAGTGTGAAAAGAGTTTTAAACATTTACAAAGCCTTCATGATCATATAAAAAAA
This sequence comes from Ancherythroculter nigrocauda, assembly GCA_036281575.1. Taxonomy (NCBI): domain Eukaryota; kingdom Metazoa; phylum Chordata; class Actinopteri; order Cypriniformes; family Xenocyprididae; genus Ancherythroculter; species Ancherythroculter nigrocauda. The sequence continues at coordinate 42,146,230 of VTFQ01000013.1, forward strand.
TGTTGCAAGTGAGCAAACAGTAAATACTGTGAGATAAAATATGGAGTTTTTACACTAAATTGTCTTCTGACAGTTATGAGAAATTAAATAGAAATAACATCTTGTCTTGATTGATCTATTTAATGAACACAGAGAATGAGTTAAGTTTAAACACATTAATTTTTTTTTTTTTTAATTCTGAGATAAATATGTTTGGGGTGTACAGTATTATTGGTTTCATTTTTAGATATATATTTTTTATTTTTTATTAAAAGTTTTTGCCTTTTATATAATAGGGCTGTGTTTCCCAAAAGCATTGTAGAGACCATTGGTGACAATTGACCCTTCGCGTGAGTTTGATTGACAGGCGACCTATCCAATCATAGCGCCGAATCCGCCATTTTGTCCGACAAAGCAGTCAGGGGAGTTAGCAAATTAACGTTGGTTGACTTAAACTTGAAAATGTTACTGAAAATGTTACTAATGTGTACTTACTTATTTCTGTGGTTGAAATGTGGTTCATTCATGTTAATTTGAAGATATAAATTAACTAAGAAGAGATGATCAGTTTATGAGCTGCTTGATCTGAGATGCTACAGCAATCTGTCACGACACATTAAAGAGCAGCAAAACAGTATTTATTGTTTAAATTTCTTTAAAAATTACAACATTTGAAATTTGAGACTTTGTTTCATATCAAAAGTAACCTGCTCTGTCTTTGTCTGTCTATATGTTGTCAGTGTCCTCTTTGATCTGGGATGTATTTTTCACTGCGTGAGAACGTGTGGCGTGAGAGCAGCATGGCTTGTCGGACATAGCAACAGTAACTAAAGGAGGCAGGTCTTTGCGAACGTTCGATTGACCATATGTTGACCAAGTTGCTTCCTGGTTTTCGTTAAGACAGTGTGGGCATTTCCACAGGGGTGGATCTACCAGGGTGGCACCCTGAGAAAAAGCTTTGCCACCCCAGAATTATCACAGAATAATATATGTAGTAATAATATAGTGTGGCTCTTGCTATGCAGTTGCTGGAGTGTTTCTAGAGTATGTGGTTGATAGGGTGTTCTGGGTGAACACACAGACATTCACACTTCTGTTAATAACAGAAACTCAAAAATTGTTTGCAAAACTGTGGAAATTCAAAAGTTTTTGTTGCTCTTTAACTTGCACTGAATCGTTATTTATACCATTGAAGTAGCCTATGTAATATGAATTAAAACGTATACAAGCTCAGACTCATTTAGAATCTGTTGATGTTTTTCATATAGTGTCTTGATTTGGTGCCTTGATGGATATTGGAATCTTGTTATTTATTTTAAGTTTTTACACAGTATAGATGATTACTTTGTGGTAATGCAATATTTGTGAACACAGTTGTATATGTCAGAGACCATAAATCTCCAAAAACTATGCTTAGGCGCTTGGACATCACACCACCGTATAAATAATTTTCTAGATCCACCCCTGCATTTCTGGTGAACTGTTAGCCGATCATTCTGTTCTGTGCATTTAATAATTTTTACGAGCCTTGTAAATGCCTTATTTTTTAGACTGATCTGGCTCGATACAAAACCATCAAAGGTTCACGAGCCGGGACTCGAAAACCTGGTTTACAACGTGTTATTTAACTGTATTTTGCAGAGTTACAAATTCTGGTTGTTGTATTGTTGTTTTTCTCTCTTTTTTCTTTCCTCTAGTTTTTAGGCCTTATCTGACATTGGGAATACCAATCATGAATGTTTTATGTACACTGTAATGCAGAAAAATCAATGTAGAAAAAGCAAAACTGTCACTGTAATCGGGTGAAGGTGAATAGAATGTTGAATCCATATATCTTATATTATTATTATTATTATTATTGTGTATTGTTAATTATGATAGTGTGTTTGATTTACTGAATGCGGTCCCTTTAAGAAACGTGACACCGTGCGCACTGAGGATGCGCAGAAGATAGAAACGCGCGAGACCCTCTATAGTTTCTCTCTCTCTCTCTCTCTCTCTCTTTGTTGTTTCCTTTGATGATATTATGAATGTAACTGTAAGTGTATGTTATAATGTTCTTGTTAATGCCATAAAAAAGAGACAAGAAGCGTGAGAGACGAGACGAGTGCTGAAACTCACCGTTTGAAGCTAAATTTGACATTGTAAACGATCGTGAATGAAGGACAAATGTGGAATATTTTCTTCGGATATATTTTCATTCTGCAGGTCAGACATGTTCCCTTTTTAAGGTAAGGTGTTAACTAAATGTACATTGTTCATAGTGTAATGTACAGAGAATAAAATATAGTCATTAATTTTGATCAGCCTATTCAGTCTACATAATGTGTATGATTTCTTTTTCTATGTTAGATTTCTGTTTAATTTATATATCAGTTGAAGAATTAAACCTGTAACTTGTTTCATCCATATAAAATTTGTAAAAACATCAAGCTCGTCATGAGTGTCAGACAAACTACAAGATCATCACTTTATGTGATAATCACCTTTCGATGTGTTTTAAATGTTTTACCCCTCAGGTTAAATACATGGTTAAAATACTATTAAAGGCTACAGAAACCATACAAACTACAAATTCTCTTTTCTAACATTGAAATATCATGGGTTATATAAAACCGAAGAACCTATAGCTGTTTTATACACTACTAATATATAACCATCAAAATGCTCTATATTTGATCTAAATTAAAGGCACCATATGTGTTTGTTGTTAAATTTAAACTAGTATAAATTCAGTAACTATCTTTGATTTTTCCAGATCTGGTCCTGTGGGCGTCAGTATCACACAGTGATCACAGTTCACACCTGCAGTGAAGCTCCTCCCACAAACAATTCACCAATAAATACTGGGAATATTCACATCATCCTACAAGAGAAGGACAAACTCCAGGTGTAGCAGCTGAAATCTGTGTGAAGATGGAGTTTATTAAAGAGGAGATTGAAGATCCAGAACCACCCAGAATAAAACATGAAGATACTGAGGAACAAATAGGTTGGTGTCCATTCTTGATTCTTCATTGTTGACTGCTTTGGTAGAATTAATAATCAGTATATGGATGGAATAACCTTGCATATAACATTAGTATATGGATGGAATAACCTTGCATATAACATTATATGCATGCAGATAACATTGAATGACAGAAAGCACATCAAAGATAATTGATACAGACAGGTGTCTTGTTTTGTGCTAAGTGTTTTTATTTTTTACATTTAACCTCATTGAACTGATTCTAACAGCTTAATATGTTCATTTTAGATCAGATGGAAGTGAAGGATCAAAGACAGAAACTAAATGAAGTAAAGAAACACTGTGACTTCAAAACTCGAGGAACAAAAGCCAAAAAGCTGCACACCTGCTCTCAGTGTGGAAAGAGTTTCCAGTATAAAGGAACCCTTAAAATACACATGAGAATTCATACTGGAGAGAAACCGTATACATGCACTAAGTGTGGAAAAAGCTTCGGAAATATAGGAAACCTTAATTCACATATTATAATTCACTCTGGAGAAAAAACTTATACATGCACTCAGTGTGGAAAGAGTTTTTCTCGAGCATTAGGTCTCCGTTATCACCTGAAAGTTCATTCAGGTGAGAAGCCTTATGTGTGTTCTCTCTGTGGAAAGAGTTATTCAAGGCTGGGTACGTTTAACCACCACAAGAAAACACATGATGAAGTGAAAGATCATGTGTGTTGTGACTGTGGGAAGAGCTTTACTAAACCTTATCATCTAAAACAGCACCAAATAATTCATACTGGAGAAAGACCTTACAAGTGCTCATATTGTGACAAGCAATTCAGTTGGTTGAAATCACTGACATTACATGAGCGAGTTCATACTGGAGAGAAGCCGTATCACTGTACTCAGTGTGAGAAGAGTTTCAGCGATTTAACATGTTTGAGAATTCATCTGCTCCTTCACTCTGGAGAAAAACCATTTCACTGTGATCAGTGTGGTAAAGATTTTATTTCATCATCAAATCTAAAACAACACATGAAAGTTCATTCAGATGAGAGGCCTTATGTGTGTTCTCTCTGTGGAAAGACTTTTTCATGGCTAAAGAGTTTTAAACTGCACCAGAAAACACATGAAAAGGTGAGAGATAAGGTGAAAGATCATGTGTGTTTGAACTGTGGGAAGAGCTTTACTGCATCTGGTGATCTGAAACGACACCAAAGAATTCATACAGGAGAAAAACCTTACAAGTGCTCATATTGTGACAAGAGTTTCGCTCAGTCTGGAACCCTGACAAAACATGAGCGAGTTCATACTGGAGAGAAGCCGTACAACTGTACTCAGTGTGAGAAGAGTTTCAAACATTTATCAAGCCTTCATGGTCATACAAAAAAATGCTGCAAGTGAGCAACATTTTTTTTCATGTCAAATAGTAAATACTGTGAGAAAAATTCTGGAGTTTTTCCACTCAACAGCCAACAACTCTAACAGTGATACTAAATTGTCTGCTAATAGTTAAGAGAAATGAAATAGAATATAGAAATAACATCTTTGTCTTGATTGATCTATTAAATGAACACAGAGAATGAGTTTAGTTTTAAACACATTAATGATTCTTTTATCATTCTATTTTAATACTGTGATAAATATTGTAGATGCAAAGTCCTAGAATAACTTCACTGGTATTATGGTGGCAGGAAAAATGGGTTCTTACTCATCACAGAAGTTGGTCCAAAGTCTGTAAACAAGTGCAAGTTTAATCAAAACACAGAAATATACACAAATCCTGTTGGTTCTTGTATTCTATAATGCTACACTTGTTAAACCTTTGTCTTGTTTTTCCTTTAACGTTTAAACACAAGTTTTGTCCATCAATGACAGCAACGATAAGAAAACTCCCTTCTTTCCCTGCCTGAACCTATTCAATCTTGCGTAACAAGTGGGCGTGGTAGTTAAAGAAACATCCAAAATTATACACCCATAAATTATATGTAAAGAAAACATAATAAATAATAATATACAAATTATTGACATTACATTGGCTCTTACAAATATGTTTGGGATATACAGAATTGTTGGTTTTATTTTTATAGGGTTTTTTTGTTGGTGTTTTTGCCTTTTATATAATAGCGCTGTGTTTCCCAAAAGCACCGTACTCCTTGGTTGATAGTAGTGACCATTGGTGGCAATTGACCATATGCACAGTTACTTCTGGGTTTTCGTAAAGCCAGCTTGGGCATTTCTGGTGACTCGCTGTGGATTTATTAATTTTGTTTTGTAAATGTCTTATTTTTGAGACTGATCTGGCTTGATACAAAACCATCAATGGTCCGCGAGCCGGGACTCAAACCTGGTTTACAATGTGTTGTTTAACTGTATTTTACAGAGTTGTTTACAATTTCTGGTTGTATTATTGTTGTTTTTCTTTCCTCTAGTTTTTAGGCCTACTCTGACAATGGGAATACCAATTATGAATGTTGATTAATGTACACTGTACCTTTTTGAATTAAAAAACTAAATGTAATTTGTTTTTTAATTTGTTACATTGAACATAAGAGTCTTGATTTTCTCCCAACATCTGAGCCACTGAGGACGCAGAGGGTTAGTTTTATTTTTGAAGGTAATGCGCCCCAAAATATTCCTAAATTAATTTATGTCTGTGCAAATCATTTCACTCCAGACTGATTTGTAAATGAGGGGCAATGCAAAGGGACAATACAAAACACAGGTTTTGATAAAAAGTTGTTACTCAAGGATGAATCAGTACCAACTGTTCATGATCCAGCTTATAGTCTCTGGAGCGAAACTGGATATGGCAGTAATGAAGAGGAGACCACACTTTATTACAGTTAATCTGAGTTGTTTTATGGATATAAAGTTTACCAGTTTATGATAGTTGTATATGTTGATGAAAATGCAAGGGAGAGAGAGAGTTTACGGATAAGACTTTAATGCGCACTTCTTGTACTGTGTTTTATTCAGCTCTTACAGTGATTTTCTGGAGTGAAAACAGACACTTCATCTTTTGTATGATGTACAAAATTCTTCATAAAAATCATCAGTAAAGTTTTGGCCATAATTCGGATGGGGTCCACTAGAACAGGCGTTGTAGTGGATCTAAGCAAGATGACAACATGATTTATAACTGTAATTAAACTAAAACTAAAACTGTACCTGTTCTGTCTCCATGCAGCATATATTCTCTGGCTCTGTAGCAAATGAGGCATCATTATCTGACTCCGGTTTGAACTGAACAGCATTACTGAGAGTTTCTGACATTTTCAGTGCCTGAGATTGTCCTGTTTGTTTGTTGCATGAGCTCTTGAAGCTCCACCCTCTTCTTGAAAGTGGTTCAGGAGCAGCAGTTCATTTGCAATTAAATGGACACACAAAAATGCAGTGTTTTTGCAAATTAAGGGTGTTTCCATCACTCATTTCTGATGCGATACTTTAAAATGTGCATGAAACATACACCACTGCTAGGATATTATCCTCATCTTAGAATAAGATGCCAGGGAGACATGTAGAAAAAGCAATACTAATCGGGTGACGGTAAATAGAATGTTAAATCCGTATATTATTATTATTGTGTATTGTTAATTATGATAGTGTGTTCGCTTCAAAACAGTGCGATGTGATTTACTGAATGCGGCCCCTTTAAGAAACGTAAAAACCGCCCGCACTGAGCATGCGCAGAAAAGAGAAGTGCGCGGGTCCCGTTTGGTTTCCTTCTCTCTCTTTGTTGTTTCCTTTGGTGCTATTATAAATGTAACTGTAAATGTATGTTATGTTAAAGTTCTTGTTAATGTAATAAAAAGAGAGACAGAAAAGCGCTAGAGACGAGATGACTGCTGAATGAAGTAGCTACAATGTGGAATATTTTCTTCGGATGCCATGTATTTCCAGTCTGCAGTTCAGAGATGTTTAATTTTTAAGGTAAGATTTGAAGTTTGTATTGCCTAAATGTAGCCCACATTGTTCATAGTGTAATGTACAGAGAATTACATTCATTAACTTTTATCATTCTCTTAAGTCTGTTCATATTGTGCATGATTTCTTTTATGTTTGTTATATTTCTGTTTAATTTATATATTAATTGAAGAATTTAACCTGTGACCTATTTCATCCTTATAAAATCTGGATTCCCATAAAATGAGCAATCTTTATATAAACCATTTTAAATGCCACTAATATGTAATCATACCAAAATTATTCTTTTGGTTTTTCCTTTGGAATTTCTAAAATCATGCACATATAGTCATTTAATTTAAGAAGTGTAATTATTGAAGTATTTCAGTATACAGAGGCACCTGCATCATATATTGTCATATAAACAGTAAACAACAGAGAATGTGAACCTATGTCTCACTGCATTGCATGTCAGGGCGCCTTTTGTTATACCTTTTGTTTTGTTTCTGCCATCAAATGGAACATTCACATTCTTCGAGGTATTGTTTACAGGGAATAGAAACTATTTTATCACGTCGCATGATAATTAGATTTTTTTCACTTTTAGTGATGGTTAAACAAGTGTAATTGAGGAGGCCCACAACTGTTGTCATTCATTTTAATATTACCCTTTTCCACGATCACAGAGGAGGAGAATCAGAGATTATGGGTCACATTTAGCGAACAGACAGACATTAACACAATGTATTTTTTATATTTATTGAATAAACACTATCTTGCCAGAAACACCATCCTTATTCCTTTACACTCCTGGCACAAAAAAAACAGAGATACAAATTATTTGTATTTTATTTTTATTAGTGTTGTCAAACGATTAATCGCGATTAATCGCATACAAAATAAAACTTTAAGTTTGCCTAATGTGGGTGTTCTGTGTGTAATTATTATGTAAATACAAACATATTAATTTATATATTTGAGAAATATTTACAAGTATATGTATTTATTTATATTTTCATATATATATGCAGTTCAAACTTCAGTGAAATGAGCAAAATAGATGATAAATTATACCGAAAATGCATCTAAATGATCATAGTCTTGCATAGTATTATCCACATTTTGATTGTCAAGTGTTTATTTCCTTTTGTGCCATCATTCTCAGTCCCTTAATTCACAGTTTAATTGGATAATTACATAATCAACTGAGGAAGAAAACTTAAGCTTTTTAATTTTAATAACAAATAGATATATATGTTTATCAGGGGTGGTACAGGGATTCATCCAATTAGAAATATACATTACAACATATAGAAATGCAATACAGACATTCAGACAATAACAATTCTATATATGGGAACTTTCTAGAACAAAAAACAATATTCCTTGCATATTTGCCTTTCGCTCCTGCAAGTGAACTCAATAAACCACTTTAGACATGTCTGTGAATGAGAAAAGTCTATCCATTCATCCAGTTAGTTTGTTTTCAGGTACTTTATTGGAAAGATAAACATTTGTGCATTTGTTTTGTCAAAGTAATTGCACCATTTCTGCATAAAATTAAAACCGTGAAAAGGGAGAATATAGTGAAAAACAACATGAGGAAAAAACAAAACAGTGTAAATGACAATTAGTGAATTAATAGACTGACAGAAATAAAAAAAAAAAAAAGCTGAAAAGTTTCTTTATCTCATTCAACAGTCCCTGTTTTCAGTGCTAATCTGAGGAGTTTTTATTTGAATGTATATCTGAAAGGAAATGTCTGTCTTCAGAAAAGTTTCAGTGGCATCTTCTTTTTATCTTTCCTCAGTATGATTCCTAATAAAGTAGTTCATAATCGCAGCGCTGCTGTTTTTAGTGCAGGAGTAACCACTGTATTTCTGCTTTTCCATAAGTGCCACCTTCTGTCAGAGGGTGAATTTGCATTTTCATTTATTCTATCACTGTTTTTGTTCATATAACATTAGATATATAATCATTTAATAGGCTCAAATGTGAGGTTCATCATTTTTAAAATCTGGTACAATTTGAACTGTCAAGTTGTTTAAATCATATATTTTATTGATATTTTACAGTTTAGAATGTTACTATAGACATTAATATTGTTTCAAACAACTTTGCTACTGAAGCAACATGTGGTTCTATTCTAATATCAGAACTTTTTTAAACGGCTTCACTAATTTTAGAAGAATTGTTACTTATACTTGCAACCCTCCTCTATTCAGTCTGTGCATATGGTTTATTAAGTGGATTTCTGTCATCTTATGTTAGATTTCTGATTAGTTTAGATTCATTGAGCAATATAACCTGTGCCCTGTTTCATCCTAAAAATATCCTGGGTTACATAAAACTGAGTAATCTAGTGATGTTTTATACACTACTAATATATATAACCATCATAATGCTCTATATTTGATCTAAATTAAAGACACCATATGTGTTTGCTGTTAAAGTAATCCGGTATAAATTCAGTTACTTCTCTTTGATTTTTTCCAGATCTGGTCCTGTGGCCGTCAGTATCTCACAGTGATCACAGTTCACACCTGCAGTGAAGCTCCTCCCACAACAATTCACCAATAAATACTGGGAATATTCACATCATCCTACAAGAGTAGGACAAACTCCAGGTGTAGCAGCTGAAATCTGTGTGACTGTTAAAGATGGAGTTTATTAAAGAGGAGATTGAAGACATGAGTATTTCAGAACCATCCAGAATAAAACATGAAGATACTGAGAAACAAATAGGTTGGTGTCCATTCTTGATTCTTCATTGCTGACTGTGTGTGAAATGTGAAATAATAAGCAGTATATGGATGATAAATTTTAGAGAAATGTGTCTAAATGATCATAACCTTGCATAACATTATATGCAGATAACATTGATAACTTTACAGAGGTCGGTGTCTTGTTTTCTGCTACGTGTTTTTATTTTTCTGACAGCTTTATATGTTCATTTTAGATCCGATGGAAGTGAAGGAGCAAAGACAGAAACTAAATGAAGTAAAGAAACACTGTGACTTCAAACCTCAAGGGACAAAAGCCAAAAAGCGGCACACCTGCTCACAGTGTGGAAAGAGATTCACACTAAAAGGAAACCTTAAAAAACACATGAGAATTCACACTGGAGAAAAACCGTTTACATGCACTCAGTGTGGTAAAGATTTCATTTTTCCATCACAACTAAAACAACACCTGAAAGTTCATTCAGATAAGAAGCCTTATGTGTGTTCTCTCTGTGGAAAGAGTTTTCCAAGGATGAACAGTTTTAAACGACACCAGAAAACACATGATGAAGTGAATGATCGTGTGTGTTGTGACTGTGGGAAGAGCTTTATTGCACCTAGTCATCTGAAACAGCACCAAAGAATTCATACTGGAGAAAAACCTTACACATGCTCTCAGTGTGGAAAGACTTTTAAACAAAAAGGACACCTTAAAATACATATTAGAATTCACTCTGGAGAAAAACCGTATACATGCACTCAGTGTGGAAAGACTTTTTCTCAAGCATCAGCTCTCAGTTATCACCTGGAAGTTCATTCAGGTGAGAAGCCTTATGTGTGTTCTCTCTGTGGAAAGAGTTTTTTAAAGTTAGATAAGTTTAAACTGCACCAGAAAACACATAATGGAGTGAAAGATCATGTGTGTTGTGACTGTGGAATGAGCTTCACTACAGCTGGCAATCTGAAACGCCACCAAAGAATTCATACTGGAGAAAAACCTTACAAGTGCTCATATTGCGACAAGCGATTCAGTTGGTTGAGATTACTGAAATCACATGAGCGACTTCATACTGGAGAGAAGCCGTACCACTGTACTCAGTGTGAGAAGAGTTTCAAAGATGCAACATGTTTGAGAAGTCATCTGCTCCTTCACTCTGGAGAAAAACCATTTCACTGTGATCAGTGTGGTAAAGATTTTATTTTGTCATCTGATCTAAAACGACACCTGAAAGTTCATTCAGATGACAGGCCTTATGTGTGTCCTCTCTGTGGAAAGAGTTTTTCGTGGCTGAGCAGTTTTAAACGGCACCAGAAAACACATGATGAGGTGAAAGATCATGTGTGTTGTGACTGTGGGAAGAGCTTTACTACATCTGGCCATCTTAAACGACACCAAAAGATTCATACTGGAGAAAAACCTTACAAGTGATCATTTTGTGACAAGAGTTTTGCTCAGTCTGGACAACTGAAAAAACATGAGCGACTTCATTCTGAAGAGAAGCCGTACTGCTGTACTCGGTGTGAGAAGAGTTTTAAACATTTAAGAAGCCTTCATGATCACATAAAAAATGTTGCAAGTGAGCAACATTTATTTTTCATGTCAAATAGTAAATATGAGATAAAATAGAGTTTTTCCACTCAACATTCAACAACTCTTACAGTGATACTAAATTGTCTTCTGATAGTTATTAAAATTAAATAGCTATAACATCTTTGTCTTCATTAATCTATTTAATGAACACAGAGAATGAGTTCAGTTTAAACACATTAATGATTTTTTTTGTATCATTCTATTTTAATACTGTGATAAATATGTTTGGGATGTACAGTATTATTGATTTTATTTTTATTTTTATAGGGTTTTTATTTTTTTGTTGGTGTTTTTGATCACAGTTCACATAGAGATCATAGAGACCATTGGTGGCAATTGCTCGTATGCACAGTTACTTCCGGGTTTTCGTTAAGCCAGTTTGGGCATTTCCAGTGAACTGTTAGCTGATCATTCTGTACTCGCTGTGGATTTATGAATTTTGGTTTGTAAATGTATTGTATTATATTACATTATATTATATTAAACTGACTTCATTGATTTACATTTTCAATACTGCTCATATTCTCATTTCATATACAACTTCTACAATGGGGTGCAACAAACGATTATTTTGATAATCTAACGATTATAGGAACGATTAATCAACTAATCGTCGATTATTTCACTGGTTAATCAGAAGGCTTTGATCCATTATTCCGCTTTTGCACAGTAATAATAAATAAATAAATAAAAGTAATAAATTATAGCTGCAAGCAGCGATGAAGTGGTCCTCGCTCCCAGGGCCACCGCCACCTGGTGGCCTTAGGAAAACCGTGAATAATGGGTGACATGCATGTAAGCGAGTTAATACAGGAGAAATATGGCAAAGTCATTTCGATGTGCCACACTTCCTGCTGCCAACAGGTGGCATTTTGACTATAACTGAATCAAACGTGACATTTGGAGCAGATCGGACATTGAATGCCTTAGTTACAACAACTTCCCATTTCATGGCGAAAGATTGAATTTTGTCAAGCCACCATGGACACACCCTTCAAAGAAAACTCAAGATCTTCGCAATTTAACGTCGCAAAGCCCTTTAGATTAGACTGACCAAATATGATGTTCATCTGATAAAATCTCTAGGAGGAGTTTGTTAAAGTACGTCTGGAAATGGCAAAAACTGCATAAAAATTTGCAGAGAAAATTCAAAATATCTCATAAGCTATTACATGTGTCTGCGAATTTCATACCTGTACGTGAAACGTAGAGCAAAGGTGTCATGATCACAAGTTGGAGTGCCCTATTTAGCCACCAGAGGGCACTCCAACCCGGACTGTTTCTCACTTCTTTTGGACTTAATTTCCCATAAACCACTTCCCGGACTCATTATCCCGTCATTACTTTCAGCTGTTTTGCGTTTGATCATTTGTGTCTGTCTATTTATACCCTGTTTGTTTCTGCTTTTGTCATTGAGGTTTCATTTATGGTCACTGGTTTTTTGTGTTTGTTTTCTCGTGTTGTGTGGACTGCTTTTTGGATTTTGACCCTGCCTGTTCTGGATTACGTTTTGGATTAACCCATTAAAAGCTGCAAATGGACCTTACCTGTTTGTCTCTGTGCCAAACGTGACAAAATGGCACTTAATTGAAATTTTGTAGGTGGTGCTATCGAGTCATTTTACCACATCTAATTCTGAAACCCACATCAGACGTAAATTTTCACCACTTCTGACGCGTGTGCAAAGTTTCATGAGTTTTCAATCATGTTTAGGCCCTCAAAAATACAATTCATTTCAGAGAAGAATAATTGACTGAGCAATTACAATAGGGTCCTCACACCATCGGTGCTCGGGCCCTAATAAAACAAAGAAAGAGCTTTTGAAAATGTATTTTTAATGATTTTCGAGTCAACTGAATAGACCAGGGGTGGCTAAACCACTCCTCAGTCTTGCAGAGTTTGGCTCCAACCCTGATAAAAACTCACCTGCCTATAGCTTGCAAGCAACCTTTCAAACCTTGATTAGCTTGTTCAGGTGTGTTTGATTAGGATTGGAGCTGAACTCTGCAGGACTGTGGCACTCCAGGACCAGGGTTAGCCACCCCTGTAACAGACTTTATGGTCATTGAATGGCTTTCCTTTGGTAAATGCAATGTTTTGTGACATTGTTTGCAAGCTCTTTTATTGACATCTTTACTGACATCTGTTTAATTGATGTTTGCGGTTGAAACTCTGATTAAGTGATTACATTAGAGATTGATTAATTTCAGTAAATGTACTGTATCTTTCAACATACTTTTTGATGTTCATTCATGTATATTTCATGCTGTAAAAGTAGAAAAGATGAGATAATAGGTTCACAGATCGCTGTAATTGGGCATTTCTGCAGGGGTGGATCTATTGGGGTGGCACGGGTGGCAACTGCCACCCTAAGAAAAAGCCACCCCATCTGCCACCCCAGAATTATCACAGAATAAAATAATAAATGTAAGCAGTGTTTCAAGTACTGCTTTTCAGCAGAGGCGCTTCAAATGACTCTTATGAACCGGTTCAGTCATTTACGGTTGGGAGTCAAAAACAGACAGTGCAGCCAAGGTCCGTGTAAGAAGTGATTCAGGTCGATTCCGGTCAGATACAGATTTTAGGATCCGAGAAGACCTCTAATGCCTATCTTACCTGTCATGCCACATATAGCCTGAAAGATGTCAGGGAGACATGTAGAAAAAGCAATACTGTTACTGTAATCGGGTGAAGGCGAATAGAATGATGAATCCATATATAATATATTATTATTATTATTATTATTATTGTGTATTGTTAATTATAATAGTGTGTGTGCTTCATCATAACAGTGCGGAGATGTGATTTACTGAATGCGGCCCCTTTAAGAAACGTGACACCGCGCGCACTGAGAGTGCGCAGAAGAGAGAAGTGCGCGAGACCCTCTACAGTTTGCTTTCCTTCTCTCTCTCTCTCTCTTTCTCTGTCTCTCGTTGTTGTTGTTTCCTTTGATGCTATTATGAATGTAACTGTAAGTGTATGTTATGTTAATGTTCTTGTTAATGCAATAAAAAGAGAGACAGAGAAGCGCGAGAGACAAGACTGAAACTTTCACCTTTGTAAGCTAAAATTGACGCTGTGATCGTGAATGAAGGACAAATGTGGAATGTTTTCTTCGGATATATTTCCATTCTGCAGGTCAGAGATGTTCCATTTTTAGGTAAGATTTGAAGTTTATGTTGCCTAAATGTACATTGTTCAGTGTAATGTACAGATAATTACATAGTCATTCATTTTTATCAGCCTCTTAGTGTGTTCATATTGTGTATGATTTCTTTTATGTTTGTTAGATTTCTGTTTTATTTATATTAATTGACGAATTTAATCTGTGATCTATTTCATCCTTATAAAATCTGGATTTCCATAAAATGAGCAATCTTCCTATACCGTTTTAAATGTTATATAATCATACCAAATGACTCATATTTCTAAAATCAAGCACATATGATCATTTAATTTAAGAGGTGTAATTACTGAAGTATTTTATTATACAGGGGCACCGAATATGTTGTCATTAGGGGTGCAACGGTTCAAATTGCTCACGGTTCGGTTTGTATCACGGTTTTAGGGTCACGGTTTTGGGTACGGTTCGGTATGTGCTATGTTCAGGGAAAACAGGACTACTGTTAAATAAAAAAAAAGAAAATAATAACAAATAATCAAAGTACAAGCAACATACCAAATAAATAAAATAAAGCAAATATTCAAATAAAATAAGCAGTGCTTTTCAGGTTTTTCAGGTATCAAACAGTAGTTTTCAGGTACAGACAATGGATAAAGTAATCAAATATAAAATAACATTGCATATTATCTTCACTGTATAAATTAAATAAATATTAATCATTACTGAAGTTACAAAAGCTATTCAGTCAAGAGCAGTGAGTGATTTCTTTGTCATTTGTTGTTTGATTTAACACTAAAAACACAGGAAGCAGGAATAGTTTTTTTCCCTTTAAGACATGCACGATCCAGTACATACAGTTGCAAGAAAAAGTTTGTGAACCCCTTGCAGAATCTGTATAAATGTGAATAATTTTATCAAAATAAGAGAGATCATAGAAAATGCATGTTATTTTTTATTTAGTACTGTCCTGAGTAAGATATTTTACACAAAAGATGTTTACATATAGTCCTCAAGACAAAAAAAAAATAGCTGAATTTATTAAAATAACCCCATTCATAAGTATGTGAACCATTGATTCTCAATACTGTGTGTGGTTACCTGATGATCTACAACAGTTTTTTTTTTTTTTTGTGATGGTTGTTCATGAGTCTCTTGTTTGTTCTGAGCAGTTAAACTGAACTCTGTTCTTCAGAAAAATCCTCCAGGTCCTGCATAATTTTTTTTTATTTTCCAGTGTCTTTTGCATATTTGAACCCTTTACAGCAGTGACTCTATGATTTTGAGATCCATCTTTTCACACTGAGGACAACTGAGGGACTCAAACACAACTATTACAAAGGTTCAAACATTCACTGATGCTCCAGAAGGAAACATGACGCATTAAGAGTCGGGGGGTGAAAACATTTGGAATTTGAAGATCAAAGTAAATTGTATTTAATCTGTTTTCCGGAAAACATGCAAGTATCTTCTGTTGCTTCCGAAGGGCAGTACTAAATGAAAAAAACTGATATTTAAACCAAATAAGAAAAATTTGGACATCTTCATCCTGTTCAAAAGTTTTCACCCCCTGACTCTTAATGCATCATGTTTCCTTCTGGAGCATCAGTGAATGTTTGAACCTTTTGTAATAGTTGTGTTTGAGTCCCTCAGTTGTCCTCGGTGTGAAAAGATGGATCTCAAAATCATTCAGTCACTCCTGGAAAGGGTTCAAATATGCAGAAGACGCTGGAAAACTGAAGGATCTGCAGGACATGGAGGATTTTTCTGAAGAACAGAGCTCAGTTGAACCGCTCAGAATAAACAAGGGACTCATGAACAACCATCACAAAACAAAAAAAACAGTCGTAGATCATTCAGGTAACCACACACAGTGTTAAGAATCAAGGGTTCACGTACTTTTGAATGGGGTAATTTTAATAAATTCAGCTATATTTTGTTTAATGAATTATATGTAAAAATCTTTTATATAAAATATCTTACTTAGGACAGTACTAAATAAAAAATAACATGCATTTTGTATGATCTCTCTTATTTTGTTAAAATTTTTCACATTTTCACAGATTCTGCAAGTGGTTCACAAACTTTTTCTTGCAACTGTATACTGTTACACATGTGATGTCTTTCTCAACTATTATACGTTCACTTAAGACATAACTATGTTTGCTAGGATACACCCCAAGACGAGAATGTTGACAATTTTTGTATGAATTTGTCTGCAGAAGTGCAAGACTTGAAAGAGAACTCAGTATTTGCTCGCTGTCTGAAATAAGTGTGTGCGCACTTCGAATGACCTAGAGCATACGGCACTCGAAGTTTACAAAGAGTGACTGTTTAGTCCAAGCTTTTTGATTATCGTTGTTGTAACATTTTGGGAAGCCAGAATGCGCATCTATCGACTGAAACATACATTATCTGAACTCTGTCTGTCTGTTTTCCACGTTGCTATTTTAAACAAACCATATTAGCCTATAGATGTGTCATCATTTGAGGTGGACCGCAGTGCAAGGACGTGCCGAACCGTAAGTGAAGAACAGTATGGTTAAATTTTTTACCGAGAACCGTTGCACCCCTTGTTGTCATATAAGCAGTATAAAAACAATAGAGACCGCACACTTATGTCACGCCGCGTTGCATGTTTCATGTCTTTCTTTCTTCAGTCGAAAAGAAATTAAGTTTATTCTCCTTATAATGGACTTCAGTGGCCTCCAAATGGCAAAAATGTAAATGTATATGCTTTATATAATCAAATGATCGCCTTCAAAGTGCTTCCGCCAAAACCACACTTTTGTATTCTTCAAAAAGCTTACGCTGTATGTCCTATGCCTTCCCTATTTTTCTTATGGATAAAATGGAACTGGTGCTGCATTTGTTCCATAAGTAGAATAGGGAAGGGACATACAGCTGTTTTTGATTTTTCCAGATCTGGTCCTGTGGGCGTCAGTATCACACAGTGATCACAGTTCACACCTGCAGTGAAGCTCCTCCCACAACAATTCACCAATAAATACTGGGAATATTCACATCATCCTACAAGAGAAGGACAAACTCCAGGTGTAGCAGCTGAAATCTGTGTGACTGTTAAAGATGGAGTTTATTAAAGAGGAGACTGAAGACATGAGTGATCCAGAACCATCCAGAATAAAACATGAAGAAACTGAGGAACAAATAAGTTAGTGTTCATTCTTGATTCTTCATTGTTGACTGCTTTGGATGATGTGAATTAATAATCAGTATATGGATGATAAATGATAGAGGAATCCATCTAAATTATCATAACCTTGCATATAACATTATTGTAGAAAACATTGTAAATCATCATACAGTGCACAGCATAAATGAGTACACCCCCTCTGAAACTTAGCTGACTGAAAGTCAGCAGTTACTCAATTACTTAGAAGACATGTTAGGGTTCTTTAAAAATATAATGTTCCAGCAAGTCTGGTTAAAAAAATAAGATAAGATAATAAGATTTTCTTATCAAGGTGTTAAAATGTTGTGTAGAAAAAATGAGCACACCCTCCTAAAAGTTAGAAAATAAAAAATAAAAAGAAATACAATTTTCTGGTGTAAGTTCAAGGCAATGTTTGATCAACTGGTAAGTATATGTTGAACCAAAACATTTAAAGCAGGGGTGTGGAACGTTGATCCTGGAGGGCCATTGTCCTTTAGAGTTTTGCTCCAACCCTAATTAAAGAGATAGTTCACCCAAAAATGAAAATTTTATGTTTATCTGCTTACTCCCAGGGCATCCAAGGTGTAGGTGACTTTGTTTCTTCAGTAGAACACAAATGATGATTTTTAACTCCAACCGTTATGGTCTGTCAGTTGTATAATGCATTGAAACGGTAACATCATCTATAAGAGTCAAATAAACAAGCACAGACAAATCCAAATTAAACCCTGCGGCTCGTGACGACACATTGATGTCCTAAGACACGAAACGATCAGTTTGTGTGAGAAACCGAACAGTATTTATATCATTTTTTACCTCTAAAACACCACTATGTCCAACTGCATTCAGCATCCGGTTAGTGAGGTCAAAAAACACGCTCTGATGACGGAAGTGATGTCTCGCGCTTTGCTTCAATGAGCACGAGACATCACTTCCGTTGTCAGAGCGTGTTCAGACTTCACTAACCAGATGTGGAGCGCACATGAAACCAATCATTTCGTGTCTTAGGACATCAATGTGTCGTCATGAGCCACAGGGTTTAATTTGGATTTGTCTGTGCATGTTTTTTTGACTCTTAGATTGTGTTACCGTTTCAATGCATTATTTGACTGACAGACGGCAATGGTTGGAGTTAAAAATCATCATTTGTGTTCTACTGAAGAAACAAAGTCACCTACATCTTGGATGCCCTGGGGGTAAGCAGATAAACATCACATTTTCATTTTTGGGTGAACTATCCCTTTAAACACACCTGAAGCCAATCAAGGTCTCCATGATTACTAAAATTACAGGCAGGTGAATGATTTTTTTCAGGGTTGGAGCTAAACTCTGCAGGACAATGACCCTCCAGGATCAACGGTCCCGACCCCTGATTTAACAAGAAGTCATTTCTTTACAATTAAAAGTGTATATATCCCACTGAACAATTCTCAGACTTAATGCTGACAACAGTGGAAGCACTTAGGAGTGAACTGTCAGGAGACTTATTTCTTAGCACAAAAGAGGAGAGTGGTACAAGAGAATTACCAAATCATTGTTTTAAGTGTGAAAATATATATATCTCATGAGATCAAATCCATCATTTTGGATCTAACAGCATCCAAAATGTTATGGTGTTGCTAGAGGAGGAGTACAGTGAGAAGTGCCTGGTTCCTACAGTAAAGTTCAGTGGTAGTAAAGCTCTTATATAGGGATGTATGAGTGCTGAAGGTGTGAGGGAGTTGTGCTTTATCAATGCTGTCATGAATTCCCACACTACTGTGTAATTTAATACACAAACTTGAAACAGAAGATGTTACCCTTTCCTCATTCCCTGCATTGTTGGGCATTTTTTCAACATGACAATGAGGATATGCATTCTTTCAAGGTGAGAAACCTTCTTTGGACATGTATTGCACTTAATCTTAACACTCTTGAGCGCCTATGGGGGATTCTGTAGAGACGAGTTGAGCAACACTCCCCATCAGGGCATTTAAGGAGCTCATCATCCAGGAGTTCAACAGGACAGATATGACAATTTGTCATGAACTTGTACACTCCGTGCCAAGAAGGGTTATAAAAATATGGAGGGCATACTAAGTACTAGAATATCATACATTTGTTGAATTAAATCTAGGGTGTACTCATTTCTGCAATCCTTAATTTAAACACAATTGGCTAATTTATGGCTATTAATGACATATATTTCTCATTTTAGTTTTGCCATCTTTCCATGAATTGTATTAGTGATAATAAAGAAAATACATCTTTTGTATTTGTTCAGAAGGGGTGTACTCACTTATGCTGTGCACTGTAATATATCAGTTTTAATCATATTAACAAGTGAACTGACCTTTGCACATCAAAGATACTTGATACAGAGGCAGGTGTCTTGTTTTCTGCTACGTGTTTTTATTTTTCACATTTAACCTCATTGAACTGATTCTAACAGCTTAATATGTTTTAGATCCGATGGAAGAGGAGGAGCAAAGACAGAAACTAAATGAAGTAAATAAACACTGTGACTTCAAAACTCGAGGAACAAAAGCCAAAAAGCTGCACACCTGCTCACAGTGTGGAAAGAGTTTCCAGTATAAAGGAACCCTTAACAAACACATGAGAATTCACAATGGAGAGAAACCATATACATGCACTCAGTGTGGAAAGAGTTTCAGACAAAAAGAAAACCTTAAGTCACATATTAGAGTTCACTCTGGAGAAAAACCGTTTACATGCACTCAGTGTGGAAAGAGTTTTTCTCAAGCATCAGGTCTCAGTTATCACCTGGAAGTTCATTCAGATGAGAAGCCTTATGTGTGTTCCTTCTGTGGAAAGAGATTTTCAAGACTGGGTATGTTTAAACTCCACCATAAAACACATAATGAAGTGAAAGATCATGTGTGTTGTGAATGTGGGAAGAGCTTTACTAAACCTTGTCATCTAAAACAGCACCAAATAATTCATACTGGAGAAAGACCTTACAAGTGCTCATATTGTGACAAGAGATTCAGTTGGTTGAGATTACTGAAATCACATGAGCGATTTCATACTGGAGAGAAGCCGTACCACTGTACTCAGTGTGAGAAGAGTTTCAGAGATGCAGCATGTTTGAGAAGTCATCTGCTCCTTCACTCTGGAGAAAAACCATTTCACTGTGATCAGTGTGATAAAGATTTCACTTCGTCATCAGATCTAAAACGTCACTTGAAAGTTCATTCAGTTCATGTGTGTTCTCTCTGTGGAAAGAGTTTTTCACGGCTGAGCAGTTTTAAACGGCACCAGAAATCACATGATGAAGTAAGAGATCATGTGTTTTGTGACTGTGGTAAGAGCTTTACTACATCTACTCTTCTGAAACGGCACCAAAGAATTCATACTGGAGAAAGACCTTACAAGTGCTCACATTGTAACAAGAGTTTCGCTCAGTCTGGACACCTGAAAAAACACGAGCGAGTTCATACTGGAGAAAAACCTTACAAGTGCTCACACTGTAACAAGAGTTTCGCTCAGTCTGGACACCTGAAAAAACATGAGCGAATTCATACTGGAGAAAAACCTTACAAGTGCTCATATTGTAACAAGAGTTTCGCTCAGTCTACACACCAGAAAACACACGAGCGAGTTCATACTGAATAGAAGCCATACCACTGTACTCAATGTGAAAAGAGCTTTGAAAATTTACGAAGCCTTCATGATCATATAGAAAATGTTGCAAGTGAGCAAAAATGTTTTTATCATGTCAAAAAAAAAAAAAAAATACTGTGAGATAAAATATGGAGTTTTTACACTAAATTGTCTTGTGATAGTTATGAGAAATTAAATAGAAATAGCATCTTTGTCTTGATTGATCTATTTATAAACACAGAGAATGACTTTAGTTTTAAACACATTAATTCTATTTTAATACTGTGATAAATACGGAAGATGATTAGGGCCAAGCAGTAAAAAAAAATAGAGATTAAACTCATTAAATTTAGAGAAAAAATTCTAAATAAAACTTTGAGAATAAACTCAAAAATTAAATTGAGAATAAAGTCACTATGTTTAGAGAAAAATTCATTACATTTTGAGAAAAAAGTAAAAAATAAAATGTCGAGAAGAAACAGGCATTGAGCTGCTGCCAGATCTTGCCAGTCACTTTGCACAGCATGAATGAGTACACCCCCTCTGAACAAATACAAAAGATGTGTTTTCTTTATGATCACTAATACAATTCATGGAAACATGGCAAAACTAAAATGTTTAAACATATACATAATAAAAACTGAGAAATCTATGTCATTAATCTATGTCATTTTGTTTAAATTAAGGATTGCAGAAATGGGTACACCCTAGATTTAATTTAACAAATGTATAATATTCTAGTACTTAGTATATCATCCATATTTTTGAATATACTGCTTTGAAGCTTTTTGGCACGGAGTGTACAAGTTCATGACAAATTGTCATATCTGTCCTGTTGAACTCCTGGATGATGAGCTCCTTAAATGCCCTGATCTTTAATGGGGAGTGTTGCTCAACTCGTCTCTACAGAATCCCCCACAGGCGCTCAAGAGTGTTAAGATTGAGTGCAATACATGTCCACAGAAGGTTTTTCAGCTTGGGAGAATGCATATCCTCATTGTCATGTTAAAAAAAAAAAAGCCCAACAATGCAGGGAATGAGGAAAGGGTAACATCTTCTGTTTCAAGTTTGTGTATTAAATTACACAGTGTTGTGGGAATTCATGACAGCATTGATAAAGCACAACTCCCTCACACCTTCAGCACTCATTCATCCCTATATAAGAGCTTTACTACCACTGAACTTTACTGTGGGAACCAGGCACTTCTCACTGTACTCCTCCTCTAGCAACACCATAACATTTTGGATGCTGTTAGATCCAGAATGATTGATTTGGTCTCATGAGACCAGAGTATTGATTCCCAGAATCTATATTTTGTAAATATGGGCTTTGGAAATGGCTAACTGACTTCATTGTGCTTTGGCTACAGTAGGTAGTTCCAGTGAGAACAACCATGCATGTCATTTCTGCAGTCTGCATCTTACTCTGTGAGATAAACAGTCACTCTTTTCATAGCTTTTGATGGCTCTAAGACACTCGCTTGGTATTTCTCCTGCTTTTTGTCTAACAAAAAATCCCTCATCACTAAATGAAAGCTTAAAATGAAGGCCTGATTATTTCAGGGGCCTTGTCACAAGTCCATTGTTTTTGAATTTCTGTGTTACCTTTGCTATATTTTCACACTTAAAACAATTATTTGGTAATCCTCTTGAAGCACTGTCCTCTATTCTAAGAAATAAGTCTCCTGACAGTTTTCTCCCAAGTTCTGAGAATGATTAAGTGGGCAATATAACACTTTTAATTGTCAAGAAATTACTTATCTTTAAATGTTTCAGTTCCACATACTTACCAGTTGATCAAACATTGCCTTAAACTTACACCAGAACATTTTTATTTTGTTTTATTTAGTAACTTTTTAGGAGGGTGTACTCATTTTTTGCTACACAACATTTTATCACCTTGATAAGAAAATCTTATTTTCCTGAATAATTTTGACATGCTTCTTTGGTAATTGATTAAGCAGACTTGCTGGAACATTATATCGCTAAAGAACTCTAACATGTCATCTAAATAATTGAGTAATTGAAATTGACTTTCAAAAGTTTTTAAATTTAATTTATTATTCATTTAAAATGTGCTTCTGGCATACATTTAAATTGACGCCATGGTGTTTCTTATTTGTCGTGTCTGATTTAGATCTGTGTCCTAAACTTATAAATTTAAAGGTGAAGTATGTTGTTTATGTGACACTAGTGGCACCTATTGGATTACAGAAGTACAGCATATTTTGCAAATGCATCTTTCGCATGTCGCGCCTCTGTTGACTCAAACATCACAAAAGTTCTTAAAGGTGCTTGTGAAAGGTAGACAGGTAAATATGGGCTCCTCTCAATAAGAGTTCCAGCATATTAAAAATACTTTTCGCTGTGTTGCAATTTGTCATGAGCAAGCAAATGAGTAAACTAACTCTGAAAACGCGAGCATCTCGCATATTAGCTATAAATTAATTCAACGTAACTGCATTGGCCACATTTTTCACATTTTTCACTGCTCGCCGCTGCTGCATACTGTAATGAAATTTGGCCAAAAGTGCAGAGGATGCTGAATTTACTTCTCTCTCTCTCTTTTTTTTTTTTTTTTTTTTTACTGTACTGTAATTGACAGAATACTGTACTGTGGTGCATACCAAGTTCATATACATATACTTTTTCATGCTTTTCATTTACTGCAAGAACACTTTACAATAGTAAAATGAAAATTATTTTTTTCTTTTCAAAATTTCATTGCTGTATTTTACTGTATCTGCATCTGTAAATGTATCTTTGTATATTGTAGTATACATTGAGATGCAAAATAATTCCTGTATCCCAATAAGAGGTTTTCGTTACTGGGCAGTGCAGTAATCTGTGTATTTGTTACGTTTTGTGTGTCATCTGAGGCCAAAGTTTGATTTTGTCAGAAGAGGAAATGTTTTTGACTAATTTTTGACCTGGATGGCTGTTTGGCTCTTGCTATGCAGTTGCTGGGGTGTTTCTAGAGGATGTGGTTGATAGGGTGTTCTGGGTGAACACACAGACATTCCCACCTCTGTTAATAACAGAAACTCAAAAATTGTTTGCAAAACTGTGGAAATTCAGATGTTTTTGACGCTCTTTAACTTGCACTAAAACATGTTATTTATACCATCAAAGTAGCCTATGTAATATTAATAAAACTGATACAAGCTCAGACTCATTTAGAATCTGTTGATGTTTTTCATATAGTGTCTTGACTTGGTGCCTTGATGGATATTGGAATCTTGTTATTTATTTTTAATTTTAAACAGTATAGTTGATTACTTTGTGGTAATGCAATATTTGTGAACACAATTGTATATGTCAGCCCATAAATCTCCAAAAACTATGCTTGGGTGCTTGCTTTGGACTACATGCCACCCAACACTGATCTGGCTCGATACAAAACCATCAAAGGTATACAACGCGTTGTAACTGTATTTTACAGAACAATTTCTGGTTGTATTATTATTGTTGTTTTTCTCTCTTTTTTTCTTTCCTCTAGTTTTTAGGCCTTATCTGACAACGGGAATACCAATCATGAATGTTGATTATTGTACACTGTAGCCTGTAAGTGGTCGGCACTGTAAGTGTACAGTGTAAGTGGTCGGCAATAGGCAAAAAATTTAAGGCCAAAAAGTGTTTTTCATGGATGCGTGATTTTAAACTTCACCAGAAAACACATGATGAAGTGAAAGATCGTGTGTTTTGTGACTGTGGGAAGAGCTTTACTACATCTAGTCAACTAAAACAGCACCAAAGAATTCATACTGGAGAAAAACCTTACAAGTGCTCATATTGTGACAAGAGTTTCAGTTGGTTGAGATCACTGAAATTACATGAACGACTTCATACTGGAGAGAAGCCGCACCACTGTACTCAATGTGAGAAGAGTTTCAGAGATGCAGCATGTCAGAGAAAGTGACGTCGACTGCGTCTACGCAGTGCGACCTGATTTATCCTGAGATGAGACACAGGAAACAGAAATACTGCAATAATAACGCAACTAAACGAGACAAGACGAAATGTTATAACGCTATTTCGTCTCGTCTCGTTTTGGTTAACGAAAATGAAGAGACATTTTGGCATAGTTTTTATTTTTTAAACCACATTTAATCTCATTTTTATTCGTCAACAATATTGTATTATACATTTAATTATAGTCATCGTCACATGACCAGCTTTTACGTTGCATCTCGTCTCGTTTTCGTCACGTGATAAAGGTTCGTTGACAACGATATTTAGTCATAATTTTCGTTAAAAGGTTTATGTGCATGCTCCAAGTCTTATTTGCTGCTTTAAGTGCATCTCTGTGGCAGAATTACAGCACCACATACTGGTCTGGCATGTATACTACATCATCTTGAGTTGTTTCAGTGGTTTCGTGTGAACGCAGATATTTTTTGAGCCGAGGAAAAAAAAAAGATGGGGTAAGGGTTAGGGTAAGCTCCGGCTTCGTGTGGACAGACGTGCTGCGCCTCAACAGCTAAAAGCTGTCTACACTAAACGCAAAAAATCGACCAGTGTAAAGCACCTGGACTACTTCATAAATATAGCAGGGAATACGTTTACTGTCGGGAATGTGACACGCCACGCCATACTGCATCCAGTGTAGACAATATCATTATAATGGGCCACACCGGCTTTGCATTCACAAAACTAGGTAGGATAAACACATTGTTGTCTTTCCATTCTTTGTATGCCCTATTTTCGCTGACAACTTTCTTCTTTAGACTCTTTGATAGTGCCATTTTCTCTCACTAGCTAGCTTCAATGTTAACTGCACACAACATAATAGCGTACCTCCAGCATGCAAACAATTAAAAAATGCCGTTTAGTACGTGAGGATGCCAATAAATAATTCCATATATCATATATTATTATTATTGTGCATTGTTAATAATGATAGTGTGTTTGTTTCAAAACAGTGCAGATGTGCTTTACTGAATGCGGTCCCTTTAAGAAACGTGACACCGTGCGCACTGAGGATGCGCCGAAGACTGAAGCACGCGAGACCCTCTATAGTTTGGTTACCTTCTCTCTCTCTCTCTCTCTCTTTGTTGTTTCCTTTGATGCTATTGTAAATGTAACTGTAAGTGTATGTTATAATGTTTTTATTAATTCAATAGAAAGAGAGACAGAGAAGCGTGAGAGACGAGACGAGACGAGTGCTGAAACTCACCGCTTGAAGCTAAAATCGACGCTGTTAACGATCGTGAATGAAGGACAAATGTTGAATATTTTCTTCGGAAATGTTTTCATTCTGCAGGTCAGAGATGTTCACTTTTTAAGGTAAGGTGTTAACTAAATGTACATTGTTTACAGAGAATTAAATATAGTCTATATTCAGTACATATTGTGTATGATTGATTTATTTTATCTTTTGTTAGATTTCTGTTTAATTTATATTAATCGAAGAATTTAACTTGTGACTTGTTTCATCCTTATAAAATTTGCATTCGCATAAAATGAGCAACCTTTCTACAGGCTGTTTTAAATGCAACTCATAAATAACCTTATGGTCCATATTTCTAAAATCATGCACACATGTTCATTTAATTTAAGAAATGTAATTAATTAAGTATTTCAGTATACAGGGGTGCCTGCATCATATGTTCTGTCATATAAACAGTAAAAATTCTTAGTAAATATATACTAAAAATTATTTTTTAGTACTCCTTAGAACATCTAAGTGTACTCAACTGTGCTATATTGAGACACCATGAAATATGAACTAACATGTGCTTTTAATCTCTGTATTATAAAAATGTATTAAGATACCACTTATAGTACACTTGACCCCAAAGGCACCATATATGTTTGCTGTTAAAGTAATCCAGTGTAAATTCAGTAACTTCTTTTTGATTTTTCTGGTCCTGTGGGCGTCAGTATCACACAGTAATCACAGTTCACACCTGCAGTGAAGCTCCTCCCACAACGATTCACCAATAAATACTGGGAACATTCACATCATCCTACAAGAGAAGGACAAACTCCAGGTGTAGCAGCTGAAATCTGTGTGACTGTTAAAGATGGAGTTTATTAAAGAGGAGATTGAAGACATGAGTATTTCAGAGCCATCCAGAATAAAACATGAAGATAATGAGGAACAAATAGGTTGGTGTCCATTTTTGATTCTTCATTGTGGACTGCTTTGGTGACTGTGAAATAATAAGCAATATATATATGTATGAAAAATTATAGAGAAATGCATCTAAATGATCATAAACTTGCATATAACATTATGCATATAACATTGTAAATCATAATAATGTATCAGTTTTAAACATATTAACATATTAACAAATGAATGACAGAACTGACCGATGCACAACAAAGATACTCAATACACAGATAGTTTTGTTTTTATAGTCTTGATTTCTGCTAAGTATTTTTATTTTTCACATTTAACCTCATTGAACTGATTCTAACAGCTAATTATGTTTATTTTAGACCAGATGAAAGTGAAAGAGCAAAGACACAAATTAAATGA
Source organism: Ancherythroculter nigrocauda (assembly GCA_036281575.1). NCBI lineage: Eukaryota > Metazoa > Chordata > Actinopteri > Cypriniformes > Xenocyprididae > Ancherythroculter > Ancherythroculter nigrocauda. The sequence continues at coordinate 42,173,776 of VTFQ01000013.1, forward strand.
AGTAAAGAAAGACTGTGACATCAAAACTCAAGGAACAAAAGCCAAAAAGCTGCACACCTGCTCTCAGTGTGGAAAGAGTTTCACACATAAAGGAAATTTTAAGACGCATTTAAGAATTCACACTGGAGAAAAATATACATGCACTCAGTGTGGAAAGAGATTTTCTCATGCATCAGATCTCAGTTATCACCTGGATGTTCATTCAGATAAGAAGCCTTATGTGTGTTCTCTCTGTGGAAAAAGTTTTTCATGGATGCGTGATTTTAAACTTCACCAGAAAACACATGATGAAGTGAAAGATTGTGTGTGTTGTGACTGTGGGAAGAGCTTTACTACATCTAGTCAACTAAAACAGCACCAAAGAATTCATACTGGAGAAAAACCTTACAAGTGCTCATATTGTGACAAGAGTTTCAGTTGGTTGAGATCACTGAAATTACATGAACGACTTCATACTGGAGAGAAGCCGCACCACTGTACTCAATGTGAGAAGAGTTTCAGAGATGCAGCATGTTTGAGAATTCATCTGCTCCATCACTCTGGAGAAAAACCATTTCACTGTGATCAGTGTGGTAAAGATTTTATTTCATCAGCAAATCTAAGACAACACCTGAAAGTTCATTCAGATGAGAGACCTTATGTGTGTTCTCTCTGTGGAAAGAGTTTTTCAAGGCTAAAGAGTTTTAATCTGCACCAGAAAACACATGATGGAGTGAGAGATCATGTGTGTTTGGACTGTGGGAAGAGCTTTATTACAACTAGTGATCTGAAACGGCACCAAAGAATTCATACTGGAGAAAAACCTTACAAGTGCTCATATTGTGACAAGAGTTTCATTCAGTCTGGAACCCTAATAGAACATGAGCGAGTTCATACTGGAGAGAAGCCGTACTACTGTACTGAGTGTGGCAAGAGTTTCAAACATTTACGAAGCCTTCATAATCATGTAAAAAAATGTTGCATTTTGTTTCATGCCAAATAGTAAATACTGTGAGATAAAATATGAGTTTTTTCACTCAACAGTCAACTCTTACAGTGACATTAAATTGTCTTTTGATAGTTATGAGAAATGAAATAGACCAAAGGAGACAAAGATGTTATTTCTATTTAATGAACACAGAGAATAAGTTTAGAAAGGTTGTGGAAAGGTCCACGAGCCGGGACTCGAACCCCGGTTACAACATGTTGTTTAACTGAATTTTAGTTCTTTGCAATTTCTGTTTGTATTACTATTGTTGGTTTTTTTTCTGTTTTTTTTTCTTTCCTCTAGTTTATATGCCTAATATGACAATGGGAATCATGAATGTTCATTAATGTACACTGTACATTTTTGAAATAAAAAAACTAAATATAATTTGTTACATTGAGACCGGAATTGCTGACAACTTGTTACAGTAGTTCAAAATCCATTCTTTCTTTTAGGAGACAATAATTTTATTTGTCATGCACACTGATCTATACAACTTTGCAGACCTTTTACATTCACAAACATTGCTTGTAAAGTAGTATTTAAAAAAAAAAAACAACCTTATTCACAGCAGTGCCATCGTTGGTTATTTTTAACGGGAATGAAAGCGAGGCTGTGAGGGATAGACATACATCTCTTAAGTGGGTTGTACTGTTACTTAATTTAATGGGTTTTTTTTTTCTGCTGACGAAACACTGCAAAAATATTTCCCTCCGAAATTTAAGTAGACAAAGTGAGACGTCACACAGCTCAGGCCCCTCCCATAACTCCATTACCATAGCTTCTGCCGTCAGCGAGTTGTCCACCATTTCTCTGTATTTGAATATGGGCTTTGCAAGGTTATAAAATGGCATGAATGCCACATAAAATATATATTTTATTAGACTCAAAACTCTTGCTAGCCATATCAATTTGTGTTACTACCATTTGATTTCTTCGCATTGTTGAGTCTTCACAAGCCACCATTCAGTTAATGACAGGTCGATTTCAAGCCTGTAACAATTCACCTCTCTTTAACTATTTCAATGCTGTATTTTACCCAGCATATTATGATATACACTGTGGCGACCAGGGCGAGCGAGAGCCGTGGGAACGGCTTTGAGTCTCTCACGGAGGAGCTCCGGGAGCATAAAAGGAGGAGCGACGACAGTGAAGGACGAGAGAGGACCAGGCTAGATTTTATGCTGTGTTTTATTATGTTTGTGTGGCCGGCAGCATTACTTTCGTTTTGTTCTTTGTTTATTTTGAATTAAAGTTATGTTGAATGTTCGCCGGTTCCCGCCTCCTTCTTCCCGTATATACGAACTGTGTTACATTGGTGCCGAAACCCGGGAGGAAGGAGGGACATGCTGTCGATGAGCCCTCACTGCTAAAGGGGATCGCGGTGCTGCGGAGTTCGGGCAGCGCGGGAGTGTGAAGACCACAAGAGGCTGCGAGAGGACCAGGCCTGGATATTATTTTATGTTTTATTACGTTTGTGTGGCTGGCAGACGTCTGCGAGGGTCTGCCGGCATTACTTTCGTTTTGTTCTTTGTTTATTTTGAATTAAAGTTATGTTGAATGTTCGCCGGTTTCCGCCTCCTTTTTCCCGTATATACGAACTGTGTTACATACACATTCCTTGATACCAACATAAAAACTAATACTTGACAACAACGAATATGCTAAAGCAGTGGCGAGGCCAGAAATCTTCAAGTGGGTGGACCTTGGTGAAATAGGGTGGACCTCTATTTTTTTTTCTAATATATATATATATATATATATATATATATATATATATATATATATATATATATATATAGCTTGTTGTTTATTCACTTCATTTTATTATCACGGGAAATGACGTGGATGATATGTGAATCAGTGTCCACCATTTTGCGAGCAATAAAGAAAAGTGCCACGTCGCAATATTGAAAATATTTCCATTTTAAACCAATGAAGACGAGCCAGGAAATCACACAACCAATGTGCAAACTTTGCGTGAGAGTTATGTGGGTGAAGAAGTCTCAAACTCCAGTCAATTATTCACTACAGAAACAAAGTAAAAACCTGACTTGAGTTTTTGGCATCCGACGTTGCAATAACGGCGCATATTCTCTTAGAGATGAGAGATGACTCTAATTTATTTTCTTAATATTTCTCTTGTGGCCCATAGTGAGAAAAAAAGGTTTCGTTAATTTGAGAAGTATTTCGTGTTAAACAAGTTGTTCTTTAAATGAGGAGCTATCTAATTAATATTTTATTGTCCTCGCAGCGCGTCGGTTATGCGGTGATGCGCTATGATATCGCGGGGCAAATTAATTGCAATATTAATTTAATAATAAAAGTAGCATGATAATAATAATAATAAAAAAATTAATAGCCCTGCATGCCCATCCACTATATGCCACTGTGAAGGAATAAACGGCATTCGGACTCGGCATCAAATCGATTAACTGTTTTATCCAAATTCACGCACAGACCGTTCAGTGTTTAGTACTGCAATGTCCGAATCTCTCTTGTCTCATGTCTTTTCAGTCGGCGCAAGCAAGAAACATTTAGGCTACTAGACCGTGGACTAGCTTTGACTCCCTGAACAGTGTCCGCGCAGCCGAATTTTTATGACCATGGACGGTGCGCGTGTGCATGCGTCCGAACGCGTCTTTCCGAGCTCATGGGCAAAGTTGAAAGGCCCGCGCGCTCAAGGGCAAATGAGTATCTTAGAAAGATTCAACTGTGCGCGAGACGGAGGGGAACGTGGGAAAAGAAGTAGGCTATACCCGGGCCTTAACCGCTCCAAATTAGTGGACGAGCTGACGGATCACATCGGGAATAACATCCCCCATGTTATTCCCGATGTGATCCGAGCTCATGGGCCAAGTTGAAAGGCCCGCGCGCTCAAAGGCAAATGAGCATCTTAGAAAGATTCAACTGTGCGCGAGACGGAGGGGAACGTGGGAAAAGAAGTAGGCTATACCCGGGCCTTAACCGCTCCAAATTAGTGGACGAGCTGACGGATCACATCGGGAATAACATGGGGGGGCATTTGCTTGTTTGGAGAGTTACCGTCATAATGGTGTGGGGGAAGGATACTGAACCAAAGCTCGATTTAATTTAATTGTCATTACTTCATTTTTAAATTGGTTACACACAGATGACTACCACAGAATGGGTGATTCTTCAATTAGGGGAACTTTTATGTCCCCAGATTATACATTCATGTTAAAAATAATATATTATAAAATAAATAGTTTAGTTATGTCAAATAATATTTATTGCACCACCAAAAAATGTTATACACTAAAATCAGTATGATTTCCATTTTTAAAAATGTTTTCATCACTAATATTTGGCTACTCAAGCCTTGTCCCCAACCCAGACTTTAAAACTTGTCTGCTCTGAAAATGTGATAAAATGTTATCAGTTCATTAAAAAATCACAATATATGTTTAAACAGTAACTTAAAAAGGCACTTGATGCATAATTTGGGTTCATATCTGTGCAATTTGTGAATATTTTTAACAATTTAGTATTGTCCACAACAATACTGTCATTACCGCGACAGTCTATGATTACAACAAGGATTTTTTTGGGGGTAAGACTTGTTTATGCCGTAACCATGGAAATGAAGACCAGCAGGGGAGCACATGTCAGCCATGGAAGAACAGTGACATTTGATGTCTGAAAAAGTAAGTAATTTAATCATGAATTCCTTCTGATCATGGAGTAGACTTATTCAGCGTCATTACCATTAATGCTGTAGCGGCAATATTGTGATAAATATATGTATATATTCACATGATTTATGTGTATTTAAAGTTCTTTTTGTACTAGCTGTTGAGTGATGTTAGCAAATCCATGACCTAGCATCTTTTTTTCCTGAAAAACAAAAAAAATGTCATTACCGCAACACGTCATTACCAACACACAACTTGTTGTGATGGTAATGACAAGTGATGGTGGTAATGACATGTTCTGTGTCACTATCTATATCATATTATGTGTTTATAAATTAAGTTAAAGAAGCATAATAGTGTTATTTTACAATGAAACTTAAATGAGATGCCTTACTTCCTAAAACTATTTTTTCTTATTTTTTAACTAGAATGGCTCCCAAGAAATCAGCTAAAAGGTCTAGAGATTAAGGAAAAAAATTTAAGGAAGATCCTGTAAAATACATGTTTGAAAGCAAACACATTTCATTATACACTGTGTGCAGAATTATTAGGCAAGTTGATTTTCTGATCATATTTTTTTCCCAAGCACATTTTACCAATTCCAATCCACATCAATCTTAATAACTACTATTAATATTGTTTTTAATAATTTATAAGTGATATATAATTGTTCATGAAGGCTGGAAATGAAAAATGCCTTATATTCAGGTGTGCAGAATTATTAGGCAGGTTTTCTTTTACAGGCAAAATGAGCCAAAAAAGAGAGGGTCATACAAAAACAGCTGGAAAAGAAAAGACACATGTTAACTTCAAAATAATTAAGAATTAAGGTGAAGAATTAAGTTTGAAACCATCAGGAACCCTTTAGTCTCCAGCGGCACCATTTTCCAGAACTGCAACCTACCTGGAGTCTTCAGAAGTGTGAGGTGTCAGGATCTCAGAGACTTAGATTAGCTAAAGAATCCTAAAAAATGACCCGCTCTTAATAAGAATCACAAGCTGAAGTGTAATAAAGTACATGAAGACTGGGTTTTTATAGGCCTTATAGACAGACAGCTTGAGAGTGACTCCTGAAGGACCAGCACCACATCCTCTTGTACCACTGTTTGAAGAATTTATCTTCCAGAATCTGGCAGTAAGGTGTGGGAGTTCACTTTTAGTCCATCTCTTATCCTGAAATGTCCATCTTGCAGAGATGGACTAAATGATCTTCCAAAACTTACTGCCAGATTCTGGAAGATAAATTCTTCACAAAGTGGTACAAGAGGATGTGGCGCTGGTCCTGCTGGTATGTATTTCACAACACTTCAGCTTGTGATTCTTATTAAGAGCAGGTCATTTTTTAGGATTCTTTAGCTAATGTAAGTCTCTGAGATCCTGACACCTCACACTTCTGAAGACTCCAGGTAGGTTTCAGTACTGGGAAATGGTGGCGCTGGAGACTAAAGGGTTCCTGATGGTTTCACACTTAATTCTTCACCTTAATTCTTAATTATTTTGCAGTTAACGTGTCTTTGCTTCTCCAGCTGTTTTTGTATGACCCCGCTGACCCAATGAGCATTTCACTGTCCAATGGTCATGCTTTAACTTTGCAATTTTCTAGTATTACATTAGTATTGTGTCCTTCTCATGAGTATTTAATAATTTTTGACTTTTCAGTCTGAGTTAAATCTCTTTTTTGGCTCATTTTATCTGTAAAAGAAAACCTGCCTAATAATTCTGCACACCTGAATACAAGGCATTTTTCATTTCCAGCCTTCATGAACAATTATATATCACTTATAAATGATTAAAAACAATATTAATAGTAGTTATTAAGATTGATGTGGATTGGAATTTGTAAAATGTGCCTGGAAAAAAAATATGATCAGAAAATCAACTTGCCTAATAATTCTGCACACAGTGTATGCATTGTTAGTTTTAACTCAATGCAACTTTTATGAGTTTGAAAACTTTTGTTTTCTGTTAAAAACTTTTATGTTAAACTTTTATGTTAAAAACTTGATTTCACCTAATAGTCATAGTTATGAAATGTTTCTGAAGGATATTTTTATGCTGTTTTATCCCATTGTGACAACTGATTCTCTAGAAAATATTGTATGGTTTCTTCATGATTGAGTGTTCAAGTTGTTCAAGTTGATGGTTGTGTCATATTTATATATATCTCCTCACATCTGTCCATTTCTTTCAACAACACTCACCAGAAGTCATTATTTAATCCTTTAAATTTGCTTTATGTATCAGTGCACTTTTCATTTATGTCATTACCAAAACACTATGTCATTACCAGAACAGTATGTCATTACCGCCACGTTGCTTAATTTACAGAAAACATACCTTTAAAACTGTTTTATGTTCAATCTTGAGGTGCTACATGAAAAGCCTAATGAAATACTCATCCACCTATTCAAAGAAAAAACATCTCAAATTAATTTTCCAGAAATTAAACAAAAGTGTGCTTTGATGAACACAGAAAAACACATTTTGATGGTAAGAACAAGAAAATATATGTAATTCACTGAATGGAAACATTTTGTTTTTTATACGTATTGTTGAAGGTTAACAATGTTTACAAGATAAATGAGTTTAAATGATCTCGTTGATACATTCTTTGCATTATGATACTTTTTGATGTTGTGATGGTAATGACGTTTTGCAGTGCCAGTTGGCAAATAGATATAAAATACTCAAATTATATTTAAGCTCAGTCGTGGCCATTATTATATCTTTACATCAAAGCATGTAAACATTGTCATGACATAATTCTAACAAAATTCAAACAAATTTCATTCATCAAAATGGAAGATGGCAAAATAGCCCCCAATTGAAGAATCACCCGAATACATTGTTACTGCTGAATAAATAGGCTAATCAATCACGGTAAAAATTAAAACAAACCGGCACACGTAGGCTATTATAAGCGCGACTCATGGACGGTGACGCACGCTGCATAGAAACAGCTGCCGCCGCGACTCTGGAAAGCTGAGTTTACCGGCGCAATATAAACATATCATGTTATATGTACTTTTAATAATACATTTTTCAAATCATATATAGGCCTTCGCAACAGATATGACTATTTCCAGACCCAAGTAGTGTCTGGAAATAAAATGAAATATTCTGGCACCTTTGATTGGGTGGGCCAGCCATCAATCTGGGTGGGCCAGTGCCGCCCTGGCCCTTCTGTAGCCTCGCCACTGTGCTAAAGTAAGAGAATCTGCCGTAACAGTCCTTCCACCAGCAGGAGATGGCGTCGGTCACACTGTGAGTGTGTTGTCTGAGTGTGTCTCGCACATGAGCAAGCCGCTTTCCCAAATCTAACTAAATTGAGTTGATCAACTTAAATAAATTTAATAGATAACCCCATTTAAAGAATGGAGACATGTAGAAAAACAATACTGTAACTGTAATCGAGTGAAGGTGAATGTTGAATCCATTATTATTATTATTATTATTATTATTACTGAGTTTTGTTAATTATGATATTGTGTTTGCTTCAAAACAATGCAGAGATGTGATTTACTGAATGCAGCCCCAGACACCTATTGTTGTGAATTCTTTCCTTTTAAGAAAAGTTCATTATGTGTGTGACGTTTTAATCATGACATACATAAGTAACGTAGTGCAGTGTTTCACTCTCACTCCAGCTATAGGCAGTCAGATCGCACGCTTTCATTAAAGTGCAGCGTTTATGCACAAGAGAAAATTAATGGTTAATTCAATGTTATTAATGAAGATCGTTACACTGTATTGCAGCAGTATTAGCTTTAGTTCATTATATCCTTTATGCTTCGCGATCTTTCTGTGTGTAATTTGATCCTGTTTAACGAGCGGATTTGTCCCGCTAGCTTCGTGGCTAATATCGTTAATGTTTACTAAACTTATTTGCTCGAAGTTTAACGTTACTCAGTAAGATAATATCATTCTGTAGTCGCCTGTATTAATAATTACCCTATATCATTCATATTTTGTGGGTTTTGTAATCTTTATTACACTGCAGCTTAATGCTGACTCATGCTGATATATTACTGTCATATTTTATATACCAGTTCTTTATGTAAGTTGTTTATCATTCAGTTTGTAATCTGTTAAATTGTTGTTTATATTTAGAAAATGAATATTTATTTCTGTTATTTTATTTATTTCAGAAAACTACCTCAAGTACACTTCTATGTGTAGGGCTGGGCGATATATCGCATGCGATTGTCGCGCATTTTGTCAGTAAAGCCGGTTCCCTGATTGCCGCTAAATCGCCATCATATGCTTTCAAATGGAGCGGCATTTAATAGACAGAGCCGTAGATCACTGATAAGCCACGCAATATCGCGTTCATATCGCAGATGTATCGCCTTCGATAATGAACGCGATATTGCGTGGCTTATCAGTGATCTACGGCTCTGTTTATTAAATGCCGCTCCATTTGAAAGCAGGTGATGGCGATTTAGCGGCAATCAGGGAACCGGCTTTACTGAAATGCGCGTGACAAAAGCATTCGATATATCGCCCAGCCCTAATGGTCACTCTTGTGTAATAAAAAGTTAAAACCTATCTGATGACTCTCACTCCCTGACCAGATTTCTGCAGCGGTCAATAACATATAGCCTACACCAGCTTTCAGTGGGGCAATCCCCAACACCTAGTTTTCTTTCCTTCTCTCTCTCTCTTTGTTGTTTCCTTTGATACTATTATGAATGCAACTGTAAGTGTATGTTATAATGTTCTTGTTAATGCAATAGAAAGAGAGACCTATGGTTAACTTAGAATTAATTAAAAAGAAAAAGGAATGGTTGGAGAATGAAAAGGAAAATATTTGCAATTTAATACAAGACTACATGAACAAAAAATATTATTGATATCTAGGAATTTATACAGATGGATCTAAAGATCCAGGTAATGGGTATGTAGGAGTAGGTATTGATATTCCAGAATTCAAAGTAAAGATCAATAAAAGAATATCCAATCATGTTTCTGTATATAGTGGCAGTTTCTCTGGGTTTGCAATGGTTGGAGGAAGTCAAACCGGACAGAATGATAATATATTCAGACTCAGCAGCAATATTACAGACTCTTATTACTAGTAAAACAACTAGAGAAGATATTTTAATAGAAATTTACACATCATTGTTAAATTTAGAAAGATTGAGAATAGATGTTCAATTTTGTTGGATAGACCTGCACATATAGGAATCTTAGGTAATGAGGAAGCTGATGAATTAGCAAAAAGAGCTCTAAATCTTACTGATAAAATTAAGATTTCTCTTGGAAAAAATTAAGGTAAAGCTATAATAAAAAGTAATATTGACAAAAATTGGCAAAAAATATGGGATTTAGATAATTAAGGAAGAGAATATTACAGAGTTCAGAAATCAATTAAAGTTGGAACATTTAACAGTAAAAATAGAAGAGAGGAAATTTACAATACTTCAGTTAGGACAAAAAAGACTTAATAATACGTTATTTCTTATGAGTAAAATAAACTCAGATAAATGTGAGGTATGTAATTGTAAAGAAAATGTAGAGCATGTTTTAATAAAATTTAGAAAATTTCAAGAAGAGAGAAGAAAATTTAAAGAATGTACTAAAAGGGAGAGAATGGAATATAAGACGTATTTTAGGTATAGGAAATTCTCAAAATGAATTTGTTGAGGCATTGATTAAGTTTTTGCAAGAAACTGGTATAGGAAGAAGAATTTAAAAGATCAATGAAGCCATGATTTTACACACTCCAATACAGTAGTTGGCGGTATACACCTTTACGATGGTCTGTAACCCTCCATAAAAACAAAAGAAGAAGAAGAAGAAGAAGAATAGCGGGAGAGACGAGAAAGCGTAAGAGACGAAACGAGTGCTGAAACTCACCGATTAAAGCTAAAATCGACGCTGTTAACAATCGTGAATGAAGGACAAATGTGGAATATTTTCTTCGGATATATTTTCATTCTGCAGGTCAGAGATGTTGTTCCCTTTTTAAGGTAAAGTGTTAACTAAATGTACATTGTTTACAGAGAATTAAATATAGTCTCTATTCAGTACATATTGTGTATGATTGATTTATTTTATCTTTTGTTAGATTTCTGTTTTATATTAATCGAAGAATTTAACTTGTGACTTGTTTCATCCTTATAAAATTTGGATTCCCATAATATGAGCAACCTTTCTATAGGCTGTTTTAAATGCTACTTATAAATAACTTTACCAAAATGCTCCATATTTTTAAATTCATGCACATATGTTCATTTAATTTAAGAAGTGTAATTAATTATTTCAGTAGGCTATACAGGGGTGCCTGCTTTATATGTTCTGCCATGTAAACAGTATAAAAACAAAATAATGGCACAGTTTACTTTCCTCAAACAACTCAGTAGGTATTAGTTAGTATTATTATAATAGTTTTGTTGTTGTTGTTGTTACATTTAATTTATTGCCACACTTTAATATGTGAATTATATTATCAGAAAACTTAACACATTATCGTCGTCAAGCTTTTATTTGTGCTTAATGGAGAAAACAATGGTGAAAATAAAAAGTAAATTTCTATAATGTACTTACAGTTCTCTATTTTCGTGCACTAATTTTTTACTTAATATACTAAAAATTCTTCTTTAGTACTCCTTAGAACATCTAAGTGTACTCAACTGTGCTATTTTGAGACACCATGAAATATGAACTAACATGTGCTTTTAATCTCTGTATTATAAAAATGTATTAAGATACCACTTATAGTACACTTGACCCCAAAGGCACCATATATGTTTGCTGTTAAAATAATCCAGTGTAAATTCAGTCAGTTCTTTGATTTTTCCAGATCTGGTCCTGTGGGCGTCAGTATTACACAGTGATCACAGTTCACACCTGCAGTGAAGCTCCTCCCACAACAATTCACCAATAAATACTGGGAATATTCACATCATCCTACAAGAGAAGGACAAACTCCAGGTGTAGCAGCTGAAATCTGTGTGACTGTTAAAGATGGAGTTTATTAAAGAGGAAATTGAAGACATGAGTATTTCAGAGCCATCAGGAATAAAACATGAAGATACTGAGGAACAAATAGGTTGGTGTCCATTCTTGATTCTTCATTGTTGACTGCTTTGGTGACTGTGATGTTGTATATATATATATATATATATATATATATATATATATATGAAAAATGATAGAGAAATGTATGTAAATGATCATAAACTTGCATATAACATTATGCATATAACATTGTAAATCATAATAATATATCAGTTTTAAACATATTGACGAATGACAGAACTGACCGTTACACAACAAAGATACTTCATACACAGATAGTTTTGTTTTTATAGTCTTGTGTTTTGCTAAGTTTTTTTTTTTTCACATTTAACCTCATTGAACTGATTCTAACAGCTAATTATGTTTATTTTAGACCAGATGAAAGTGAAAGAGCAAAGACACAAATTAAATGAAGTAAAGAAAGACTGTGACATCAAAACTCAAGGAACAAAAGCCAAAAAGCTGCACACCTGCTCTCAGTGTGGAAAGAGTTTTTCTCATGCATCAGATCTCAGTTATCACCTGGATGTTCATTCAGATTATAAGCCTTATGTGTGTTCTCTCTGTGGAAAGAGTTTTTTATGGATACGTGATTTTAAACTGCACCAGAAAACACATGATGAAGTGAAAGATCGTGTGTGTTGTGACTGTGGGAAGAGCTTTACTACATCTAGTCATCTGAAACAGCACCAAAGAATTCATACTGGAGAAAGACCCCTCAAGTGCTCATATTGTGACAAGAGTTTCAGTTGGTTGAGATCACTGAAATTACACGAACGACTTCATACTGGAGAGAAGCCGCACCACTGTACTCAATGTGAGAAGAGTTTCAGAGATGCAGCATGTTTGAGAATTCATCTGCTCCATCACTCTGGAGAAAAACCATTTCACTGTGATCAGTGTGGTAAAGATTTTATTTCATCATCAAATCTAAAACAACACCTGATAGTTCATTCAGATGAGAAGCCTTATGTGTGTCCTCTCTGTGGAAAGAGTTTTTCACGGCTGGACAGTTTTAAACTGCACCAGAAAGCACATGATGGAGTGAGAGATCATGTGTGTTGTCACTGTGGGAAGAGCTTTACTACAGCTGGCGATCTGAAACGGCACCAAAGAACTCATACTGGAGAAAAACCTTACAAGTGCTCATATTGTGACAAGAGCTTCGCTCATTCTGGATCCCTGAAATCACACAAGCGAGTTCATACTGGAGAGAAGCCACACCACTAAACTCAGTGTGAGAAGAGTTTCAAACATTTACGAAGCCTTCATGATCATGTAAAAAAATGTAGCATTTTATTGCAAGGCGTTTTGACTTTTATTCATTCTCATGATATGAATTCTTGATATCAACATTTCAGTTTTCACTAGTTAAAATGCTAATTCTTGATATCAGGAATTACATTTCTACTAGTAACTATGACAATTGTTGATATCAGGAATTACATTTCCACTAGTAAAAATGTTAATTCTTGATATCAACAATGATGTCATCACTCGCAGAAATATGTATTCTTGATATCAACAATTGAATTGGTTCTAGTAACAATATTAATTTTTGATATCAATAATTTGATTGTCACTAGTGACAATGTTAGTTTCTGATATCATGAATGTGATTGTTACTAGTAAGAAAGCCATTTTAGATATCTGGGGCCGTATTCACAAAACATTTTATCTTACCACTAAGAGCTCTCCTACATAGCAGTAAAAGTTCTTAGCTAAGAGTTTTCTCTTAAAAACTATTCACAAAACTGCTGAGACAAACTTTTACTAAGGAATAGACTGAAGTCTTAAGCTAAGAGTAAGGGCGGGGTTGACCTCGTTGCTATGGAGTAAACACACAGTGATTGGCTGATGGGGAGGAGTCAGCGATTTAATCATAGAAATATTGTAGAATGAGGTGTCATGTTTCCACATTGAAAGGTTTTAAAATACAAATGTTGCCATAAAGGTTTTAAAATGTAGGCTAAGTGTCAAATTAATTAAACTAGTATATACAGATAACTAGTATATATAGTTAATATATATAGTTTATATATATTACTCTATTGAATCATTTGTAAGTGTGAACTCATGAAAACCACTGCCACAGGCAATCAGACAATATTTATTTATTTGTTAAAGATTTTTTTTTTCCGTCTCATTGTAGATTCAAATCTATAAATCACAATGTATTGCATTTATGAAGAAAGAGTTCAGCACCCAAGGCTCTATTGCTATTCCCTCAATGGTGTTCAGTGTCTTTGGGTGGATTAGGACTGTTTGTGATTTGGTCTTAGTGACTTAGGAGTCCTCCTGACTACTCCTAACATTTCACAGATTTAGGAGCTAGTTTTAGCACTAAAATGCTTTGTGAAATACTCTTAGAGCAAAAATTTAGGACTCCTAAAATTAGGACTGACACACCCATTATTTTTAAGAGTTTCTCCTAAATCTGCAAGTTAGGAGCTACTTTTAGCCTTAAGATGTTTTGTGAATACGGCCCCTGAAATTATATTGATATCAGAAATATATTTTCAGATGTCAAAAATGAACATTTTTACTAGTAGCAATTCAATTGTTGATATCAAGAACTGACATTTCAACTAGTGACAATTGAATTATTGATATCAAAAATTCACATTTTACTAGTAGCAATGTAATTATTGATATCAAAAATTATGATTTTTACTAGTAAGAATTTTTTTTAAGTATTTCCGTGAAATTGAAATTTCAACTAGTAAGAAATCAATTCTTGATATCAACAATTGAATATGAATGGCAGCCTATGGTGACATTTCACTAGTGAAAATACAATTACAGATATCAAGAATTCTACTAGTGGAAATTCAAATGTTAATATCAAGAATTAACATTGTTACTAGTGGAAATGTAGTTCCTGATATCAACAACTGAATTGTTGATATCAAGAATTCATATCCTGAGATGTGAATAAAAGTCAAAACGCCTTGCCATAGCATTTTGTTTCATGCCAAATAGTAAATACTGTGAGTTTTTCCACTTAACAGTCACCTCTTACAGTGACTCTAAATTGTCTTTTGATTTTTGATAGTTATGAGAAATGAAATAGAAATAACATCTTCTCAAACAACATCTCCTTTGATCTATTTAATAAACACAGAGAACTAGTTTAGAAAGGTTGTGGAAAGGTCCGCGAGCCGGGACTCGATCCCCGGTTACAAGAGAGATGTTTACAATTTCTGTTTGTATTACTATTGTTTTTTTTGTTTTTTTGTTTTTTTTCCCCTTTCCTTTATTTTTTTATGCCTAATATGACAATGGGAATCATTAATGTTCATTAATGTACACTGTACCTTTTTTAAATAAAAAATTAAATGTAATTTGTTTTTAATTTGTTACATTGAGACTGGAATTGCTGACAACTTATTACGGCAGTTCAAAATGCATTCTTTCCTTTAGGAGACAATAATTTTATTTGTCATGCACATCGATCGTTACAACTTTGCAGACCTTTTACATTCACAAACACATCGCCTCTATTTCTGCTGCATGACGAAACACTGCAAAAATATTTTCCCCCAAAATTTAAGTAGACAAAGTGTAACGTCACACTGCTCAGGCCCCTCCCACGGCCACTGACTGACAGTCGTCCATTACTATAGCTTCTGCCTCAGTGAGTTGTACATAATCCACCATTTCTCCGCACTCTAGCAGCTTTACCGACAACAGCAATCCTGGTGTTCTTTTGTTGGATATAAGAGTAAACATAAGAGTCTTGATTTTTTCCCAACATCTAAGCCACTGAGGACACAGTGGATTAGTTTTATTTTTGAAGGTAATTCGCCCCAAAATATTCCTAAATTTGTTTATGTCTGGGCAAATCATTTCATTCCAGACTGCTTTGTGAATGAGGGGCAATGCAAAGGGACAATACAAAACACAGGTTTTGCTAAAAAGTTGTTACTCAAGTATGGATCAGTACCAACTGTTCGTGATCCAGCTTATAGTCTCTGGAGCGATACTGGATATGGCAGTAATGAAGGGGAGATAGAAATAGAAATAACATCTTTGTCTTGATTCATCTAATGAACACAGAGAATGAGTTTAGTTTTAAACACATTCATGATTTCTCCCCTTCATCTTAATACTGATGAAGGGGAGAGCACACACTTTATTATAGTTCATCAGAGTTGTTTTAGGGATATAAAATTTACCAGTTTATTAAGCACCACCATCTAAAAAAAGAAAAAGATTGAATATATATGGTTACTGTTATTTGTAAGAAGTGTTTTTGTGTAATTTGATAATTGATAATGCAAGGGGGAGAGTGAGTTTATGGATAAGACTTTAATGCACACTTCTTGTACTGTGTTTTATTCAGCTGTAACAGTGATTTTCTGGAGTGAAAACAGACGCTTCTTCTATCATGTGATGTACAATAAACTTTATAAAACTCATCAGTAATGTTTTAGCCATCATTCGGACAGGGTCCACTAGAACAGGCTTGTAGTGGATCTAAGCAAGATGACAACATGATTTATAACTAATTAAACTAAAACTAAATGTTCTGTCTCCATTCAGCATATATTCTCTGGCTCTGTAGCAAATGAGGCATCATCATCTGACTCTGTTTTGAACAACCATTATTGGCAGTTCATTTTCAGTGCTTGAGATTGTAGTCAAAGTGACGGATAATGATTATTTAGTGCAAGCTTATATTTTGAAATTATTTTCAGTCTTTTTGAATGGAAGTTCCCCATACCAGAAGTGTCACTCATAATTCAAAACGCAGTAGGCTCGTCAGAAAAACAAATCAAGGTTTGGGGCGCTTTAAGAATATGCGGCCCCTTTAAGAAACATGACACCGCGCGCACTGAGGATGCGCAGAAGAGAGACGCGCGAGAGACGAGACGAGTGCTGAAAGTTTAACCAGTTGAAGCTGAACGCAAGCTGTTAACGTGAATGAGGGACAATTGTGGAATATTTTGGCCGGTGTTGTATATTTACCGTCTGCAGGTCAGAAATGTTTCTCATATTACAATGTGTGTTTAACTTATGTATCAATGTAATGAAATGCGTTGTGTGTCCTGGTTTATTTTTAATTAGAGTGTAGTAATTTGTTGGCAGAGAGTTTTTCACAGACTCTGTCTCAGCCTGTTCACACCAATTAAATGTGCTTAATGTGCCACTTTACAGAAGATCTTAGACATCAACCATGATGAATGCGGTGAAAACAGGGAACTTTTAGAGACAAAAAGGGTTTTTGGCAGTTCAGTCAAACATGATGGTCCTGTTGTTTCCCTCAGACTTTGGACAAGAATTGAACAAACCTCATTTTAAATGCAATTAATATCTAACTTGTATCAAAATACTCCATATTCCTGATGGAAAACATATGTTCACTTAATTTAAATGTAATTAAAATAATCCAATATAAATTCAGTAGCCTAATTTATCTTTGAATTTTTCCAAATCTGGTCCTGTGGGCGTCAGTATCACACCAGTGGCGAGGCCAGAAATTTTAAAGTGAGTGGACCTTGGTGAAACAGGGTGGACCTCAAAGCCTACTCTCAAATTACATTTTTTACAATATCGGATAAAATAATTTCACAATTAAGATGAGTTATATGTGATTTATTGTTAGCCAACAGTTTCATGAATACAAAATTCATTCTTTAATAAAATAAATAATGAAGAGAACAATAACAGAACAATAAACAAAGATAATCTTTGTGTTGGGGAAAATCTGAACATTGTGGCAAGCAGCAGACCAACATCTGAGAGAGAGGGAGAGGGAGAGAGAGAGAGAGAGAGAGTGGTGCAAGTATACAGACTGTGTGCATACCATCATGCAGGGAAACATGAATAGGAGCCAGCACATATCCTTTTTGAATTAAAAAAATACATCTACTGAGGATCCCAAAACAGACTTTTAAAACGATAAACTAACACAATATTATTAATAGCAATTTCTAACACAAATTATGAAATAAAATCAATTTAGGGCTACTTACTAATTTGATTGTTTTTGAAGCCCAAACAAATCATCTTAAAGAACAAGACGTAGACGTCTTGGCTTTGCGTTGTAAATCGTAATGATTTCATCGTAATCCAAAGACTCCGTAATCTCATGCTCATTAGAAAGGATGGCGAGGTGCTTTAGGCGAGCGGTTGCCATGGA
Source organism: Ancherythroculter nigrocauda (assembly GCA_036281575.1). Taxonomy (NCBI): domain Eukaryota; kingdom Metazoa; phylum Chordata; class Actinopteri; order Cypriniformes; family Xenocyprididae; genus Ancherythroculter; species Ancherythroculter nigrocauda. The sequence continues at coordinate 42,191,567 of VTFQ01000013.1, forward strand.
TGATCGAAAAGATGTTTTGATCCTGCCAGTGGTGGAGAATAGGCGCTCTGCACTACATGAAGTCATAGGGAGGGTGATAATTATTCTCAGAAGTTTATTCATGTTCGGAAAAATATCAGAAGGGCAACTGTCTATGACTTCCATTAGTCACTGGAATGTCTGTCCTCCCTCAGCTTTCCTACGCATCTGATGCGTAAACACAGTCAGCTCAGCATCCTCAATTTTTATGCCATAATGCTGACTTGGAGATTCAAGCAAGTCTTTGTCAGCAAATGTCCCGGACTGTGGTTGACAGGCTGCCGCTGCTTTCATTATTCCATACTGATCGTCCTGAAAACGGCTCCTTAGCTCGGTCAGCTGTCGGTCCAGTATCTCATTCCATAAGTGCCGTAGGTCATCTTCATTCCTCACATAATTTCTTGAAATATTTGACACAACCACTGAGTCACAGAGCCTGGCAGGCAACTTTCTTTGTCGGGAGATGGGTACATCCAAGTTTTTGATTTCATGTTTAGTCATTAACTCATCTGTGAGTTTCAGAACTTTCTCAAAGTCGCACTGTGAATTATCTCTGAAGACAGTAAACGCATCTTTTAAGCCATCAACAAGGTGGATACAGTCCAAAACACACAGTGCCGGGCTTTGCAGTCCTTTTGTGGCAAAGTCACTGCACTCAAAAAGTTTCCCAAATGTGACTAATAAAAAAAGGAACCACTTCGTTTGGATCTGTTGTAGAAGACCCTGTGCCTCGATTTTTGTCTGCTATGGTTACTTCCACTACATTCGACAAGTAATTCTAAAATACAATCCAATAAAATAAGCACCTTGCTTTCAGACCCAGATTTTGAGCTCCATCGAGTGTCAATGGATTGCTTAAGTTCAAGACACTGGTGATTTGGATGAAGTTGTTTCTGTATTTCCATAAACCTGGCATGTCGGATGCTTCCCGTCATGAAAGTGGTGTATCCAAAAATGTGCTGACTTGACTGGAAACTTTTGATGCTGCTGCCAGAACCAGATTTAGGCAATGAGAATTACAGTGCACGTACACTGCATGGGGAAAGGTCCGCTTCAAAAGAACATGCACTCCTCCTTTATTTCCAGACATAACGGAGACCCCATCGAAGCTGAAGCCTACACACAGAGAAGGGTCCAGCTGTAGTGGTTCAATCACTTCCAGAATCTTTTTTGAGATACCAGCTGCAGTCATGTCTACAGTGGCCACAAAACCAACGGCTCTAAATGTAATTTGTTTTTTAATTTGTTACATTGAGACTGGAATTGCTGACAACTTGTTACGGCAGTTCAAAATGAATTCTTTCCTTTAGGAGACAATAACTTTATTTGTCATGCACATCGATCTTTGCAACTTTGCAGACCTTTTACATTCACAAACACATCGCCTCTATTTCTGCTGCATGACGAAACATTGCAAAAATATTTTCCACTGAAATTTAAGTAGACAAAGTGTGACATCACACTGCTCAGGCCCCTCCCACGGCCACTGACTGACAGTCGTCCATTACTATAGCTTCTGCCCTCAGTGAGTTGTACATAATCCACCATTTCTCCGCACTCTAGCAGCTTTACCGACAACAGCAATCCTGATGTTCTTTTGTTGGATGTAAGGGTGAACATAAGAGTCTTGATTTTCTCCCAACATCTGAGCCACTGAGGACACAGTGGATTAGTTTCATTTTTGAAGGTAATTCGCCCCAAAATATTCCTAAATTTGTTTTTGTTTATGGGCAAATCATTTCATTCCAGACTGTTTTGTGAATGAGGGGCAATGCAAAGGGACAATACAAAACACAGGTTTAGCTAAAAAGTTGTTACTCAAGTATGGATCAGTACCAACTGTTCATGATCCAGCTTATAGTCTCTGGAGCGATACTGGATATGGCAGTAATGAAGGGGAGATAGAAATAGAAATAACATCTTTGTTTTGATTCATCTATTTAATGAACAGAGAATGAGTTTAGTTTTAAACACATTCATTGTTTTTTTAAAATCATTCTATCTTAAAGGCCCCGGTATACTTCAAACTAAGTTCTTTTTCATTCTTCGTTTAGGGGTAAAACGAAATTCGATATGTGTGACCAGCGATATACTGTAAAGGAGCATCTGACGCCACCCACACTACTGAGAGTGACCGTTAGATGAATATGTAAATATGTGCTGTACACTTTCTTCTCAGTAACAAAATAAACACAACAAAAATGAGAAAACAGCAAGCATTTATTATAGAAAGCATACAAAAAGCGTCTGATCATAACAACATGGGTATGTTAGCACGAGCTCTACAAATTAGCACTCCAGTCACGTCACGTCTTCATATAGCACTTTATTCAATAGATTGCTTAAAATCAAGCAGCTTTACAGTATCAAACATGAAAAACAATATTAGTGCCTCATTTTTTTACAAGCACAACTTCATTTTGTAGTGATCAGCAAAAGTTACACATTTTTTTTACAAGCACAACTTAATTTTGTGCTATAAAGCTGCTATCCAGTGTGTTCATGTTTTCACCCATGGAGATCTTACCTCGACGAACTCAAACAAATGAAATGAGTCAAAGACGCGTCCCACGCGAGTGAAGGCGGAGCCTCAGCGCACACCTCCTCTTATGTTATCGTCACTGACCAATGGTATTACGGAGGTGTTTTGCAGCTGGAGCGAACTTTTCCTGAAAGCCGTTTCTAACTTCCAAAAAGAACACTAAACAAACTTCTTTTTGGCCTGATTTTGTTTGAAATGACGTCACATCAGTTCATTCTTCGATTTTGTTTGAAGTATACCGGGGCCTTAATACTGATGAAGGGGAGAGCATGCACTTTATTACAGTTCATCAGAGTTGTTTTACGGATATAAAGTTGACCAGTTTATTAAGCACCCCCTTCAAAAAAAAAAAAAAAAAAAGAAGAAGGTCTGTATATATTTGTTTAATGTTTATTTGTAAGAAGTGTTTTTGTGCAATTTGATCATTGATAAGGGAGAGAGAGAGTTTACGGATAAGACTTTATTGCACACGTCTTGTACTGTGTTTTATTCAGCTCTTACAGTGATTTTCTGGAGTGAAAACTGACGCTTCATCTTTTGTGTGATGTACAATAAACCTCATAAAACTCATCAGTAAAGTTTTAGCCATCATTCGGACAGGGTCCACTAGAATAGGCTTGTAGTGGATCCAAGCAAGATGACAACATCATTTATAACTGTGATTAAACTAAAACTATACATGTTTTGTCTCCATGCAGCATATATTCTCTGGCTCTGTAGCAAATGAAGCATCATTATTCTTGTGTTCTGGGGTAACCACTGTAATTCTGCACCATCTTCTCATCGTCAGTGAATTTGAATTTTCTTTCAGCCTGTCTGCCGTTTTTGTTCATATAACATTACATAATTTTTTAGGCTCAAATTGGAGGTTTATCATTTTAAAAAATTGGTCAAATCTGGTATTATTAAAACTATAAAGCAACACATAGTTCTATTCTAATATCAGAACTTTCTGAAATGATTTCACTATTTTAGAAGAATTGTTACTTATACTTACAACACTTTTTTTATTCAGTTGGTGCATATTGTTTATATCCTTACAATATTCTGGTTTACATAAAACTGGGCAACCTAGTGGAATTAAAGACACCATATGTGTTTGCTGTTAAAGTAATCCAGTGTAAATTCAGTAATTTCTTTTTAATTGTTCCAGATCTGGTCCTGTGGGCGTCAGTATCACACAGTGATCACATTCACACCTGCAGTGAAGCTCCTCCCACAACAGTTCACCAATAAATACTGGGAATATTAACATCATCCTACAAGAGAAGGACAAACTCCAGGTGTAGCAGCTGAAATCTGTGTGACTTAAAGATGGAGTTTATTAAAGAGGAGATTGAAGACATGAGTGATCCAGAACCATCCAGAATAAAACATGAAGATACTGAGGAACAAATAGGTTGGTGTTCATTCTTGATTCTTCATTGTTGACTGCTTTGGTGGCTGTGAAATAATAATCAGTATATGGATGATAACCCATTTTAATCATATTTAATCCTTAACCTGCACCACATAGTCAGCTGCCCCAGATAATTGTTGTTTATATTCACTGCATTATAACATCACACTCTTAAGACCCCGATATACTTCAAATGAAATCGAAGAATGAACTGATGTGATTTCATTTTGAACAAAATTAGGCCAAAACAATGTTTGTTTTGTGTGTTTTCTATGCGAAACACGAAATATGACGCATATAGTTGTGCCCCTATTGACAACAGGGCACTTTAATTTCAATGCATTGTTCCCTTTTATTTGCATCATATTTGGGGTTTCACGTAGCTCAATTGGCAGAGCATCGCAATATATAACATTATGCAATCATGTGATCATGCGGTTGTGGGTTCGATCCCAGGGAACATATGTGCTCATAAAGTGTATATGGGTCAATGACGTGACGCTCATTTTTTTGTGTCCTTATAGTTTTAGTTAAATTAAAAGGGTAAAAATTGCAAAATAAATTAACAAATTACTTACATACATTCTCTTTTTTGAGGACCAAGTTTAAAATTTCTGGTTTTAATCAATTTTGAGAGAATATTTGGGGATTGATTGCAAAAATGTCAATGTGGTGTAACCGTAAAAACTTAGTATCAAATAATTGATCTTGTTTAAAAAAGGTGAAATTCTCAATAAAACACCATATAAGGTAGTTTGGCATAATCTTACATTAGAACAATTTAATAGTAAATAAAAATAAGTTTAACACCATTGTTCTGAATATTATAAATAATTTGGGGAATCATTGGAATCAAGTGAAATTCCTGAAGTGTCAAGGTGGTGTAACCACCATTCAAGGAGCCATTTTGTTAATATTGTGCAAGAAAACCATGTGACAGGAAATTATATCACAAAGAGGGACCCCTGGTGACACTAAATGCTGCATGCAAAGGTTAGTAACTGTCTTTAAAATATGAGATAATTTGACATTTTTAGGGTATGGTCAGGTATTCTTAGGTATACATGTCAAATGGTATGACCCCATGAATACATTGATAATTCATCATTATTATAAAAATGTGTATTGACTTTAAAAATTACATTTGAAATATTTCCACCAAGGCCATGTGCTTACATAGGTGTCCATGATAATACCTGTCAAATTTGATTTTAAATTGAAATGTCAAATGGTGTAACCGGTTACACCATTTGACTTCTATTACAAGCCTTTCTGTTAGGGGCAAATTTAGTCAAAATCACTCGTTTATATTGCTGATTAAAGATGTAATATAAACTAAACTACTATTTGGAACTATTTTCAAATGTTCAATGTTTTATTTTTTGAGAAAGTGGTGCTTTATCCACAACTTTATTATTAAAGCTCTGTAATTCAGTAAAATAATATATAATTATGTTGTACAACATTAATGTTTAACATTGAAATGTTTAGCTTCAATATTTCTATTCCATTCACTTAAAAATGTAAGCAATATAAAATCATGGAGTGATTGCTAATGAAAGACAAGTGCGTCAAGCGTATCGTCAACAGCTTTTATTATGCCGCAGTCACTGCTTCTGCTTCTTCAGGTCAAGCGTATGTGATGTAAAGCAGCTCTGTTTTAAAATATTAGACACATTTGTGTGTTCAAATTTGTTATAATGCTACTCTGTGCGTTCACTCGGCAGCTGCTATGAGACACTTGTTGCACACTGCAGTCAACTAGATCCATATTAGGCATGGTAAAACATGATACTCACAGTAAATCAAGAAAACAAGATTTAAACAATAAGACTAAACGTGTTTAGCTATATAATATGATTAGATTTCTGTCGACAAATGTATCCAAACAGTTGCTCATCTGTCTAATAAAACACATAATATATTAAAGCGTCTTTTGGTGTTTCTGTGGCTTCGACAAAATAAAACCGGAAACCGAGATTAACGCGGGTATCATGTCATTGATAGGCAACGCACGGACATGGCTCGTGTCCTGGTTATTATTTCTCTAGGTTTAAACATTCTTGGAAACATCTGGCATAATATAAGTACACAAGTCAACAAAATATATAAAATTGTCCAAGTGTTTTTTTGATATTTGAATCCAAAAGTCTTACATATTGTGCATTTAACCAAAGACTACAATTTACATCTATAAAATACAATTCATTAAATTTCTAATATTTTATAATTAAAACGACATAACAGAGCCCCTCTTGCCCCAATAGATAAATTGATATAGTTTCAAGCAAGGAAACAGTGGCTCATCACAGAGCACCAGTGAATTCTGATCCTGCTATCAGATATTTTTTTCTTAAGAAATCATCACTTTGATGATTTCTTGTTATCAGATATTGTTCCTTAAAGGGTTAGTTCACCCAAAAATGAAATTTCTGTCATTTATTACTCAATCTCATGTCGTTCCACACATGTAAGACCTTTGTTCATCTTCAGAACACAAATTAAGATATTTTTGATGAAATCTGAGAGTTTTTTTTTAATCGCCCATAGAAAGCAACGAAATGCCCACATTCAAGGTCCAGAAAGGTTGTAGAGCCATTGTTAAAACAGTCAACGTGACTGCAGTGTTTCAACCTTAATGTTATGAAGAGATGAGAATACTTTTTGTGCGCAAAAACAAAATGAAAATTATGACTTTATTCAACAATCTCTTCTCTTCCTGTCATTATCCTCACACAGGTGACACAGTAACACAGTGAAGCCTTCCTTCTTTATGTCTGAATGCCAGCTCAGTATTGGCCAAAGCTGATCACGTGATCAGCTAAGCGCATGCGTGTGAGACTGACGCAGGGCCCGGCCAATAATGAGCCGGTGTTCTGACGTAAAACCTGGAGTTTCTGCACTGTGTTTACTATGTCAACAGCATAGGAGAATGACAGGGAAGAGACAAAATAGTTTAATAAAGATGCTATTTTTGTTTTGTTTTTGCACAAAAAATGTATTCTCGTCTCTTCATAATAAGGTTGAACCATTAAGATTAAGGTTGATCCTTTGCAGTCACGTCGACTGTTTTAACAATGTCTTTAGTACCTTTCTGGACCTTGAAAGGGGTAATTTCGTTGCTTTCTATGGGAGATAAAATTATCTTAATTTGTGTTCTGAAGATGAACGAAGGTCTTGTGGGTGTGAAATGACAAGAGGGTGAGTAATTAATAACAGAAATTTCATTTTTGGGTGAACTAACCTTTTAACTGGAAAATATGAGACATGATTTCACTGTTCAGTACTGTGATTATTTCTTGTTGTCAGATGTTGTTTTTCATCACTGAAACCACTTAACTTAACTTGCTAAATGTCATGCTTCATTTTCAGTGTCAATTTGTTCAACAAACAATGGCCTTTGGCTGTAGAAGTAACATGGTCAGGTGGTGTAACTGGTTTGTGTCAATTGGTGTAACCAGTATTTTTCATAAAAAATATAATTATTTACAGAAAAATTAATGTGGAATAAAATGTAATCATCTAGTTTAGTGTGATAACATGATTTTAAACAATTTTAAAATAATTTGTCAAAGATTATTTAGAAAACAAATGTGTTTTCAGCATGTGTCCCACCAAATATTGCAAAAACACGTTAACATTTAAATTTAGAGATAACTCTAATAAAATTATTTTTCATTTGATATTTTAAATGGAAGTATATATTTCTATAAGTGAGCTTACATGCCATGTATGTGGATAACATATTTAATATTTCTCATTCTTTGGCGGTTACACCATTTGACATTTTTAGGTACATTCATTCTTAACTTTAGTAAAAAATTGTGCAAATGTAATTTTTATCAACATAAAATCAACTTGGACACAATATATACATTTTAACGTACCTGATGCATGCTTTTAAAACAGGTTTTTAAAATATTTTTTAATTTCTCATCTTGCCGCACCATATTTGTCACTGACCCATATGCACTATATATCAATAAGGCTAGGTTTAGGGGTGCGGTGGGTGTAGTCGTTAGTAAAAAAATGAGTTTTGCTAAATGGAAATAGGACAAATGGTGTAAATAGTCCACACATTGCATTTAAATTAACACGCATTTTGATTGGTAACGACAGTTCCACATCCATGAGACCTTTGTTCATCTTCGAAACACAAATAAAGATATTTTTGATTTTTGATTATATTTTTTTTTTGTCCCCCGTAGAAAGCAAAATTATTACCACATTATAGGACCAAATAGTCAATGTAACTACTAGTGGTTCAACCTCAATGTTATAAAGCGACGAGAACACTTTTTGTGTGCAGAAACAAAACAAGAATAATGATTTTATTCAACAATTTCATTTCTCTGTGAAATAGATATAGCTCCTGTTGCGATGGGTACTTTAGAGCTACAATTATGATCAAGCTACATAACACAATTTAATAGATTTATATTATGCTTTTACTCAAAACTCACTTTAAACCAGTGTTACTAACTTCAAATTGTGTTTTAATTTGGATTTTAATCATATAATGCTGTTAAAATGTTATGTATAGCAGCTAATGCTATACCTGCTTAGCATTTATAATGTAAACATGCTTTATTGATATGAAAATGCCCCAAATTGCATGAAAATCATAAACAAATCATATACTATCGTTGTTTCACGTGTAAAAACGTTTCTTGGGGTTTGTTTTTGTTGGATCTCAGACTGAGAAAGTGTACACAGGACAGCGTCATCCAGAAGGGCAGGAATTATGGTCAAGTAATATGTAATAATATACAAAATGAGTCAGAAGGCACACTGGCTAATTACGATCTACAAGCAAAACAAGTAATAAATGTCCATTTGGGTCAAATTTGAACCTTTCACAAAAATTAGTTTATTGAGCCCTCATCTAGCAAACCCAATGCTCACGTCCAAATCGCAATTAAACATCTAAAAATATCTTTATTTGTACATTTTCTAGAGGAGTTATTTTCTCTGCTCGCTTCTCGATGACTGGCGCCTCCCCTCAGCACACGTTTGGTATCGTTGTAAAGTGCAGCATTCTAACTTAGTGAATTTTCATAACAAATTCTCGATGGCATGAGTCTAAACCAATGAAATGTGATTTTCAAATGTGGATGTAAACAAAACAATTTTACTTGCGCTAATTGACAGATCTGAAGAGTGCGCACAAAGACACCTCAGACAGTGCATAATCTTGTTGCATGAAATCTTTAACAGCTGAATAAAAGAATTGACCTTTGCACAACAGAGATACTTGATACAGACAGGTGTCTTGTTTTCTGCTAAAGTTTTTTTTTTTTTTCAAATTTAACCTCATTGAACTGATTCTAACAGCTTAATATGTTCATTTTAGATCAGATGGATGTGAAGGAGCAAAGACACAAATTAAATGAAGTAAAGAAACACTGTGACTTCAAAACTCAAGGAACAAAAGCCAAAAAGATGCACACCTGCTCACAGTGTGGAAAGAGTTTCACACAAAAAGGAAACCTTAAAACACACATGAGAGTTCACACTGGAGAAAAACCGTTTACATGCACTCAGTGTGGAACGAGTTTTTCTCAATTATCAGGTCTCAGTTATCATCTGCGCATTCACACTGGAGAAAAACCATTCAACTGTGATCAGTGTGGTAAAGATTTTACTACATCATCAAATCTAAAACAACACCTGAAAGTTCATTCAGGTGAGAGGCCTTATGTGTGCTCTCTCTGTGGAAAGAGTTTTTCATGTCTGATTTATTGTAAACGGCACCAGAAAATACATACTGGAGAAAAACCTTACAAGTGCTCATATTGTGACAAGAGGTTCAGTCATTCTGGAAACCTGAAATCACACGAGCGACTTCATACTGGAGAGAAGCCGTACCACTGTACTCAGTGTGAGAAGAGTTTCAGAGATGTAACAGGTTTAAAAAATCATTTGCTCCATCACTCTGAAGAAAAGCCATTTAACTGTGATCAGTGTGGTAAAGATTTTATTTCTTCATCACTTCTAAAACAACACCTGATAGTTCATTCAGATGAGAGACCTTATGTGTGTTCTCTCTGTGGAAAGAGTTTTTCACGGCTGGACAGCTTTAAACAGCACCAGAAAACACATGATGAAGTGAGAGATTATATGTGCTTTGACTGTGGGAAGAGTTTTACTACATTTACTCATCTGAAACAGCACCAAAGAATTCATACTGGAGAAAAACCTTACAAGTGCTCATAATGTGACAAGAGTTTTAATCAGTCTGGACACCTGAAATCACATGAGCGAGATCATACTGGAGAGAAGCCATTCTACTGTACTCAGAGTGAGAAGAGTTTCAAAAATGCAGCAAGTTTAAAATATCATCTGCTGGTTCACTCTGGAGAAAAGCTTTTTAACTGTGATCGGTAAAGGAATTAAATCATCAGCAAATCTAAAACAACACCTGAAGGTTCAGTGTGAGAAGAGATTTAGATATTCACCAAAACTTCTCACTGCTTATGAAAAAATGTTGTGGTAACAGTTTACAATAAGTGTCTGTAAGTTGAATAGGGAAGGTGTAGGAAGTAGCGTACAATTTTTGACCTGGAACAGTTTTACACTTTCTTCGTAAGTTGAGTATGGAAGGCGGTCTGGCGGAATCTGTATATTTTACTTCATAACTTGTTATATACTTTTAGCGTATTATGTTGTTTTCTGATACATGCTATTTAAAATAAAACACAAACAACATTTCGTCTTGGTGTATTTAATGAACATAGAATGAGTTGTATAGTTTTAATTACATTATTGAGTTTAAACATTCAACCTTAATACTGTAATAAATATGTCTGGGATATATCTGGGTCTGGGTCAGTATTGTCAACCAAATGACCAAGTCTTGGTTGTAGCATATCGTGGGGAATTAAATATAGTCATTCATTTTGATCAGCCTCTATCCAGTCTGTTTTCTGTTATCTTTGTTAGATTTCTGTTAAATTCATATATAAAATGAATAATTTAACATGTGACTTGTTTCATCCTTAAAATCTTGATTCTCATAAAAATGAGCAACCTTGCTATAAGTTGTTTTTAATACTACTAATATATAAACATATCAAAATGCTCCATATTTCTAAAATACACACACATATGGACAGTTAATTTAAGAAGTATAATTATTAAAGTATTTCAGTATAAACTCAGTAAACATTGAATTTGACAGATCTGGGGTTCCTCACAACAATTCTCCAAATAAGAAACCTTAAAGGGTTAGTTCACCCAAAAATGAAAATTCTGTCATTAATTACTTACCCTCATGTCGTTCGACAACTGTAAGACCTTTGTTCATCTTCGGAACACAAATTAAGATATTTCTGTTGAAATCCGATGGCTCAGAAAGGCCTCCATAGCCAGCAATGTCATTTCCTCTCTCAAGACCCATAAAAGGTACTAAAGACGTCATTACAAAGTCCATCTCACTACAGTGGTTCTACAATCATTTTATGAAGCAACAAGAATAGTTTTTGTGTGCAAAAACAGAACAAAATAACGACTTATATAGTGATGGCCGATTTCTAAACACTGCTTCCTGAAGCTTCAAAGCGTTATGAATCAGTGTATCGATTCATGAGTCGGATCGCGTGTCAAACCGCCAAACTGCTGAAATCACGTGACTTTGGCGATCTGAATCATGAATCACGTCACCTGTCACGTGACACTCAAAACCTCCTTATACAGCCCTTGTTTCCCCTTTTAAACATTGTCAATTGTTGTGGCCTGGCCTCCAGCCAAAAATAAAGACCCAAAGGTGAAATGTTTCTCTAACTACAGCTTTACACATAACACATATTCCATGAAACACAGGTTTAGTACCTCAAAATACATTTGAATGTATATCTGAAAGGTAATGAGTGTCTTCAGAAAAGTTTCATTGGCATCTTCTTTTTATCTTTCCTCAGTATGATGCCTAATAAAGTAGTGTTTGTAAGCACAGCTCTGCTTGTGTTCAGGAGTAACCGCTGTATTTCTGATTTTCCATAAGCGCCACCTTCTCTCAGTAGGGGTGTTGAGTGTTGAAATTAATCGTTTCTACGATGTGTCACGATGCAGACCTGGACGATTCTTCATCGATGCAGTAATAGACCAGAATCGATTATAGCTTACTGACATTTTTGTCAGGACGAAACACAAAATCAAGTAATAACAGTTGCACCCGCTATTTTAACATTTATAGTGTGCGAGCATGTGTGTGCGAGTATTTGTGAGTGTTATTGTAAATTAAGTACACTACTTTGATGGTGCTTTTAGTATTTACTAATGCTTTTTAGTTTTAAATTCTCTTGCTGTGTTCAGGCTTAAGTTTTGTCTAACGTTTGTGACATTCAGGAAGTGTACTTTCTTGGAGCAGATAAAATAAAAAGGGAGTTCATATATCTGACTGCTTGTATTCATTGACAAAAATATTGCCATGTCCTGTAATATTAAAAATTGAGGACATGATGCATCATGTAATTGAATCGTTAATGTGATAATCTTAATCGAATTGAATCGTGAGACCTGTGAAGATTCCAAGATCAGGCTGAAGATTCACACTCCATTTGTCATATTTTTTGGCCATATCGCCCAGCCCTATATTTTATTGATATTTTACAGTTTAGGATGTATTCAGACATTGACATTGTTTCTGAAATGATTTCACTTAAACTTACTATTTTGGGGCATAATTAAAAATGCGCAGATTCAGTGTGTGGCCCCTTTAAATGCTTGCACTCCCCGCCCCCAAGCTTGCAACTCTATAATACACTGCATAAACAAAGTTCACACAGCTAATATAACCCTCAAAATGGATCTTTACAAAGTGTTTGTCATGCAGCATATCAGATCATGTAAGTATGATATTTATTTTGTGGATGTTTATTTGATTCTGAATGAGTTTAATAGTATGCTGCGGCTAACAGGACTAAAGATAACATTACAGACTGTTGGAGAGATTTATAAAGAATGAAGATGCATTCATGAATTATACAGACTGCAAGTGTTTAAAAATTAGAATAACAACATGGCTCTGGTCTCCGTGAATACAGTAAGAAACAATGGTAACTTTAACCACATTTAACAGTACATTAGCAACATGCTAACGAAATATTTAGACAATTTACAAATATCACTAAAAATATCATGATATCATGGATCATGTCTGTTATTATTGCTCCATTTTCCATTTTCGCTATTGTCATTGCTTGTTTCACAATACCTGCATAACTTCTGATGATTCGGCTGTGTAGCTCCAGACGTTAATACTGGCTTGTCTAATGCCTTGAACATGGGCTGGCATATGCAAAAGTTGGGGGCGTACATATTAATGATCCCGACTGTTGCGTCACAGTCAGTGTTATGTTGAGATTCGCCTGTTCTTCAGAGGTCTTTTGCACAAATCAAATTTACATAAGAAGGAGGAAACAATGGTGTTTGAGACTCACTGTATGTCATTTCCATACAGAACTCTCATTATTTAACTATGCCAAGGTAAATTCAATTTTAAATTCTAGGGTACCTTTAAAAATGGTACAACATTGCCCGATCAACTGCTTGGTGTGTCCTGGGCTTTACGTAAGAGATAGTCTCAGCCTCAGACATTGTTTTTCTTTTATATAACAGTGTATAATCTTAGTACGACTGTTTTGTGCAGTCATCTGCAACTGAATGACATGCACTTTGTGTGACAGCAGAACAACCTTCAGCTATCGTCTACAATGAATTCAGCTCATTGTGCTCTTCCTTTGTACCTTGCAATGTAGGCTAACAACTGATAAATATGTCTGTGGACATACTTTGTAAACTAGACTACAGGTGTGATGATAGTACATGTGTTAGCTTAAATGTTCTGACCAACATTCTCTGGTTTTCCTGGTTGGTGACAAATGCTGAGAATGTTGCTTAATCTATATTGTCTTTTCATTATTTCAGTTTATTAAAGAAAGATACACTGACAGCATTAGGTTTCATTTTTCAAGTGCACGGTAAAACCAAGCATCCCCGAACACCTGAATGTGTTCAAGTAGATTATACTGATTTCCTATAACAGGAAAAAAATATTTAAATAAAATATTGTAAATACATGCAGCTGCAATTTCATTCTTCTGTTACCACACCTTATGAAGATTTAAAACTGGGTTATCCTCTGGAAATGACAGAAATGTCCAAAATCAGTGGCCTAATATAGATTTTTGCTACTATTTTGTTATGATATTTTGTTATTCTCATCCGGGTTGTGATGATGAAATTGCATGTCTGGAAAACAGAGAACAAAAATGTCACTTCCTGATACACTGGCGCTAAATAACATGAAAAAAAATCAAGTTTCTGCAATAGAAGCTATTGTATATAATAATTTTCACATATAATAAATTATTTGCATCTCAGTGTGTGCAGATGAAACACAATAAACGCTGTCAGGTTATCTTGCATTCAAATGCCTGGTATTTGTGGATGCAATCGTGTGAGGCGCTTCTGGGATTTAATTAAACCGAACCACTTTAACGATAGACTTTGCTCAGGCATTACAGAATTACCAAAAACAGCATTTCAGAACTTGGCGTTTCCATCCAGCTTTTTCTTTTTTTTTTCTTTCTTTTTTTTCCCTTTTTTTATGCAATATCACAAAATGTGCATAAAAAGAGTTGGATGAAAACATAGCTAGTGGTATTGTGTCCAGGCAGACCATTAAAGAAGGCCCCCCTCAGTTGAAACTTACACCAAGCCTGCATCTCAATGTGCATAATAATAGGTATGTGGCACATTAGTAATATTCAATACTGTTTAGGGCGGATAGGGTGGATAGTATGCACATTGGGATACAGACCAACTTTCTCCACTCTAGCGATGACAAATGTGATTTACTTATTAATATGTGGCCCCTTTAAGAAGAATGACGACACTCGCGTACTGAGGATGCGCAGAAGAAGGGCGAGTGGCTGAAAGGAGCAGCAAATTCAGTCTAGGCTTTTGGAAGAAGAAACAAAATAGGTATGCTGTTGTTTGTTACCTGAGCGATCACTTTATGTGTAAATATAGCCGTAGACAAAGCAACTGTCTTTATCTTGTGTGTATCTTAATGATTTTGTCAGACAGCGTCTCGATTAAAAATCAGGATTATAGTGCAGAGCAGCTGGAAGTGCTGATTAACATATATGGGTCGCGTTTCAGTGACTGTTTCATATTCGATCGTTGTCAGACAACAGAAAAATATAGGGATGAAACGAGTTTATTTTGAAAGGCTGACAGCGGCAGAATGCATGCGCGACGTAATGGCGTCGTTTAAATGCTGATTATCCAGCGATCCCCGGTTAAAAAAATATTATAGTAATTTATAGTAAACACTATAGTGTTTTTGAACCATACTATAGTGAATTTTAGTATACTGTAGCCTATATATTAAAGTATTTACAACACTGTGTTAATGAATACTACAGCATACTGTAGTACTAACTATAGTGAACTGATCAACTGTAATAAATACTGTAGTAGGCTATATTTTAGTTTTTACTATTGTGTATATTAGGGGTCTCCAGACTCGGTCCTGGAGGGCCACTATCCTGCAGAGTTTAGCTCCAACCCCAATTAAACACACCTGAACCAGCTAATCAAGGTCTAATTAGGCATACTAGAAACTTCCAGGCAAGTTGTGTTGAGGCAAGTTGGAGCTAAACTATGCAGGACAGTGGCCCTCCAGGACCGAGTTTGGAGACTCCTGGTGTATATTGTAATAGGGCTGGGTGATATATCGCATGCAATTGTCACGCGCATTTCGCCAGTAAAGCCGGTTCCCTGATTGCCGCTAAATCGCCATCACCTGCTTTCAAATGGAGCGGCATTTAATAGACAGAGCCGTAGATCACTGATAAGCCACGCAATATCGCGTTCATTATCGAAGGCGATACATCTGCGATATGAACGCGATATTGCGTGGCTTATCAGTGATCTACGGCTCTGTCTATTAAATGCCGCTCCATTTGAAAGCAGGTGATGGCGATTTAGCGGCAATCAGGGAACCGGCTTTACTGACGAAATGCGCGTGACATTTGCATGCGATATATCGCCCAGCCCTATATTGTAATACAATATACCTAATATAGTTGTAGAAAATATATTAAAGTAATTTTATATCACTATTGTTATGTTATCACAGCAACTATAGCATTACCACAGCACATTAATTCAGGTACTTTTACTATAGTATGGTTCAAAAACACTTTAGTATTTACTATAAATTACTATAGTATATTTCCACCTGGGTCGTGACTGAAGGACAAAATGTCATATGAGATTTGTTTCACAGATTACAGTTTACATGTTTATGGATGTAATGAAATGCGTTGTTTGTTTTGACTTATTATTGGAGTGTAATATCCTACAAGAGAAGGACAAACTCCAGGTGTAGCAGCTGAAATCTGTGAAGATGGAGTTTATTAAAGAGGAGATTGAAGACATGAGTGATCCAGAACCATCCAAAATAAAACATGAAGATACTGAGACACAAACAGGTTGGTGTCCATTCTTGATTCTTCATTAATGAATGCTGAGAAACATTAAAGCTAAAATTTAATTTAAGATATAAGATATAGAATTGCATCTAAATTATTATATTGCATAGCTGTTGCCATCCAAAAATGTGCATTTGAACTTTTATCTTAACATAATATTTTGTTTTAGACCGGATGGAAGTGAAGCAAGAACATAAACTGGAAGAAGTTGAGGAGGAACTTTGTAACTTCAAAACTCAAAAAGATAAAGCCAAAACGCAGCACACCTGCTCTCAGTGTGGAAAGAGTTTTTCTAAAACATCAAGTCTTAGTAATCATCTGCGCATTCACTCTGGTGAAAAAACATTTAAGTGTGATGAGTGTGGTAAAACCTTTATTTCATCATCGCATCTAAAAAAACACCTGAAAGTTCATTCAGGTGAGAAGCCTCATTTGTGTTCTGTCTGTGGAAAGAGTTTTTCAAGGCTGGATCATTTCAAACAGCACCAGAAAACACATAATGAAGTGAGAGATCATGTGTGTTCAGAGTGTGGGAAGAGCTTTACTACAGCTGAGTATCTGAAACTGCACCAAAGAATTCATACTGGAAAAAAACCTTTCAAGTGCTCCCATTGTGACAAGAGTTTCATTCAGTCTGGACATCTAAAAGTGCACGAGCGACTTCATACTGGAGAGAAGCCGTACCAGTGTACTCAGTGTGAGAAGAGTTTCAAAGATGCAGCAGGTTTGAAACATCATGTCCGCATTCACACTGGAGAGAAGCCATTTAACTGTGATCAGTGTGGAACAGATTTTCATTCATTAGCATATCTCAAAAAACACTTGAAAGTTCATTCAGATGAGATGCCTCACTTGTGTTCCCACTGTGGAAAGAGATTTTCAAGGCTGGAAAGTTGTAAACGGCACGAGAAAACGCATAATGAAGTGAGAGATCATGTATGTTGTGAATGTGGGAAGAGATTTACTACTTCGGGTGAACTGAAACGACACCAAAGGATTCACACTGGAGAAAAACCTCACAAGTGCTCATATTGTGGCAAGAGTTTCACTCAGTCTGGAACCCTGAAAACACATGAGCGAGTTCATACCGGAGAGAAGCCGTACTACTGTACTTGGTGTGAAGAGAGTTTTAGACATTTACCAAACCTTCTCGCACATATGAAAAAATGTGGTGTGCAACGTTTGTCTTCTCGTCAAGTATCTCAGAAGTAAACTGTGAGAGCACAATATCATCTTATTTAATTTTGTCAATTTGGTGTAAAGCTTGAAAAAACTAGAAATACTGAAGAGTTGAAGCTTTACCAGTCAAGAACTTTTAGAGTGTAAATGAAATCATTGTAGTTTATTTCTGTCAGGATGGGTTTTGTGCTAATATGTCTTATTTAAAGTTGATATTTCAATGTAAATACATTATTTACTAAGTGTACTAAATTGTGTTGTGATTGTAAATGTAATTGTGAGAAATAAACTGAAACAACATATTGTCTTGATTCATCAATTTAATGAACATGGAGAATGAGTTACAGTTTTAATCACATTAATGAATTTAAATATGTCTTAATACTCTGATGAATATGTTTAAGGTACAGTATTCTTGTCAACCAAATGATCAGGTCTTGTATCATACACAGAGGTTGGAGTTTGTTTTGTAATTGTCTGCTTGGAAGCAATAAAGTACCAAAGTTTCAGTTCACCAAATTTGGATGTGGGGCTCCACCTTTATTCTTTTGCATTTGTTTAATTGGTTCATTTTTGTTTCCTGTCACACAGGGGCAGTAATGCCATAAAAAATAACAAAAATTCCATCATAATTCAAGATAAAATTGCAAAAAAATCCATGTGATGAGTTTTTCCTCTGTTTAATATGATGTAGGACTAATAAAATTCGTTGTCCCGAATATGAGCATGATCGCAAATATGAAATTGAAATGTGAACAGTTCCATAAACAAATGATTTATGGGTAACTTTACTTTTAGACACAATAAATGTTTGTAAACAAATACATTTTCCTCTTATATTGATGACTTTTCATTAAACAACTTTAGATAATATCGAAGTCATGTATCTGGACTTCATTAGCAGCTTCCATAGGCCAAAACCACACAGAGGCTGTCTGACTGACATGTAAAGCAACTAATCACAGTTTGTTTTGTACAGGAATGTCACTCCAATGGTTTGAGTTTCTCAGGTAGGTCCTTCAGGGAGTTGTGGAGGGTTGAGGTGTCTTAAGATGCAACATCTAGCTACTGGGGTGCCTCAGGGCCACTTCTCTTCTGTCATCTGTCATTCAGAAACATGCTTTTTCCTGTTACTGCTATACTGATGACATACAACTCTACCTCTCATTCCAGTTAGATGATCCGACGGTAGCTGCTCGCATCTCAGCCTGCCGGACAGACATTTCTTGCTGGATGAAGGACCACCACCTTTCAACTCAACCTGAGAATCGTTTTGCAGTGCCAAATTGTGGAAAAACACAGTCTCTGTAACATTACAATGGTGTGGATAAACTTTAATTTTAATGAAGCTCCAGATAATGTCAATAAAGCCTTAACGACAAACTTAACGATTGTAAGGCCGATTATGAATTTAAATGGATACTTATGACTGATTGCGCTCAAACACGTCCAGTCAGAACCAGTTGTGTAAGTATTTAAATCTGCTTCAGTCGCAGGAAACAATCGCTGTGTGTTGAGCACACTTTTTAGATGGATGCTGAGGCTTTTTAGGTTGGGTAGAATCTGCAATCTCTGAACCAGTTTGTTCGCTGGCTTCCATTGCTGCAATTCGCTGCATGTGTTTTTCGGCAACTGGCAACCCAGGGTGGCGAAATACTATTGGGTAATTTAGCAACGTGTAGTCTTGCACAGACGGAAACAAAAACAGAAATTCTGACACGGAACACAAATTTAAAAGTAAAATAATTGGCTGTAGCAATGGTTTTCAGAGAAATGAGTATGTGAGCTGATCATGTTTAATAAATATCTGCAAACATATTATGGTATTTTTCTGCTTTAGTACAGTCAAAAACTTACTTAGAGCCCCTTTAAATCAAACAATATTTTGAATTTGGACTGCAGTACCCATTTCAACCACTAGCTGTCATTCTTACATAGAGCACCTTTAAAAATATTTTAATATTCAAAGCTGTTACCCAATCATTGCAGTGGCCATTTAATTCCAAGTCTGCAATGCGGCCCATCAAAGGGAGTGTTTGGAAGACATTATTAAAAACAGGATAGAAAAACAATGCAGTTCATGACCCCCTAAATATTTGCGGCCCCTTTAAGAAGAATGACTGCGCGTACTGAGGATGCGCAGAAGATAGAGTGGCTGAAAGGAGCAACGCATTCAATAGAGGCTGTAGCTCTGTCGGAAGAAAGAAAATAGATATTATGTTGTTACTTACCTGAGCGATCATAACCGAAACCAAAGCAACTGTCTTTATATTATATATGGTGATTTTGTCAGGCAGGTCCTCTATTATAAATGAGGATTTTAGTGCAAAGCAGCTTGGAAGTGACTACATGAATGGGTCGCGTTTCAGTCACTTATTTCATATTCGTCCCGTTGTCTGACAACAGAAACAGAAAAATAAAGAGATGATGAAAACAAGTTAATCTGGAAGGGGCGCGACGTAATGTCGTCATTGATGTGCTAATTAGCATGACATTATCTTAGCGACATTTTGAATGGGCTTTAGCTGCTTTTCATTGAAAATAGTGAGCAACAGTGACTAAAACAGAAGAGAGAAATGAGACGAGCGCTTAAACTTTTTTCCATTTGAAGCTGAAAGCGCTGTTAATGATCGCGAATGAAGGACAAATGTGGAATATTTTCGTCTGATGCGGTGTATTTATTTCCAGTGTAACGTACAGGTGAGAGATATGTTTCTCGGATTATATTAGAGTTTTACATTATTCATCTTACATTTTAACAGTATGGTTTATTATCAATTAGAGTATAATGTGTTGGCAGAGAGTTTTTCCTCAGACTCTGTCTCAGCTGTTCACACCAATAAAATGGGCCTAATGTGGCAGTATTAGATCTCAAACATAACCATAATGAATGAGGTGAAAACAGGGAAATTTGGAGACGAATATGCTTTTCGGCAGCTCAGTTAACCCCTTAGTGCGCACACCATTTTGTAAAGTGATGCATGAATGGCATAACCAAAATAAAAAGGTTGCTGTTTATAATGAATAGGCACATAATCAACATATATTTAGAAATGTCATGTGTCTCTCAAAACATGCTATTTTGTATATGTTATTATCTGTTATTTCTGTCAGACTTTGGGCAAGAATTAAACAAACCTGGTTTTAAATGCAACTAACTGTTTCAAAATACTCTATTTCTGACAGAAAACATATATTTACTTAATTTAAATGTAAATAAAGTAATTCAGTAAATTAAATAACTTATTTTTTAATTTTGTAGATCTGGTGTCTCTCCCACAACAATTCACCAATAAATAATGGGAATATTCACATCATCCTTCAAGAGAAGGACAAACTCCAGGTGTAGCAGCTGAAATCTGTGTGACTGTTAAAGATGGAGTTTATTAAAGAGGAGATTGAAGACATGAGTGATCCAGAACCATCCAGAATAAAAGATGAAGATACTGAGACACAAACAGGTTGGTGCCTGTTCTTGATTCTTCATTGTTGACTTCTGAGAAACATTCAAACTTAAGTTCAACAGATTTATTATACAGAAGTGCATTTAAATGATTATGATCGTATATAGCTGTTGCCAACCACATTTTGATTGTATTATATGAGAACGACTGAACTAACTTTTGGAACATAAAAGATCTGATACTTGATATTACAGACATCATCTACCTGTTCTCTTCTGCTATTAAATCTAAATGATTTTAACCACATAATATTTTATTTTAGACTGGAAGGATGTGAAACAAGGACATGAACTGAATAAAGTTGAGGATGAACATTGTAACTTAAAAACTCAAAGAAAACGCAAAATACTGCACACCTGCTCTCAGTGTGGAAAGAGTTTTTTTCATTCATCAAGTCTCAGTTATCATCTACGTGTTCACTCTGGAGAAAAGCCATTTAAGTGTGATCAGTGTGGTAAAAAATTTATTTCAGCATCACATCTTAAAAAACACCTGAAAGTTCATTCAGGTGAGAAGCCTTATGTGTGTTCACTGTGTGGAAAGAGTTTTCCACGGCTAAACAGTTTTAAACAGCACCAGAAAACACATGATGAGGTGAGAGATCATGTGTGTTTGGACTGTGGGAAGAGCTTTACTACAACTAGTCATCTGAAACAGCACCAACGAATTCATACTGGAGAGAAACCTCACAAGTGCTCAGTTTGTGACAAGAGTTTTGCTCAGATAGGACAACTGAAATCACATGAGCGAGTTCATACTGGAGAGAAGCCGTACCAATGTACTCAGTGTGAAAAGAGTTTCAAACACGCACCAGGTTTCAAAAATCATCTGCGTGTTCACACTGGAGAAAAGCCATTTAATTGTGATCAGTGTGGTAAAGATTTTCATTTGTTATCAAGTCTTCAGAAACATCTAAAAATTCATACAAATGAGAGGCCTTATGTGTGTTCTTTTTGTGGAAAGAGTTTTTTACATATGACTCACTATAAGCAGCACCAGAAAATACACACTGGTGTGAGAGATCATGTGTGTTTGGAGTGTGGGAAGAGTTATATTGCATCTGTACATTTGAAACAGCACCAAAGAATTCATACTGGAGAAAGACCTTACAAGTGCTCATCTTGTGACAAGAGTTTCCGTCGGTTGGGACACCTGAAATCGCATGAGCGACTTCATACCGGAGAGAAGCCGTACCACTGTACTCAGTGTGGAGAGAGTTTTAGACATTTATCAAGCCTTCACACTCATTTGAAGAAGTGTCATAAGAACTCATCACAGTGAGTTTCATTCATTTTCATGTCAAATACGTTAAATAAACAAAATATGGAATTGCTCCCAAAAGCACCATGACATCTAGTTTAATGCTGTGAATTTGTTGAAATGCTTGGAAAACTTGAAATACTTAAGATTTACCAGTCAACAACATTTACAGTGTAAAATAAAATAATTTTTATGTGCTCTAGGAAATATAACACCTTGTTTTGATTGAGAATGGTTGTGGTTTAATAACATCAGTGTGTTTAAACTGTAATACTGTAGTAAATATATTTGATAATAATCAGTTTGTGTCCCTTTTTTATTCTTTAAAAGTGACCGCTGATAAACAATGTGGTAACACTTTCAGTAAATGTGAAATTTTAAACAATAACAAAAAACAAAATAAATAAAACAATAAAAAATAAAAATAAAGTTGATTGATTTCTTGATTCCAGTAAACTTCTGCATTAAGTACAAATATAGGAAGGATTTACAGGACAAACAGTTTTGATTCTTTTGTTTAATCTGATTTTTAACTCCAAATTTTCAATTCAATTCAATTCAATTCAAATTTATTTGTATAGCGCTTTTCACGATACATATCATTTCAAAGCAGCTTTACAGAAAATGGATGTCAACATTACAATTTAAAGAATGTAGTTAGCAAATAATATACTTTAGGTAATTAATTACAATCACTGTTAGCAGTTTAACTGAAGGTAGAAGCAAAGAGCTCCTGGAAAATGAATTACATTAACAATAAATTAGGATATAATTTTCTGTTCAATATAAAAAGAAAACTTGAAATATTATGACTGTCCAAGTGGCAAGGGCTATAACATGACTTACTTCCAAATAGGCCAGATAGGCCAAAATTGTTTAAATTATTATTATTTTTATTTCAAGTTTAAAAGTGAAATGACTCCCCTGCTTCGGGTTCTCCTAAATAACACCTAAAAAGTTGAAAGTATATAATGCATAGAAATTAAATCAAAATCATAAGGCCAGAATAACAGGATTGGGGGATTTATTCCCTTTTCCCATACACAGTGCTCTACACTCCAGTAGGTGGCGCAAACGCACCTTAGATGTAGTTGGCAACACTGGGTTGTGACTGGACCAGAGAGGATTAGAAAGTGAACTGAAAATGGAGGATGAATGTTGTGATGGAGAAAGAGGATGTAAAAAAAAATCACATACTTCCATACTATAGTAGGCAGAAACAGTATGTGACAAAAGAAGTATGTTTACAGTACTCATAAATGAGTAGTAATGATGACAACATGGTGAATGTAGTACGTCCATATTATATTCTACATACATACTTTTTAGCAGCCGTTAAGTAATTACTTATTCAATTAAG
Organism: Ancherythroculter nigrocauda; assembly: GCA_036281575.1. Taxonomy (NCBI): domain Eukaryota; kingdom Metazoa; phylum Chordata; class Actinopteri; order Cypriniformes; family Xenocyprididae; genus Ancherythroculter; species Ancherythroculter nigrocauda. The sequence continues at coordinate 42,215,289 of VTFQ01000013.1, forward strand.
CACCTATTTAGAGTATGCGATTTTGGATGCAGCCCTGGAGTCAACTTTCAGGATGTAAATTACCTTATGTCTCAAAGCAAATAATAATGAACGTAAACAACTTACAGAATTCTTACTTCCACCACCTGACTGCTGCGGATTAATTTTGGCATTGATAGTGTTGACATAGGAATGCTTAAATCCAAGACTGAGGATGTGATCACCTCTGTAATTGCGTTGTAATTGCGGAAGTGAACACAGCGCTGACTAAGGTGGGTGTCATGTGAGGAAAGAAGCAGTGAAAATTCAAAACGTCAAGATTTCAAAGGCGTTGACATATGCAGAAGCAACAAAGATAGTTAAGGAAGTAGATCGGAAAGAAAAAATGTAAAATGTAATAACTAGGGTTGTGAACAAATAGTCGAGTATTCTAGCTATAATAATTATTAAAAAGTAAAATTGAATTTGAATTTGCTTTGCTGGCCGTAAATTCAGTGAATCCATGATAAATCCTAAGCATGCAAACTAAACCTCACAGTTAAAACTAAATGCACTTGGTGGTGCTGTGGAGTGTGTAAACAAGTTAATTTTATTTGATCACAGAATGTAGTCTTCTCGAGGCGCAGCGATCTTTTCAACACGCCGTGTACACACATTATCATATCCCCACAAAATAAATTAATTTAGTGTAATTTATCTCCTTCTACTGTCTCTTTATATGTTTATATTATACTGGTTATATTATATTTTATATTATACTGTTACTGTTTCCTATCTCACTGGGGCAGAAATGCCACAAAAAAATGCAAAAGCAAACAATAAAAAAAATGCCCCCATAAGTCGAGATTTATGGGGAAAACCCCCTGTAATGATTTTTTTTTTTTTTTTTTTTTTAAGTTTTTATAATTATATGATCTATGATGAATACAAGCAAGTATCATAAAACCAAGCGACAAATACAAGCAAAATACTGTTTTCCAGACTATGTGATTACAATATGAAATTGATTTTATGCAACTGCTGAATAAACAAGTTATTAAAATTTGCGGCCCCTTTAAGAAACATGACACCATGCGCTTTGAGGATGCGCAGAAGAGAGAAGCGCGAGAGACGAGACGAGTGCTGAAACTTGTTCTCCATTTGAGGCTGAAAGCGACACTGTAAACGATCGTGAATAAAGGACAAATGTGGAATATTTTCTTCGGATGTCGTATATTTCCAGTCTGCAGGTGAGAGATTTTTCTCAGATTACAGAGTTTAACGTTAACCAGCTCCAGAGTTTACGTGTTTAAGTACTAATGTAATGAAATGTGTCCTGGTTTATTATTTAGAGTATTATAGGTTGGCAGAGAGTTTTTCACAGACGCTCTGTGACTACAATGTGTGTTGACACCAATAAAATGTGCTTAATATGCCAATTTTACTAAGACATCACCATAATGAATGAGGTAAAACTATTAATGAGAGGGACTATTGGAGACAAAGAGCTCATTTAAACACGATGGCTTTGTTGTTTCTCTTAGACTTTGTAATTAAATAATTAAGCAAATCTTGTGATAAATGCAACTAATATGTAACTGCATTCAAATTCTCGATATTTCTATCATAAAACAGACATGTTCAATTCATTTAGATTCATTAAAAATAAAAATAAAATTCTCCCCAATGTGGTCCTGTGGGTGTCAGTATCACACAGTGATCAGTTACAGCTCAGGCTCATTAGAAAAAAGTACTTGTCAACCTTTTTTTCCAGAACAGATGAATGTGAATATGGTAATGTGTTATTATGTTGGAGTTTGTATGTTTCACCATAGTTCTGAATTGAAAATGAAATGTACGGTGTGTGGTGCTAAAAGCTTAATGCTCAATCAATTTTAATAATGTACACCTACACTAAACCTGCCCAATAGTGTCCACAAAAGCAATGGTGACAGAAAAGCGCAAATGTGACAGAAAAATGCAATCCTAACCATGGCATTTTAGCTTGTTTTTGAATTCTTGTCTTTGAGCTCTTTTACTGTGAATTGTCTTTCGTGGGATACCCGAGCTTTTCGCATCGCAAGTAGGCTAAGAGTTCTGTACTGTTACTGAGCAAGCTTATTACATCAGTAAAACTGAAAGGGGTGGTTCATTGCGATTTCACTTAGTTAACTTAAGTTAGTGTGTAATGTTGCTGCTTGAACATAAACAGTATCTGCAAAGTTACAGCGCTGAAAGTTCAATGCAAACAGAGATATTGTCTTTTAAAGTTATGGCAGTTTAATGCCTACAAATATGACCGGTTTGGACTACAACGAGCTTCTTCCCGGGTTGGTGACATCATAAACCCTGCAAAACACTGCCCCCGGGAACACACAACAAAGTGGGCGAGGCCATGTCGCGAGGCATAATGTAAGCAGAAAAGTTGTGTACACCAGACGCAAGTGACGCGACGTGTCAGAAGATAATAATCGGTGATATTTTCTACACTGGATGCGGCGCTGAAGACAGCTTCCAGAATCTACACGAGTTAAATGCTGGATTTGCACAAAGGCTTTTACTAAAAGATGAAGCAGTTCCCACTTTAAGCTAACAAACAGCAGTGACAGCATCTAAACTCTTTGACACAAATAAAAAAATGAAATACCATTCATAAACGTCCTTTAAAAGCCGCTTAAGCTTGACCCTCTTCATCTGGGTCTGATTTGGGCTCAATTTGATACAGCAATATAATCGCAATTATTTACATTTCCACTGAAGCACAAGTAACAATGGTAAGGGGTGTGACATTTCCGGATGCTTCAGTGAATGACGATGGCTCTGGATACACTGGGCCAGCTAACCAATCTGAGCACATTGCGTATTTTGTAGGGAGCGGCTTCATAGAACCAGGAAGTCAAACAAGCCTTTCATTTGACAGTGGAAAAAGAAGTGTAGAATAAAGGTAAAATATGTGAAAAATACAGCGTTTTCAAACAAACGAAGCATTAAGACATGTTAAACTGCATAAAGTCTTTATTAATCCATAATTTGGCCCTGTAATCATAATTGTGTGTGAAAACAATTAAAAGTGCTTTTTTTATTTTTTTTATTGCATTTAGTGTTTAGAAACTGCAGTGATATGTACTTTTTTGTATGTATTTTGCGTTTTGCAAAAATGTTGACACGGGTACGTTTTTCCAATGAGCCTGTGTTGATCAGTTCACACCTGCAGTGAAGCTCCTCCCACAACAATTCACCAATAAATACTGGGAATATTCACATCATCCTACAAGAGAAGGACAAACTCCAGGTGTAGCAGCTGAAATCTGTGTGACTGTTAAAGATGGAGTTTATTAAAGAGGAGATTGAAGACGTGAGTGATCCAGAACCATCCAGAATAAAACATGAAGATACTGAGCAACAAATAGGTTGGTGTCTTGATTCTTCATTGTTGACTGCTTTGGTGGCTGTGAAATAATATGAATAATAACTGATGCAGACGTTCTTATATAATTATAATCATTATCTTTAATCATAATCTTGTAGGCTATAACAGCTGTCATACACATTTTGATCATATTAACAAGAGAATGACAGAACTGAATTTAGCACATCAAAGATCTTGATAACTGATTTCTGTTGATTTCTGCAATTAAATCAGGGTTCACTTGAACTAATAAAAATTTTATGTCTCTTTTAGATCAGATGGAAGTGAAGGAGCAAAGAAAAGAACTGGTGGAAATTAAGGAGGAACATCATAACTTAAGAATTCAAGAAACAAACGCCAAAAAGCTGCACACCTGCACTCAGTGTGGAAAGAGTTTCACACTAAAAGGAAATCTTAATAGACACATGAGAGTTCACACTGGGGAGAAACCGTATACATGCACTCGTTGTGAAAGGAGTTTTTCTCAAGCATCAAGTCTGAATAAACATCTGCTCCATCACTCTGGAGAAAAACGATTCAACTGTGATCAATGCGGTAAAGATTTTATTTCGTCATCAGATCTAAAACGCCACCTGAAAGTTCATTTAGATGAGAAGCCTTATGTGTGTTCTCTCTGTGGAAAGAGTTTTTCATGGCTGAGCAGTTTAAAACAGCACCAGAAAACACATAATGAAGTGAAAGATCATGTGTGTTGTGACTGTGGGAAGAGCTTTACTACATCTGGTGAACTGAAACGGCACCAAAGAATTCATACTGGAGAAAAACCTTACAAGTGCTCATATTGTGACAAGAGTTTCACTCGGTTGGGATCACTAAAATCACATGAGCGACTTCATACTGGAGTGAGGCCGTACCACTGTATTACGTGTGGAGAGAGTTTTAGATATTCAAAAAGCTTTCTCAGGCACATGAAGAAATATCATACATCGTCACAGTGAGCAACATTTCATTTTTTTTTTTAAGTTAAATACAGTAAAGTAAATGATGTGAGATGAACAAAATCAATGATTTGGTCCCAAAAGCTTATTTTATACAACCCCTTATGTTCATATACATCAAATTTGATGTCATCATCTTCAGTCTGGGACAGATGATTGAAGTGTGTCCTCACTTTTTTCCTCCCTCTTTACTTTTTTCCCCAATTTCTTTTATGCTTTTTCCTTTGTTACTTCCCCTCCCAACCCCTAGACGGGTAGAGGGACGGGTAAATTAATGCCATGTGAGGCCAAGTTTAGTTATAAAGTTATAAGTTCATCTATTTATTAAAAATTAATATTTCTAGAATTACATATTCTACTCACACTCTATATAAGTAATTAAATAAAGTATAAATATCAAAAAATTCTTCAGTCAAGGCAATCTCAGCAATGGAGGCAACATCAGCGCTGGTTATGGTGACGTTCTACAGATGAGAAGCAGCCTCTGCTGTTCTCTTTATCTTCCAGCCTTTAATTGACAATCTGAACTCTTGAAGTCATCTTCTTTGGAATTCCACTCCTATGAGTTCCATGAATCTTCTCAGGATTCGTCTATTGCTTCTGGATTCTTCTCCTTTTCTATGTCCTGCGCCTCATCTTCAAGACATTCAACGGTAATAACTGTCTCTTAATAATACGTTATTTCTTTACTATTCTACTAGCATGCTCTTTATTAAACATTTTTACAAAAAACAGTTGGCATACACAGTAAAAAACGTTGGGTTATTTTATTAACCCAACCGTTGGGTTACACATATTGGGTCACTAGGTTGGGTTATTTACCAAAAATGTTGGGTCATTTTTAAAATCGTTGGGTTATTTTTATTAATAACCCATCTGTTGGGTTAAATGCGGATTCAAATTTTAACGGTCCAGGGACAGTCAACGGAAAGAAGCTGCTGCAGCCTGATTATGAAGGTAAGCATGTCGTTTTCGTATATAAAACTTTTATAACATTAGGTATTGTGTAGTGAAACATTAACTTACGTATATTCTAAAACTGAATTTTATATTTTTACTAAGGAAGATCGTTAGGTCTCAGTAATCACTATCCAATATTACGCATGTTTTACGGTCTTCGTGATAATCTTTCATGACAACTAAATTTGAGCTTCAGACTTTAAAAAAGTACTTTTTTGTACAGGTCTTTTAGAAATGCGGAACGAAAGTGCCGTTTGGGCCGAGCCGCGCCGCACGGACCGTTTATCAGCTCGGCCTACGCAGCGCGAGCTCGGTCCTCGATCCTCGATCATACGGCACCACAACAGGGCTGTTTGAATTCGCTAAAATCTAAGATACTGTAAGATGAAAAAGCGAAATATTCCCAACAGCTTCTATGCAAAAGCTGGAAAAACGTTTTGCAACCAATGAACGATTAGTTCATGAGTTATCGATAAATAACCTACTGTTTATTAGATTTACTGTAGTAACACTAAATGCAAATCTGGTATTTGCAGAAATGTGGTATATTAATAATGCATGTTCTATATAGTAATGCATGTAAATGTATTACAGGGGTATCTGAAGCATCTTTGTACTATTATTTCTTATGAAGCTAACGTTATGTTAGTTCTTGCATTTGTGTTGTACTAAATGTGTTTATACTTGTGTTTTAGACAAATGGAATAATTTGTGAAGCAAAGACTACAACAACCTGCTATTTAATGGAAACATTTGAAGGTAAGCTATTTAAATAAGTGACAACTTTTTTAAAATACTGTCAATATTTCATTTTTCTGTTTTATTGTAACACAGAGCAAGAAGTGGATGAAAGTTTTATGCTGCTGGATGACAGTGGTTCTCAACTGGTCCTAGATTATCCCCAGCAATACACATTTTTGATGTCTTCCTTATCTGACACCCTTTTACGGCCTTGGAGTCTCTCTGCTAACAAGCTGGTAAGTTAAATCAGGATTAGAAAGACAAAATGTGCAGTGCTAGGGCTACTACAGAACCAGGTAAACACTGGGGTACAGTTTATTACTCTTGTTTTGTTTTTTTCTCAGTTGTCTTCCTTCATTTTAATACATTATGTTTTAATTTAAACAGAATCCAAGTTGTTTAATGACTGACAACGATTTAGTATCAAAAGAACGCAAGAAGTCCTCACAGCCAAGCTAATGTGTTCATTAGATGTACAACACCTCAACAAACTGCATGGATTTGATCCTTTGGAACAAAAACTATTGAAGAAATGGAATGCTGAGTTTAATGATGTTCAGAATAGTGAAGGGTTGTTTTATTTTGGGAAAAAATGTATTGACCATGTCATGCTTGTGAAATTTGTCCACACACACGTGGTATAAATACAGTTTTTTTAAACTTGTCTTTCAAAGATGGCCATGGAGAAACTGCCTTCAAAACCCTTCCCACTGTCCTGCCATCATCGCCATGTCTCACAGATGGGAAAATGGTGCTGAAATGAAGCACAGCTTAACTGACAATCACCCTGTAAGTAAAAGCAACACTGCAAAATTAGCTTTGATAAATTACACTGCTCTCTACATATTGATTCTGCTTGTTAATGTGTTAGTTTACCCAAAAATGAAAATTCTGTCATTAATTTCTCACCCTCATGTTGTTCCACAACTATAAGACCTTTGTTCATCTTTGGAACTCAAATCAAAATCTTTTTAAAGATATTTAAAGAAATTTCTGTCCCTCCATTAAGAGTCCACGCAACTAAAATTTTTATGGCCCAGAAGGGTTATTTGAAATTATTTAAAAAATGAAAAGACACTTTAAACCTGAAATTAAACCTGCCAGTAGGTGGCAGCAAGTCCCTGCTAATGAGCGAGTCATTGAGATTCAACCGATTCATTAAAACGGCTGATCAATTCAGGAAGTGTTGCTCAGAGACGCAAAACAATTCTGTGGACTTTGTTTGGAACTATTTTCGTTGGCGAAATAGAGTGAAACAGGCTATTTAGTGTCTAAAATTAAAGTCCATTGATATTAAGTTATTGTTCATTAAACTGTACGCCGAATAAAATCAATATCACATTTGAAATTGTTGATATTTGGAGAAAAATTGCGCTGTGTAATATTGGTTAACTATATTAAGTGATATAAATATAAAGGATATACTGGAGCATTTTTGCCCCTTACCTTGAATTCTGGGTCATTCTAAAGGCATTTTAATAGACTAAACCACGCGCAGTGAAAGTGTACACTCTAAATGTGCACGCGCACTAGTCTAACCTAACTGTTACTAGACTACGACACATATTGCATGCGTGCGCTCAATGAGTGTGTTTTTGTTTGGTTTAGTAAATTGAGGGACATACTTGATAATTTCAGATCGTTAAATCAACAATTGCGATATCATAGACATAGACGATATATATTGCATACCCTACAACACTGGCCTGATCAGACAAGTGACCGTTCCGTCTACTGTCCCGAGCGTCGTTCACACTGGCCCCTCTGCCATCGGGCAGTCCTTATTGTCGAGCCCTAAAAACTTCATCCACTGTTCCCTTAATGCTGTGCTCTTTGGGAAGCTGAATTAACCCTTTAACAGCAGGTGTAATGCAGTGACTATATTTTAATTCAGTACAGCACTGCTTCAGTGTAACTTTTACATAATTTTACATTGCTTATGTTGTCACAGTGCATGCCAACTAAACTTTATTTATTCTTTGAAGGTTGGCACTAATATAATGCATTACCTGAGCAGTGAGACAAGCCAGGATCCACATGACTTGATGCCTTGAGGACAAAGAGAACTCCCAAGTTTTTTTATGTATATATATATTTTTTGGGATCCACTTCAAAAGTTGACTATTAAGAGGGGTTCCTTCAACACTGCTGGTCCTTCAACACAGAACTTTGATCATCATCATTAGGTCCAACATATTTGTGGTTTTATCACTTAAGGTATGTTTACAACACATCAATGCATACAATGTACAGTGTTGACCCACAAAATAGAACCAGAGTCCTATTCCATTATTCCTACCTGTGGCCGACCTCACTGCGGACCTCAAGCGCCTGCTGTACGTGTGATATGTTTATTTATTGAAGGATTTAATGTTATGAATTTATGTGTACTCGTAGTTTTTCATTTAGTGTTCATTTTGTATTTTTGTGTTCTGTATATTTTATGTATGAGTTTACATGGTTGCGAAGGTTTTAAATATAGGTTTTAATTGTGTACTGTTTGCAAATTTATAGGTTTTGAATTTAATATTTACTGTACACTTTTGTAGGTTTAAATAGTGTTCATTTTGAATTTTTGTGTTCTGTATACATATTTTATTTATGTTTTGAGTTTACTCTGTACATGTTTGTGTAGGTTTTGAATGTGTACTGTTTGTGCAAATTTGCATAGGTTTTGAATTGATTTACACTTGTGTGTTTTGAATTTAATATGTACACTTATATTTACATTAAATGGCTCCACAATATTTCATTTGTCATTTAAAATATATTTGTTAAAACATATTATTTTATACAAATAAATAATCTAGAAAACAAAGTGTATTTTATATATTAAAATAATGTCATGAATAAAAGTTAATAGTCATAATTAGTAAATAACCCAACAAGTAACCCAACTATGGGTTAACATAGCACCTTCCCAACTGTGGGTTATTTTTAACCCAACTGTTGGGTTATTTTTTAACCCAACTGGCTTTTAACCCAACCATTGGGTTAAAAATAACCCACAGTTGGGAAGGTGCTATGTTAACCCATAGTTGGGTTACTTGTTGGGTTATTTTTAACCCAATATTTTTTAGTGAGTACTTAAGCAATTATCTTATTAAACACTTTTACAAAAAACAGTTTTCTTGTCTTTCTTATAAACGGTTATCATGAGCAAGTTATCTTATAATAAACAGTTATCATGAACCAGTTAACTCCACGATAACTGTTTATTGTAAGATATCTTTTCTCTTTATAAACCATCTCAAAAAATGCTTTTCTTTTCAAATGGCAGTTGTCTTCTTAAAGAATAATTATTACATTGTCTATACACAGAAGAAGTACACATGTCACAGAAAAGTTGCATTTCCTAATGAAGCAGGGCGTGGCTAATAACAACACTTCATAAAAGTCGTTGACATATTTTTATCTTTCCTATATATGATGCCTGATAAAGTAGTGTTCATAAGTGCAGCGTTGCTTGTTTTCAGGAGTAACCGCTGTATTTCTGCTTTTCCATAAGCGTACCTTCTGTCAGAGAATGAATTTACATTTTCATTCAGCCTGTCTGCCGTTTTTGTACATAAAACATTACATATATAATGATTTATATGCTACTAATATGTTACCATTTAAAATCCTTTATTTTTTATCTTAATTAAAAACAACATATGTGTTTGCTGTTAAAGTAATCCAGTTTAAATTCTGTAACTTGTCTTTGATTGTTCCAGATCTGGTCCTGTGGGCGTCAGTATCACACAGTGATCACATTATCACACCTGCAGTGAAGCTCCTCCCACAACAATTCACCAATAAATACTGAGAACATTCACATCATCCTACAAGAGAAGCACAAACTCCAGGTGTAGCAGCTGAAATCTGTGTGACTGTTAAAGATGGAGTTTATTAAAGAGGAGATTGAAGACATGAGTGATCCAGAACCATCCAGAATAAAACATGAAGAAACTGAGGAACAAATAGGTTGGTGTCCATTCTTGATTCTTCATTGTCAATTGCTTTGGTGGCTGTGAAATACTAAGCAGTATATGGATGATAACTGATGCAGAAATGCTTATATATTTTTAATAATATTTTATATACATTTAACCATAATCTTTTAGGCTATAACAGTTGTCAAACACATTTTCATCATATTAACAAGAGAATGACAGAACTGAAGCACATAAAATATCTGATACCTGATTTCTGTTGATTTCTGCTATCAAATCAGGGTTCACTTGAACTGATTATGATTTTATGTCTATTTTAGATCAGATGGAAATGAAAGAGCAAAGAAAAGAACTGGTGGAAATTAAGGAGGAACATCAGAACTTAAGGATTCAAGGAACAAAACCCAAAAAGCTGCACACCTGCACTCAGTGTGGAAAGAGTTTCACACTAAAAGGAAACCTTAACGTACACATGAGAATTCACACAGGAGAGAAACCATTTAACTGTGATCAGTGTGGTAAAGATTTTAATTTATCATCAACTCTAAAACAACACCTGAAAGTTCATTCAGATAAGAGGCCTTATGTGTGTTCTCTCTGTGGAAAGAGTTTTTCACGGCTGGAACATTGTAAACTGCACCAGAAAACACATGATGGAGTGAAAGATCATATGTGTTGTGACTGTGGGAAGAGCTTTACTACAGCTGAAAATATGAAGCAACATCAAAGAATTCATACTGGAGAAAAACCTTACAAGTGCTCATATTGTGACAAGAGTTTCATTCAGTCTCCACACCTGAAATCACATGAGCGAGTTCATACTGGAGAGAAGCCGTACCACTGTACTCAGTGTGAGAAGAGTTTCAAAGATGCAACAGGTTTAAAATATCATCTGCGCATTCACTCTGGAGAAAAGCTTTTTATCTGTGATCAGTGTGGTAAAGGGTTTAATTCATCAGCACATCTAAAAGAACACCTGAGAATTCATTCAGATGAGAGGTCTTATGTGTGTCCTTTCTGTGGAAAGAGTTTTTCACGGCTGAACAGTTTTAAACGGCACCAGAAAACACATAAAGAAGTGAAAGATCATGTGTGTTCTGACTGTGGGAAGAGCTTTACTGCAGCTGAGTCTCTGAAACGGCACCAAAGAATTCATACTGGAGAAAAACCTTACAAGTGCTCATACTGTGAGAAGAGTTACACTGACTCAGGATCCCTGAAATCACATGAGCGAGTTCATACTGGAGAGAAGCCGTACCACTGTACTCAGTGTGGAGAGAGTTTTAGACATTCAATAAGCCTTCTCAGACACATGAAGAAATATCATAAGTTGTCGCAGTGAGCAACATGATTGGATCGTTATTGCAGTGATTATCTGCTAAATGACTAAATGTAAATAGAGTCTATGATTGGATATGATTATGATTATGATTATTATATTTCTAGCATGTTGTTTGTTTGGTAACAGTTCTTCTAAGCCTAATTGATGGTGTAGTTTTTCATTTCTTAAACAACCATGTAGGAAGACAAATCATGGCCATATTCTAGGATTCCTCAGGCTCAAATTGTGAAAGAATGGTTGGGAGGGAGCATTGAGAATAATTTCCACATTTGAATTGGCCTGGACTGGAAGTCTTTGGGATGTGCTGGACTAGACTTTACAGAGAGTTGGACTCTTGCATTGTAAATACAAGTTCTTGACCAAAAATTGATTCACTTCTTGGTGGAAATAAATATTGTGATGTTATTTTCATCGAGATTCAATTTTTGGTCGAGATCTTGTATGAGTGTGAAAAGATTCTTCATGCTCCCTCACATTACAATTAACAAAAAATATCTGATGGAAAATGAGTTGGCACTGAGTTCATTATTAAAAGTAGGGCAAAAATAATGTTTTCGGAGATTACACGTTTTGTTGCATCAATAATAACAGCGGACTTACACATGCCTTAAGTATTACTAAAGAGGGAAACACTTCACAAGATAGTAATTGTGTATAGACTTTATTCAGAGTAGCAACACTGTAAGGGATAGACTTACCATGTTTTCAGTGACACCTGTGGTATAAAAATCTGTATAAATCTCCTAGATCACTTATAATTTTCCTCAGCTCATGTTGTCTTAAGTTTTTTGTCTACTGAAATTTCCTGGAAAGATATTTAGCAGTGTTTCAATCTAAAAACACATTAAATAAGAGCATAACCCATTGAAGAGATGTAAGTCTATCCATCACAGTCTTTCTTTCATTCCACTTAAAAATCAAAGATGGTGCTGATGTGGATACGATCTGTTAGCAGTGACTTTCAGAGTTTCAGGTGTGTCTTCAGGTAGTATTAAATGTTCTTGCTCTTGCTTATCAAACCAAGGTTAAGCAAAATGTGTTGTGGCCCGTTTGATTCGTGGATTATTGTGAATTACGAGGGAAGCTGTAAGAGTAGAGTGCCTTTTTTCATACTGCTTTTTGTTGCTGTTTTTGTACAGCAAGAATCTGAGAGAGGTTTGTGTTGTTTATTTGTCTTTTTTCTCTCTTTTAGGTTTGTTATTTCACAGATCAGTCTTAAGACTATCCTAGATTGCATTATTGAGCTGCTTGCGCTGATATATCTTAAAATATGCCAGTGCCATTGTTTTGTCTCAAGATGCACTTCAGTAATGTATTTTTTAAGGCATGTTTATAAAAGATATGTCCTAATTGAACCAGGACCTAATTCTGGCTTAATCTCACCCCTGTCTGTGAAACCAGGCCCATATTTTGTAAATAAAACCCCTTTTGTTTATATACAATTAATCTGGTGTCATCATCTTCAATCTGGGACAGATGACTGAAGTGTGTCCTCGCTTTTTCTCTCCCTTTTTTGCTTTTTCCCCCATTTCGTTTACACTTTTTCCTTTGTTACTTCCCCTCCTGACCCCTAGATGGGTAAAAGGACATAACAATTAAATGTAAGAATCTACACACAGGAAATGACGATGTACTCTTTAATCTTGGGCTTTATTGCTCAATGTTTGAATGAATGATTCAATGACTCACTCATAAAGCCTTATGGTTTGTTCGACTTGAAGCGTCGCTGCGCAGACCGATTGGTGTATGACATTAAAGTGCCGCCAGAACAATTAGAGCAGATTGCAGTATTTTGATGTTGTACATCGATCCATCTGTGCAGCACCGCTTGTTTCACTACTGGAGGAATCACCGTTTTAAATGATTGAGAATAGGCCCTAGTGCAAAACAAGTTATATTGTTTAACTGAGCTGCTAAAGCTTCTTTATCTCATTCAATAGTCCCTGTTTTCACCTCATTCATTATGGTGATGTCTGAGATCTTCTGTAAATTAACTCATCAAGCTCCTCATTAGTGTCCAACAAACTACCAGATCATCACTTTATGTGATAATCACCTATTAATGTGTGTTTTTATGTTTTACCCCTCAGGTTCAAGTAAAAATGCTATTAAAGGCTGTGGAAATGTATCTATAATACAGCTGTATTTCTGCTTTTCCATAAGCGCCATATTCTGTCACAGAGTGAATTTGCATTTTCATTCAGCCTGCCATTTTTTTTTTCATAAAACATTACATACATAATTATTTATTATGCTCAAATGTGAGTATCATCATTTTAATGATTTTGGCTTTGTCAAAACTGGTATTATTTGGAATTTAAAGTTGTTTAAATAGTATTTTTATGATCATTAAACGGTTTAAAATGTTACCAGACATTGAATTTGTTTCAAAACAACTTTGCTACTGAAACAAAATGTAGAATATAATTTTTAGAAGAATCGTTACTTATACTTACAGCCTTCCTCTATTCAGTCTGTACGTATTGTTAAAGTAGATTTCTGTCATCTTGTCAGATTTCTGATTATTTTAGGTATTAATTGAAGAACATAAGCTGTGCCCTGTTTCATCCTTATAATATCCTGGGTTACACAAAAATGAGCACTAGAGCTGTTTTATACACTACTAGTGACCATCAAAATCCTTTTTATTTGAACTAAATTAAAGACATCATATGCGGTTGCTGTTAAAGTGATTCAGTATAAATTCAGTAACTTATCTTTGATTTTTCCAGATCTGGTCCTGTGGGCGTCAGTATCTCACAGTGATCACAGTTCACACCTGCAGTGAAGCTCCTCCCACAACAATTCACCAATAAATACTGGGAATATTCACATCATCCTACAAGAGAAGGACAAACTCCAGGTGTAGCAGCTGAAATCTGTGTGACTTAAAGATGGAGTTTATTAAAGAGGAGATTGAAGACATGATTATTTCAGAACCATCCAGAATAAAACCTGAATATACTGAGGAACAAATAGGTTGGTGTCCATTCTTGATTCTTCATTGTTGACTGCTTTGGTGGCTGTGAAATAATAAGCAGTATATGAATGATAAATGATTCAGAAATGCTTATATAATTTCAGTCATCATCATTTATATACTTTTAATTATAATCTTGTAGGCTATAACAGTTGTCACTTTTTGATCATATTAACAAGAGAATGACTGAACTGAACTGAGCACATCAAAGATCTGATACCTGATTTCTGTTGATTTCTGCTATTAAATCAGGGTTCACTTGAACTGATTATGCTTTTATGTCTATTTTAGATCAGATGGTAATGAAAGAGCAAAGAAAAGAACTGGAGGAAATTAAGGAGGAACATCAAAACTTTAAAACTACAGGAACAAAAGCCAAAAAACTGCACACCTGCTCTCAGTGTGGAAAGAGTTTCAGACAAAAAGGAACCCTTAATGTACACATGAGAATTCACACTGGAGAGAAACCATTTAACTGTGATCAGTGTGGTAGAAAGTTCACTGCATCATCACATTTAAAAAAACACCTGAGTGTTCATTCAGATGAGAAGGCTCATTCATGTTCTTTGTGTGGAAAGAGTTTTCGAAGGCTTGATCAATGTAAAAAGCACCAGAAAATACATGATGGAGTGAAAGATCATGTGTGTTGTGACTGTGGGAAGAGCTTTACTACAGCTGACAATATGAAGCAACATCAAAGAATTCATACTGGAGAAAAACCTTACAAGTGCTCATATTGTAACAAGAGTTTCACTCAGTCTGGACACCTGAAATCACATGAGCGACTTCATACTGGAGAGAAGCCGTACCACTGTACTCAGTGTGAGAAGAGTTTCAAAGATGCAACAAGTTTAAAATATCATCTGCGCATTCACTCTGGAGAAAAGCTTTTCAACTGTGATCAGTGTGGTAAAGATTTTAATTCATCAGCAAATCTAAAACAACACTTGAAAATTCATTCAGATGAGAGACCTTATGTGTGTTCTCTCTGTGGAAAGAGTTTTTCACGGCTGACCAGTTTTAAACTGCACCAGAAAACACATGATGGAGTGAAAGATCATGTGTGTTGTGACTGTGGGAAGAGCTTTTCTACAGCTGAGGCTCTGAAACTGCATCAAAGAATTCATACTGGAGAAAGACCTTATAAGTGCTCATATTGTGACAAGAGTTTTACTCGATCTGGACACCTGAAATCACACAAGCGAGCGAAGCCGAACTGCTTTACTCAGTGTGAGAAGAGTTTTAAACAAAAAGCCTTCTTAGGAACATGAAGAAATATCATAAGTTGTCACAGTGAGCAACATTTCATTTTCATGTCAAATACAGTAAAGTAAATGTTGTGAGATTAACAAAATATAGATTTGCTCCCAAAAGCACAATATCATCTATGCCATTCTTCTTCTGATGTAACGAGTACATCTGGTGTTATAGGAAGTGTATGCCAGGTTGAAGAGATGTGTTTTTAGTCTAGATTTAAACTGACAGAATGTGCCTGCTTCCCGACCAATGCTAGAAAGATTGTTCCAGAGTTTAGGTGCCAAATTGGAGAAGGATCTACCGCCTGCGGTTGATTTTGATATTCTAGGTATTATCAGCTGGCCTGAATTCTGAGATTGCAATAGACGTGAAGGACTATAATGCGTTAAGAGCTCGCTCAGATACTGGGGAGGTAAAACATTTAGTGCTTTGTAAGTAATTAGCAAGATTTTAAAATCTATTCAATATATTTAACAGGGAGCCAATTAGGGTGCAACATACTGGTTCTATCACTGACGGACGCACATAATCTTCAGGAACATTGACATTTCTCTTTTCTTGCTCTTCTTCATTTGCCTGTTAATGCCTCGCTCTTCATAGCTCTGCTGCTGCCATTTTTATACCTGGCCCCACCTTGACAAAATAATTTACAGAGCGTTGCAGGGACATGATTGGCTCAGAATGCATTTTTAAATCCATACTGAATTTTGCTACCTTCATTGCGGGACATTTAAATAAAATGCAATCGCAAGTGTCTTAACTGTGAGTGTAAATGCAATAAAAAAACAACAACAATACAATACAATATTTGCTTGAACATGTTAAACATATAATCATTTCTGTAATACATTTTCATTTTAATTTTGCAACTTATAAAACGTTAAAATATATGTTTAAATTATATTTTAAAACTAGTGTAGGAAATAGCATATGTAAATTATATTATTAAATTTGAATTATCATTTTGCTCCAAACGTTGCTTTATTTTAGAAAAGGTTAAAAGTGGATTGCACATGTCATTTTGTCATTTTGCATATTACGTTTCAAATTGATTATTGCTACAAATATGCTTCCATACATAAGCTCAGGTTCACGAGGAGCTTTTAGTTCAAGAGGAACTGTAAAGGGTGTCTGCTGTTTGTTTGCAGCACTCGGTGACTGTGTTTCTACAACTCTGCATACCTTTAGGGATCACACTGATGACATGTGATGTCCGTACGGAACAACAACGATTAGTTTAACTCTTAGATGCTTTAAATGTCAAAAGTACAGGTATGTGCAAGTTGTTTGTAAGGGGAAGCAGTGTTGTGCAAGGTAAAGTGGAGAACATGAATATGGAAAATGTGGACAGAGTGTGAAACCCAAATGTTGTAATTGCAGATTTGAACAGCGCTGGCTCTGGTGGGTGTCATGTGAGGAAAGAAGCAGTGAAAATTCAAAATGTCTAGATTTCAGAAGGGTTGACATATGCAGAAGCAACAAAGATCGTTAAGAAAGTAGATCGAAAAGAAAATGTAATGTATGTAATGAAAATGTAATAACTAGGGGTGTGATTGAATTATCAAATATTCGATCTGTAATAATTATTCAAAAAATAAAATCGATCATTTTGCTTTGCTGGCCATAAATTAATTGAATCCATGATAAATGTAAAGCACACAAACTAAAATTCACAGTAATAACTAAATGCACTGGCTGGCGCTGATTTTAATTGATCACAGAATGTCGTCGCATGAAGCAAAGTTTTCAATTCAATTCACATTTGTTTGTATAGGACTTTTCACAATAATATTGTTTCAAAGCAACTTAACAGAAAATGTGTATCTACATTATATTAGTTTAGATGGATATCCCGAGATAAAAAAAAAAGCAAATGGAAAATAATTAGCATAGTTTGGAATTACTTTAATCAAAATGATCTTATAAAAATGTACTTTTATTCAAATTAATCAACATGCCGTGTACAAACATTATAATACCACCACTAGAATAAATTATTTTAGTTTAATGTAACCCCCTCTTCCATCTTAATATACTGCTACTGTTTCCTGTCACACTGGAGCAAAAATGCCATAAAAAAAATGCAAAACAATAGGAAACATGTTTTTAAATGCAACTATAAAACCAAGCAACATAAAAGCAAAATACCGTTTCCCGACTATGAGTATGATCACAATATTAAATTGTTTTTATTTAACTGCTCCATAGGCCTAAACAATTTATTATTGAGTTACTTTGATTTTAGAGACAAGTCTGTCAACGAAAAGTTTTTTTTTTTTTTTTTTTTCATATGTATAAATAATGTATTTGTTCCGTATTAGTGACAATGTGATTAAGAATTTGCGGCCCCTTTAAAAAAATGACACCATGCGCATTAAAGATGCGCAGAAGAGAGAAACGCGAGAGACGAAACAAGTGCTGAAACTTTCACCAGCTGAAAGCGATGCTGTTAACGATCGTGCATGAAGAACAAATGTGGAATATTTTCTCCGAATGCCGTATATTTCCATTCTGCAGGTGAGAGATTTTTCTCAGATTACATTAAACAGCTCCATAGTTTACGTGTTTAAGTACTAATGTAATGACATCCTGGTTTATTATTAACTAGAGTGTAATATGGTGGTTAGTTTTTCACAGACTCTCTCTGAGACTGCGCTATGTATTGACACCAATAAAATGTGCTTAATGTGCCAGTTTTACTCAGACATGATCGCCATAATGAATGGGGTAAAAACTATGAGTGGGACTATTGGAGACAAAGAGGCTTTTCAGCAGCTCATTTAAACACAACTGCACTGTTGTTTCTCTCAGACTTTGTAATTAAATATTCAAACAAACTTTATGTTAAATGCAACTAATATGTAACCGCATCCAAATTCTCTATATTTCTATCATAAAACAGACATGTTCAATTAATTCAGTAACTTTGATTTGTTTCCCAGATCTGGTCCTGTGGGCGTCAGTATCACACAGTGATCACAGTTCACACCTGCAGTGAAGCTCCTCCCACAACAATTCAGCAATAAATACTGGGAATATTCACATCATCCTACAAGAGAAGGACAAACTCCAGGTGTAGCAGCTGAAATCTGTGTGACTGTTAAAGATGGAGTTTATTAAAGAGGAGATTGAAGACATGAGTGATCCAGAACCATCCAGAGTGAAACATGAAGATACTGAGGAACAAATAGGTTGGTTCTTCATTGTCGTCATTGATTCTTGATTCTTCATTGTTGACTGCTTTGGTGGCTGTAAATAATAAGCAGTTTATGAACAATAACTTATGCAGAAATGCTTATATAATTTTAATCATCATCTTTTGTATACTTTTTATCATAATCTTGTAGGCTATAACAGTTGTGAAACACGTTTTCATTATATTAAAAGGAGAATTTAGCACATCAAAGATGTGATACCTGATTTCTGTTGCTTTCTTCTATTAAATCAGGGTTCAATTGAACTATGATTTTATGTCTATTTTAGATCAGCTGGAAGTGAAAGAGCAAAGAAAAGAACTGGAGGAAATTAAGGAGGAACACCATAACTTTAAAACTCAAGGAGCAAAAGCCAAAAAGCTGCACACCTTGCTCTCAGTGTGGAAAGAGTTTCAGACAAAAAGGAGACCTTAAGAGGCACATGAGAATTCACACTGGAGAAAAACCGTATACATGCACTCAGTGTGAAAAGAATTTTTCTCTAGTATCAAGTCTGAATAAACATCTGCGTGTTCACTCTGGAGAAAAACGATTCAACTGTGAGCAGTGTGGTAAAGATTTTATTTCTTCATCAGATCTTAAACGACACCTGAAAGTTCATTCAGATGAGCGGCCTTATGTGTGTTCTTTCTGTCGAAAGACTTTTTCGTGGCTGTACAGTTTTAAACATCACCAGAAAACACATGAAGGAGTGAGAGATCATGTTTGTTGTGACTGTGGGAAGAGCTTTATTACAACGGAGTCTCTGAAACGGCACCAAAGAATTCATACTGGAGAAAGACCTTACAAGTGCTCATATTGTGACAAGAGTTTCACTCAGTCTACGCACCTGAAATCACATGAGCAAGTTCACACTAGAGAGAGGTTGTACTGTACTCAGTGTGATAAGAGTTTTAGACATTCAATAAGCTTTCTCAGGCACATGAAGACATATCATTTGTTGTCACAGTGAGAAACACTTCATTTTCATGTCAAATACAGTAAAGTAAATGTTGTAAGATAAACAAAATATGGAGTTGTTCCCAAAAGCACAATATCATCTAAGTTGTGTCCCAAATGATGCACTATACACTATGCACTTATACATTATGTACTTATGCACTATGTACTCATCCATGTAGTGCGTGAATTGTATAAGGTTATTTTGTCATTTAACATCGGAGTCTGACAGCTATGCTCCGCTATGTAATTAAAGCTGTGACAGTTGAGTGCATGAAGTGTCCAACATTCCAAACTTTGTTTTTTTCCCGTTATTTTAGTGCATCATCTGCGTACTTAAAGTGCACTTTTTGTCTTTGGAATTTCCAGTGTGAACACAGTACTTGCACTATTTATTCTTAGAAATGTCATAGAATAGTGCACAAGTACGCAAGTTGGGACGCACCTCTAGTTTAACTTTGTTTGTAGTCTGATCAAGAAACTGAAAGAGTGGTGTTTGAAGCTTCAGAAAGAAAAAAAAATGGTTGGAATAGTTTCCAGTATCTGTCAGGATGGGTTGTGTCCTGAACAGGACTTTCTAGAATTAGATATATTGACGTCATTTACTCATTTAATAAGTGTACTATATTGTGTTCTGATAGTATATGGAATTGAAACAAACAGGGAAAAATTGTCTTGAAAACATGTTTAACTGTGATTATTTAATGTAAAAAATTTACTTTAGCATCAATTCTGAAAAACACTTAAAAGTTCACACAGATGTCTAATATGTATTTGTGGAAGGAGTTTTACTTCACGTTTACCTGTTTGATTTGTTTATTTTTATGCCAATCAAAAACGATGGGCTATACAGACTATATCAAATTATGTGTTAATATTGTTTCTCAAAGGAATACACACTTAGAAAAATATTGATAAAAGCATTTTTGAGAATGAATTTTAGTTCCCTTTCACAGGAATTCGAGCTGCGTCCAGACACGGCAATCACGGCCTTTGCGTGATTGCGTCATGAAGCACGCGTAAACTGTCCAATAGCGTGACGGAATGTCATAGGCAGGTGACATTACACACCAGGAAACTATAAACCATACCCAAAACAAAGAACTCTAGCTTCTGTGTCTTCAGCAAGTGCTCTGTGTAAATTTGTCTCTGTCCATTTACTGTCCACAAGCACATATTTATCTAGACGGGTATAATGTAACGAGCAGACAGAATTTTGAATCATGTGTTCCTCCCTGCACTCACTACACTATGAGTAGGGATACACACACGATTTATGTGTTGTTTGTTGAGAGTGGAGCATGCATTCTTTTATAAAAATGTCCTGAGGTGTATAGAAAAGCATGCACTGTCAGGAGTTTTTAGCTCCACTCCTGTTGGCCTTATTCTTGAGGAAATAAATGTTGTTTGCCGAGGCAGCACGTAGATTTCTGGTCTGCAATAAAGATCTACAGCTCGGATTTTCCCTTTCTCTCATGTCCCTATCACTTGCTAACTATCACAAGCTCTTCAAGCTATTACAGTATAATATTCACATTCAGCCTTAGACCATTTTTACTTGTCTGATTTATATCTGGCTACATTAAATTCTGAGGAATTTATAAAAAAAAGTGAGGCTGGTCTGCTAACCCTGCCACCTCATGTGCTTCAGGGCACAGCGGTCCTCAGCGGAGGTGGGTCGTAGAGCAGTCGGTTCAGATGTTCCCTGCTGGTTCGCTGTTTCAGGGCACTGGTCTGACCGCTCATCCAATACCAGAGGCCAGTCTCAAGAGACTGATTCCCTTAGTGGAGTTTCTGGTGGAATGGAAATGTCTACAAAATGTACCTCTATGGGTACTGCATATAATAGAAAAGGGCTACAGAATACAGTTCGGGTTTCGCCCGCCCAGATTCAGTTGGGCTCACTACAGTAGTGAACCCGGAGCAGTCTCTGGTTATGGAACAAGAGGTTCTGAGTCTAGCAAAAAGGGACTATTGAATGGGTTTCCCCTCCCAGCAAGCTGTCAGGGTTTTACAGCCATTCCGAAAAAGGATTTCTCCGGGGTGAGTCAGTTTTCACCTCATTTCATGGTGCCCATCTCCCCTGGGTGCCCTCAGGGGGGCTGTTCTGCCAACCTGCCGCCTCGTGTGCTTCAGGGCGCAGTGGTCCTCAGCAAACAAATCAGTGCTAGGATGTTCGCTCCCTCTGAAAAGAGTCTCAGAAGGGCCAGTTCAGTTGTTCCCTGTCAGTTCGCCGCTTCAGGGCACTGAGCTGGTCGCTTGTGTAACACTAGAACCCAGTCTCGAGAGACTGGTTCTCTTAGTGGCACCCGGATTCAACGGGGTTCTACCTATTGTAGTAAACCCAGAGCAGTCTCTGGTTATGGAACAGGAAGTTCTGACTCTGAAAAAAGGGGCTATAGAACGAGTTTCCCCGCCCAACAAGCTGTTTACAGTGGTTTTACAGAGATAGTTCATTGTTCTGAAGAAGGATGGAGGGTTGCGAATCATATCAATATCGGGTTTTTCCGTTCGGCCTAGGTTTATCACCCAGCACCTTCACAAAGTGCATGGATGTAGCTCTGGCTCCTCTGAGACTCCAGGGCAAATTATATCAACAATTGGTTGATTCTAGCTCAATCCGAGAGCATGGCGGTTCAACATTGAGATGCCGTTCTCACCCATATGAGAAGGTTGGGGTTCAGGCTCAATGCTAAAAAGAGTGTGCTCGTTCCTTCTCAGATGACCACTTTTCTAGGCGTGGTGTGGGACTCGAAGGTCATGCGGGCTCATCTCTGAATGACAAAACTGAATTTAGCACATCAAAGATCTGATACCTGATTTCTGTTGCTTTCTTCTATTAAATCAGGGTTCACTTGAACTAATTATGATTTTATGTCTATTTTAGATCATATGGAAGTGCAAGAGCAAAGAAAAGAACTGGAGGAAATTAAGGAGGAACATAACTTTTAAAACTCAAGCAAATGCCAAAAAGCTGCACACCTGCACTCAGTCTGGAAAGAGTTTCACACTAAAAGGAAACCTAAAGAAACATGAGAATTCACACTGGAAAGAAACCGTTTACATGCACTCAGTGTGGAAAGAGTTTTTCTGATGCATCTAGTCTCCATAATCATCTGTTCTGTAATTCTGTAGAAAAACCATTTAACTGTGATCAGTGTGATAAAGATTTTATTTTTTATCATCTTATCTAAAACAACACCTGAAAGTTCATTCAGATGAGAGGCCTTATGTGTGTTCTCTCTGTGGAAAGAGTTTTTCATGGCTGCGTCATTTTAAACTGCACCAGAAAACACATAATGAAGTGAGAGATCATGTGTGTTGTGAATGTGGGAAGAGCTTTTCTACAAATGACTATCTGAAACTACACCAAATAATTAATACAGGAGAAAAACCTTACAAGTGCTCATATTGTGACAAGAGTTTCAGTCAGTTGGGATCACTGAAATCACATGAGCGACTTCATACTGGAGAGAAGCCGTACTGCTTTACTCAGTGTGAGAAGAGTTTTAGACATTCAAATGTTGTGAGATGAACAAAATATAGAGTTGCTCCCAAAAGTACAATATCATCTAGTTCAACTTTGAGAATTTGGTGAAATGCTTAGAGAACTAAAAGAGTGATGTTTGAAGCTTCAGAATGTCAGAGTCACAGCCAGCACCCACCTACACATTGTCACCAGATCCACACGCTCCACCCACTCGTTTACAATCTCCCGAATTCTAATCACCTGCACCTCGTCATCAGAGACACTATAAAGACTCACATTCCCTGCACTTCAGTATCTGGTCTTGTTACATGTATCTGGACTCCTTACCTGCTACTTACTGGTTAGTGTGCAATATCGGTCGGGTCGGGTCGGGTCGGGTTGGGTCTGAGCAGGACTTTCTAGAATTAGATATATTGATGTAATTTACTTATTTACTAAGTGTACTATATTGTGCTCTGATACAGATTTTATAAAGGAGTGCACATTTAGAAAAATATTGATAAATGAACTTTTGAGAATGAATAGTTTCCTCTAAAATAATGTACTGCTAAAATACTGTTATCTGTCATACTGGCGCAGAAATTACATTGAAAGTCGAAATACAAGGGCACAATTTTTTTTTTTTTTTTTTTTTTATATATAATTGTGTGATGTAGGAACAATAGTATCATACAATCTGGCAACATACACTGCCCTGTCAAACAAACAAACTCGCTGTTTGGGTCTAAACAGGCAAATGCTTAAGAGTCTATGATTGGATCATTGCAGTGATTATGTGTCTAGCATTTATTTACTTGGCATTAGTTCTTTTGACCCTAATGGAAGGAATGTGTAGATTTTCATTTCTTAACCATGTTTCAAAATGTATTTAATTTTTGTTTGATTATTATTGTGAATTAAAAGGGAAGTGCAAATATTTGCTTGTGATATCTGTAATGCTAGAGTGTCTTTTATTGTCATACTGCTTTTGGTTGCTGTGTTTGTACAGCAAGAATCCGAGAGTCTAACAAAAATAACAGACCTAAATAAAGAAACTTTTCAGCAGCTCATTTAAACAATAGTCAACAGTCCCTATTTTCACCTCATTCATTATGGTGATGTCTGAGATCTTCTGTAAATTGGCTCATCAAGCTAGTCATTAGTGTCAGACAAACTACATGATCATCACTTTACGTGATGATCACTTATTGATGTGTGTTTTGAATGTTTTACCCCTCAGGTTAAAACACATGACTAAAAATACTATTAAAGCCTGCAGAAACCATACCTGCAACTCTATTTTCTGACACTGAAATATGTAATTCATGTGATTAGTGCAGATCTGGGGAGTTTTTATTTGAATGTATATCTGAAGGGAAATGTCTTCATAAAAGTTCATGACATAATCTTTTTATCTTTCCTCCGGATGATGCCTAATAAAGTAGTGCAGGGATCCTTGCTAAATTTAAAGACACCATGTGTTTGCTGTTAAAGTAATCCAGTATAAATTTAGCAACTTATATTTGATTTTTTTTTTTTTTTTTTTTTTTCTTCAGATCTGGTCCTGTGGGCGTCAGTATCACACAGTGATCACAGTTCACACCTGCAGTGAAGCTCCTCCCACAATAAATACTGGGAATATTCACATCATCCTACAAGAGAAGGACAAACTCCAGGTGTAGCAGCTGAAATCTGTGTGACTGTTAAAGATGGAGTTTATTAAAGAGGAGATTGAAGACATGAGTGATCCAGAACCATCCAGAGTAAAACATGAAGATACTGAGGAACAAATAGGTTGGTGTCCATTCTTGATTCTTCATTGTTGACTGCTTTGGTAGCTGTGAAATAATAAGCAGTAAATTAATGATTACTGATGTAGAAATGCTTATATAATTTTAATGATCATCTATTACTTTTAATCATAATCTTGTGGG
Organism: Ancherythroculter nigrocauda; assembly: GCA_036281575.1. Classification (NCBI taxonomy): domain Eukaryota; kingdom Metazoa; phylum Chordata; class Actinopteri; order Cypriniformes; family Xenocyprididae; genus Ancherythroculter; species Ancherythroculter nigrocauda. Next base: position 42,240,387 of record VTFQ01000013.1, read on the forward strand.
CTATAACAGTTGTCAAATACATTTTGATCATATTAACGAGAATGACTCGTTCCTTCTCAGATGACCACTTTTCTAGGCGTGGTGTGGGACTCGAAGGTCATGCGGGCTCATCTCTGAATGACAAAACTGAATTGAGCACATCAAAGATCTGATACCTGATTTCTGTTGCTTCTATTAAATCAGGGTTCACTTGAACTGATTCTAATTTTATGTCTATTTTAGATCAGATGGAAGTGCAAGAGCAAAGAAAAGAACTGGAGGAAATTGAGGAACATCATAACTTTAAAACTCAAGGAACTCAAGCATCGGGTCTCAATAAACATCTGCTTCGTCACTCTGGAGAAAAACCATTTAACTGTGATCAATGTGGTAAAGATTTTAATTTCTCATCAAATCTAAAACGACACCTGAAAGTTCATTCAGATGAGAGGCCTTATGTGTGCTCTCTCTGTGGAAAGAATTTTTCATGGCTGAACAGTTTTAAACTGCACCAGAAAACACATAATGAAGTGAAAGATCATGTGTGTTGTGACTGTGGGAAGAGCTTTACTCAATCTACTCACCTCAAACAGCACCAAAGAATTCATACTGGAGAAAAACCTTACAAGTGCTCATATTGTGACAAGAGATTCACTCAGCCTACACACCTGAAATTACATGAGCGACTTCATACTGGAGAGATGCCGTACTACTGTACTGAGTGTGAGAAGAGTTTTAGACATTCAATAAGCTTTCACAGGCACATGAAGAAATATCATAAGTTTGCAGTGAGCAACATTTCATTTTCATATAAAATACAGTAAAGCAAATGTTGTGAGATGAACAAAATATGGAGTTGCTCCCAAAAGCACAATATTATCTAGTTTAACTTTGAATTTGGTGAAATGCTTAAGAAAGACTTGTTTGTTGTCTGATCAAGAAACTGAAAGAGTGGTGTTTGAACCTTCAGAACAAATTCTTACAGTGTAAATAATTTGTTTCTTTCTTACTGGTTAGTTTCCGAATATCTGTCAGGATGGGTTGTGTCCTGAGCAGGACTTTCTAGAATTAGATATATTGATGTCATTTACTCATTTAATAAGTACAGTGTTGTGTTCTGATAGTACATGCAATTATGGGGAATAAACAGGGAAAGAAACATTTTGTCTTGAGAAAACATGTTTAAACTGTGATTGTTTAATGTAAAAAATTTACTTCAGCATCAATTCTGAAAAACACCTGAAAGTTCACACTTTTTCACTTTTACCTGTTTGATTTGTTCGTTTTCATGCCAGTAAAAAAATGATGGGCTATTAACAGACCATATCAAATTTGGTTTTAATATTATTTCATAAAGGAGTGCACATTTAGTAAAATATTGATAAATGCATTTTTGAGAATTATTATTTTCCTCTAAAATAATGTATTGATAAAATACTGTTACTGTCATACTGGGGCAAAAATTACATCAACAGTCAAGATATAAGGGCAAAGATTTCCCTGTAATGATTTTTTTTTTTTAACTTTTTTATATTTGTGTGATGTAGGAACAATACAAGCAAATATCATACAATCTGGCAACCTACACTGCCCTGTCAAACAAACAAAAAAAATAAGTTACTGTTTGGGTTTAAATATGCAAATGCTTAAGAGTTTATGACTGGATCATTATTGCAGTGATTACTATGTTTCTAGCATGTTATTTGTTTGGCAACAGTTCTTTTAACCCTAACTGATGGAGTGTGCAGCTTTTAATTTCTTAAACAACCATGTAGGAAGACACATCATGGCCATATTCCAGGATTCATCAGTCTCAAATTGTGAAAGAATGGATGGGAGAGAGCATGAAGAATCATTTCCACATTTTCACTTTCACCTCTTGGTGGAAATAAATATTGTGATATTATTTTCATAAAGAGATGCATCAGTTTTTGTTCAAGATCTTGTATGAGTGTGAAAAGATTCTTCATGCTCCCTCATATTCCAATTTACAAAAAAATATCCGATGGAAAATGAGTCTGCACTGAGTTCATTATTAGATGGTATTATCATTCATTCATTCATTCATTATCATTCACTGTACTGTATTAATAGAAAGCCAGTTAATATAAAGATTTTTAACTATTTTTTCCAAAATTAAGTTTTAAGTCTCGTGACGATGCACACTTACACTTTCTAGAGCAGTGGTTATGGTTAAAATATATTGAACTGTGTTCATACAGAAATACAATGTTATAGTGATCAGTGAGCTACACATACACAGTTTGTTTGTGCATCAATAATAACAGAGGACTTACACATGCCTTAAGTATTACTAAAGAGAGAAATGCTTCTCAAGATAGTAATTCTGTATAGACTTTATTCAGAGTAGCAACACTGTAAGGGATAGACTTACCATGTTTTCAGTGACATCCGTGGTATAAAAATCTGTATAAATCTCCTAGATCACTTATAATTTTCCTCAGCTCATGTTGTCTTAAGTTTTTTGTCTACTGAAATTTCTTGGAAAGATATTTAGCAGTGTTTCAATCTAAAAACACATTAAATAAGAGCATAACCCATTGAAGAGATGTAAGTCTATCCATCACAGTTTTGCTTTCATTCCGCTTAAAAATCAAATATGGTGCTGATGTGGATACGATCTGTTAGCAGTGACTTTCAGAGTTTCAGGTGTGTCTTCAGGTAGTATTAAATGTTCTTGCTCTTGCTTATCAAACCAAGGTTAAGCAAAATGTGTTGTGGCCCGTTTGATTCATGAATTATTGTGAATTATGAGGGAAACTGTAAGGCTAGAGTGCCTTTTTTCATACTGCTTTTTGTTGCTTTTTTTTGTACAGCAAGATTCTGAGAGAAGTTTGTGTTGTTTATTTGTCTTCTTTCTCTCTTTTAGGTTTATTTCACAAATCAGTCTTAAGACTATCCCAGATTGCATTATTGAGCTGCTTGCGCTGATATATCTTAAAATATGCCAGTGCCATTGTTTTGTCTCAAGATGCACTTCAGTAATGTATTTTTCTAAGGCATGTTTATAAAAGATATGTCCTAATTGAACCAGGACCTAATTCTGGCTTAATCTCAGCCCTGTCTGTGAAACCAGGCCCATATTTTGTAAATAAAACCCCTTTTGTTTACAACTAATCTGGTGTCATCATCTTCAGTCTGGGACAGATGATTGAAGTGTGTCCTCACTTTTTTTTATTTCCTCCTTTTTCCTCCCGATGTCAGTGTGTGACATGAAAGTGCCGCCAGAACAATTAGAGCGGATTGCAGTATTTTGATGTTGTACATCGATCGTTCTGTGCAGCTCCGCTTGTTTCACTACTGGAGGAATCACCGTTTTAAATGATTGAGAATAGGCCCTAGTGCAAAACAACATAAAGAAACAAAACCCTGTGAATGTCAATTAGCAAATTAAGAGTTGACAAAAATGACAGAGTCATAATGTTTAACTGAGCTGCTGAAAAGCTTCTTTATCTCATTCAATAGTCCCTGTTTTCACCTCATTCATTATGGAGATGTCTGAGATCTTCTGTAAATTGGCTCATCAAGCTCCTCATTAGTGTCCAACTACAGGATCATCACTTTATGTGATAATTACATATTAATGTGTGTTTTTATGTTTTACCCCTCAGGTTGAAGTAAAAATACTATTAAAGGCTGCAGAAACGTACCTATAATCCCGCTGTATTTATGCTTTTCCACCTTCTGTCAGAGAGTGAATTTGCATTATCATTCATCATGTCTACCATTTTTTTTTCATAAAACATTTTACAAAACAAATAGTATTTTTATGATCATTGTACAGTTTAAAATGCTTTCAAAACAACTTTGCTACTAAAACAAAAATGTAGAATTTAATTTTTAGAAGAATTGTTACTTATACTTACAGCCTTCCTCTATTCAGTCTGTTCATACTTTTAAAGTGGATTTCTGTCGTCTTGTTAGATTTCTGATTATTTTAGGTATTAATTGAAGAACATAAGCTGTGCCCTGTTTCATCCTTATAATATCCTGGGTTACAAAAAAATGAGCAAACTAGAGCTGTTTTATACACTACTAGTGACCATCAAAATCCTTTTTATTTGAACTAAATTAAAGACATCATATGCGTTTGCTGTTAAAGTGATCCAGTATACATTCAGTAACTTACGTACTAGAGCATGTACGCACATGCGCACTCTTCAAAAACAGTGCTTTAAATCTCTTGACAAACTAAAATATATAAATGACATTTGTATATATTTAAAAAAAAAATATATATATATATATATAGTACTTAATGTCAGCTTGCTTATTTTGATCAAGATAAGGAATTATTAAGTCCACATGTCATAAAAACAAGAAACTTTGCTTCTAACCACAGCTCGAGAGCTGTCCTTTCAACCACACAAGTTTGCGATGCATGCGAATGTTCATTTGAACTGTGGTTTCAGGAGACACCAAATCATTGAACTATGTAAGTAATGACAGAATTTGCAATGTTAGTTGGCTAACGATGCTTTTGGGAAACACACCCCTCGTCCTGTGGGCGTCAGTATCACACAGTGATCACAGTTCACACCTGCAGTGAAGCTCCTCCCACAACAATTCAGCAATAAATACTGGGAATATTCACATCATCCTACAAGAGAAGGACAAACTCCAGGTGTAGCAGCTGAAATCTGTGTGACTGTTAAAGATGGAGTTTATTAAAGAGGAGATTGAAGACATGAGTGATCCAGAACCATCCAGAATAAAACATGAAGATACTGAGGAACAAATAGGTTGGTGTCCATTCTTGATTCTTCATTGTTGACTGCTTTGGTGGCTGTTAAATTATAAGCAGTATATGAACTATAACTGATGCAAAAATCCTGATATAATTTCAATCATCATCTTTTATATACTTTTAATCATAATCTTTTGGGCTATAACAGTTGTCAAACACTTTTTGATCATATTAACAAGAGAATGACTGAACTGAATTTAGCACATCAAAGATCTGATACCTGATTTCTGTTGATTTCTGCTGTTAAATCAGGGTTAACTTGAACTGATTATGATTTTATGTCTATTTTAGATCAGATGGAAATGAAAGAGCAAAGTAAAGAACTGGAGGAAATTAAGGAGGAACATCAGAACTTAAGAATTCAAGAAACAAACGCCAAAAAGCTGCACACCTGCACTCAGTGTGGAAAGAGTTTCACACTAAAAGGAAACCTTAAAACACACATGAGAATTCACACTGGAGAAAAACCATTTACATGCACTCAGTGTGGAAAGATTTTTTGTCGAGCATCAAGTCTGAATAAACATCTGCGTGCTCACTCTGGAGAAAAAATATTTAACTGTGATCAGTGTGGTAAAGGTTTTATTTCTCCATCAGATCTTAAACGACACCTCATAGCTCATTCAGATGAGAGGCCTTATGTGTGTTCTCTCTGTGGAAAGAGTTTTTCATGGCTGAACAGTTTTAAACAGCACCAGAAAACACATGATGGAGTGAAAGATCATGTGTGTTGTGACTGTGGGAAGAGCTTTACTACAGCTTTCAATCTGAAAATGCACCAAAGAATTCATACTGGTGAAAAACCTTACAAGTGCTCAAATTGTGACAAGAGTTTCACTCGGTTGGGACAACTGAAAGCACATGAGCGAGTTCATACTGAAGAGAAGCTGTTCCACTGTACTCAATGTGAGAAGAGTTTTAAACATTCAGAAAGCCTTCTTGGGCACAAGAAGAAATATCATAAGTTGTCGCAGTGAGCAACATTTCATTTTCATGTCAAATACAGTAAAGTAAATGTTGTGAGATGAACAAAATATAGAGTTGCTCCCAAAAGCACAATATCATCTAGTGCAACTTTGTTTGTAGTCTGATCAAGAAACTAAAAGAGTGGTGTTTGAAGCTGCAGAAAAAATTCTTACAGTGTAAATAATTATTTGTTTCTTTCCTGGTTAGTTTTCAATATCTGTCAGGATGGGTTGTTTCCTGAGCAGGACTTTCTAGAATTACATATATTGATGTCATTTACTTACTTTGTGTACTATATTGTACTATAATATGTTCTGATAGTACATGAAATTATGGCCAATAAACTGAAGAAAAGTTTAACTGTGATTTTTTTAAATGTAAAAACTCATTGAATGTAAAAACTTTACTTCAGCATCAATTCTAAAAAACACCTGAAAGTTCACGCAGATGTCTAATATGTGTTTGTGGAAAGAGTTTTACTTCACTTTTACCTGTTGGATTTGTTCATTTTTATGCCAGTCAAAAATGATGGGCTATTAACAGACCATATCAAATTTGGTTTTAATATTATTTCATAAAGGAGTGCACATTTAGAAAAATATTGACAAATACATTTTTGAGAATTAATGACAGTTTCCTCTATAATAATAAACCTTTACACTTTTTCCTTTGTTACTTCTCCTCCTGACCCCTAGACGGGTAAAAGGACGCAACAATTAAATATAAGAATCTACACACAGGAAATGACGATGTACTCTTTAATCTTGGGCTTTATTGCTCAATGTTTGAATGAATGATTCAATGACTCACTCAAAAAGCCTTATGGTTTGTTTGACTTGAAGCGTCGCTGCGCAAACCGATTGGTGTATGACATGAAAGTGCTGCAACAACAATTAGAGCGGATTGCAGTATTTTGATGTCGTACATCGATCCATCTGTGCAGCACCGCTTGTTTCACTACTGGAGGAATCACCGTTTTGAATGATTGAAAATAGGCCCTAGCGCAAAACAACATAAAGAAACAACCCTGTGAACATCAATTAGCAAATTAAGAGTCAACAAAATAGACAGAGCCATAACGTTTAACTAAGCTGCTGAAAAGCTTCTTTATCTCATTCAATAGTCCCTGTTTTCACCTCATTCATTATGATGTCGTCTGAGATCTTCTGTAAATTGACTCATCAAGCTCCTCATTAGTGTCCAACAAACTACCGGATCATCACTTTATGTGATAATCACCTATTAATGTGTGTTTTTATGTTTTACCCCTCAGGTTCAAGTAAAAATACTATTAAAGGCTGTGGAAATGTATCTATAATACAGCTGTATTTCTGCTTTTCCATAAGCGCCATATTCTGTCACAGAGTGAATTTGCATTTTCATTCAGCCTGCCATTTTTTTTTTCATAAAACATTACATACATAATCATTTATTATACTCAAATGTGAGGTTCATCATTTTAATGATTTTGGTTTTGTCAAAACTGGTATTATTTGGAATGTAAAGTTGTTTAAATAGTATTTTTATGATCAATGTACAGTTTAAAATGTTACCAGACATTGAATTTGCTTCAAAACAACTTTGCTACTGAAACAAAATGTAGAATATAATTTTTAAAAGAATTGTTACTTATACTTACAGCCTTCCTCTATTCAATCTGTACATATTTTTAAAGTGGTTTTCTGTCGTCTTGTCAGATTTCTGATTAGTTTAGGTATTAATTGAAGAACATAAGCTGTGCCCTGTTTCATCTTTATAATATCCTGGGTTACATAAAAATGAGCAAACTAGAGCTGTTTTATACACTACTAGTCTGTGACCATCAAAATCCTTTTTATTTGAACTAAATTAAAGACATCATATGTGTTTGCTGTTAAAGTGATTCAGTATAAATTCAGTAACTTATCTTTGATTTTTCCAGATCTGGTCCTGTGGGTGTCAGTATCACACAGTGATCACAGTTCACACCTGCAGTGAAGCTCCTCCCACAACAATTCAGCAATAAATACTGGGAATATTCACATCATCCTACAAGAGAAGGACAAACTCCAGGTGTAGCAGCTGAAATCTGTGTGACTGTTAAAGATGGAGTTTATTAAAGAGGAGATTGAAGACATGAGTATTTCAGAACCATCCAGAATAAAACATGAAGAAACTGAGGAACAAATAGGTTGGTGTCCATTCTTGGTTCTTCATTGTTGACTGCTTTGGTAGCTTTGAAATAATAAGCAGTATATGAATGATAACTGATGCAAAAATGCTTATTTACTTTTATTCATAATCTTGTAGGCTATAACAGTTGTCAAACACGTTTTCATTATATTAACAAGAGAATGACAGAACTGAATTGAGCACATCAGATCTGATACCTGATTCTGCTATTAAATCAGGGTTCATTTGAACTGATTGATTTTATGTCTATTTTAGATCAGATGGAAGTGAAAGAGCAAAGCAAAGAACTGGAGGAAATTAAGGAGAAACATCATTACTTAAGAATTCAAGGAACAAAAGCCAAAAAGCTGCACACATGCACTCAGTGTGGAAAGAGTTTCACACTAAAAGGAAACCTTAAAACACACATGAGAATTCACACTGGAGAAAAACCGTTTACATGCACTCAGTGTGGAAAGAGTTTTTCTGACGCATCTAGTCTCAGTTATCATCTGCTCCGTTACTCTGGAGAAAAACCATTTAACTGTGATCAGTGTGGTAAAGATTTTAATGCATTATCACGTCTAAAAAAACACCTGAAAGTTCACTCAGATGAGAGGCCTTATGTGTGTTCTTTCTGTGGAAAGACTTTTTCACGATTGGACAGTTTTAAACGGCACCAGAAAAGACATAATGAAGTGAGAGATCATGTGTGTCGTGACTGTGGGAAGAGCTTTACTGCATCTGGTGATCTGAAACAGCACCAAAGAATTCATACTGGGGAAAGACCTTACAAGTGCTCATATTGTGACAAGAGTTTCAGTTGGTTGGTATCACTGAAATCACACAAGCGACTTCATACTGGAGAGAAGCCGTATCACTGTACTCAGTGTGGGAAGAGTTTCAAAGATGCAGCAGGTTTAACAATTCATCTGTTTATTCATTCTGGAGAAAAGCCATTTAACTGTGATCAGTGTGGTAAAGTATTTAATTCATCATCACATCTAAACCGACACCTGAAAATTAATTCAGTTGAGAGGTCTTATGTGTGTTCTTTGTGTGGAAAAAGTTTTTCACGACTTAGCTGTTTTAAACATCACAAGAAAACACATAGCTAACTGAGAGTTCATATGTGCTTCGACTGTGGGAAGAGCTTTACTACATTTAGTCATCTGAAACGACACCAAAGAATTCATACTGGAGAAAAACCTTACAAGTGCTCATATTGTGACAAGAGTTTCGCTTTGTCTGGAAACCTGAAATCACATGAGCGAGTTCATACTGGAGAGAAGCCGTACCACTGTACTGAGTGTGAGAAGAGTTTCAAACATTCAATAGCCTTCTTGGGCACAAGAAGAAATATCATAAGTTGTCGCAGTGAGCAACATTTCATTTTCATGTCAAATATAGTAAAGTAAATGTAGTGAGATGAACAAAATATAGAGTTGCTCCCAAAAGCACAATATCATCTAGTGCAACTTTGTTTGTAGTCTGATCAAGAAACTAAAAGAGTGGTGTTTGAAGTTGCAGAAAATAAAAATTCTTATAGTGTAGTGATGTCATTTACTTATTTACTAAGTGTACTACATTGTGTTCTGATAGTACATGGAATTATGGGCAAGAAAAATAAAACTTTTTGTCTTAAAAACATGTTAAACTGTGATTATTTAATGTAAAAACTCATTGAATGTAACATTATTCAGCATAAATTCTGAAAAATACCTGAAAGATCACGCAGATATCTAATATGTGTTTGTGGAAAGAGTTTCACTCACTTTTATCTGTTTGATTTGTTCATTTGTATGCTAGTCAAAAATCATGGCCTATTAACAGACCATATCGAATTAGGTTTTAATATTATTTCATAAAGGAGTGCACATTTAGAAAAATATTGATAAATGTATTTTTGAGAATTAATGATAGTTTCATCTAAAATAATGTACTTTTAAAATACTGTTACTTTTATCTGTCATACTGGGCAGAAATGACATCAAAAGTCAAGATATAAGTTCAAAGATTTCCCTGTAATGATTTTTTCCCACTTTTTCATATTTGTGTGATGTGCAGGCTGTTTGTAAGGGGAAGCAGCGTTGTGCGAGGTAAAGTGGGAGAACATGAATATGGAAACTCATATGGAAAATGTGGACAGGTTGTGAAACTCAAATGTTCTAATTGATGGTGAACACAACACTGACTCTGGTGGGTGTCATGTGAGGAAAGAAATGGTGAAAATTCAAAACGTTAAGATTTCAGAAGGGTTGACACAGACAAAAGCAACAAAGATGGTTAAGAAAGTAGATCAAAAAGAAAATAGGTAAAATACTTACTAAAATACTTTCATCAAATGAATCAATATGCCGTGTGCAATCATTATAATATCACCACTAAATAAATTTTTGCATAATTTAACTCCCTCTACCATGTCACTGTCACACTGGGGCAGAAATGCCATAAAAATGCAAACAAAAACAAAAGCAAACAATTATTTTTTTAAATGACATCAAAATGAAAGATTTAGAGGAAAACCCCCTGTAATGAGTTTTTATTATTATTATTATTATTATTATTATTATTATATTTATATGATGTATGATCAATACAAGCAAGTTTCATAAAACCAAGCAACATATACAAGCAAAATGCTGTTTTCTGGACTGAGTATGATCCCAATATGAAATTGATTTTAAGCAACAGCTCCATAAACAAGTTATTATTGTGTAGCTTCAATTTTAGACACACGTTGAAAAGATTGTTAATGATAACATTTGATTAATCCAGTTTAGGGGTCTAGATTGTTTAAGTCATATTTATAAATATAATGTATTTGCTCCCTATCAGAGACGAAATGTGATTTACTTAAGAATTTGCGGCCCCTTTAAGAAACATGACACCGTGCGCACTGAGGATGCGCAGAAGAGACACGAGACGAGTGCTGAAACTTTCACCATTTGAAGCTGAAAGCGACGCTGTTAACGACCGTGAATGAAGGACATAAGTGGAATATTTTCTTTGGATGTCGTATATTTCAGTCTGCAGATGAGAGATGTTTCTGAAGTAATGAATGAGGTAAAAACTATGAATGAGGGAACTACTGGAGACGAAGAGGCTTTTCAGCAGCTCATTTAAACATGGAGGTTCTGTTAGACTTGATGCAATGATGCAAAATCGGGTTTATTGCTTAATAAAATATGATCTGATAATAAATTAAGGACATATGGAGTTTGAATGATAATAAATGTCCATTTTAATAAAATAAATTTATCATAACAAAATAACACAAACCGTTAAAAAACAATTTCCAGTATCTCTGAAATATTGAAGCGCAAAATCTAAGAAAAAGGTTAGTAAAAAATTAAATCAAAAGTTTAGTAAGATCTTAACAAAATCTAATTAAAATATTGAACAAAAATCTAAGTATAAGTCTGAGTAAAATTTTTGCCTAAGGAAAGATGAGATCTCATTGCAAAGAACAGAAATTGAGTCAAGACTGAGAAACTATGTGGCAAACTATGTTCACATACTATGAAAACTGGACACATACACAATTTCATATCCCCAAGACCAGTAAACCACAAAAAGTAATTAAGGCAAAATTTTAATACTAAATTGCAGGCAGCTCAGCATCTTAAAAGTACAAAGTACATTTTAATATATTGTTAAAATGTCCAATGAACACATCGTGTGATGGAAGATTAATGATCTAGTTCCTCTTTTCTTAGAAATCCAATTTGCATGTGAAATTAATAATATCTTGAGAAGGTACCCTTTGGCCTTTGTTCCAGCCATGTACATGTCTACTTCTGCAGACGAGGCATTTAAAAATATCTTTACTTTAACTTAATTATTTCTGCATATGCCAGGGGAATTTTCAGAATGCATTTGTGTGCAGCAGAATTAGAAAAATGACACAATTTGACAATATAGCTTTGAAAAACTGCTCATGAAGAGAAACACTAAATATTATATATTTATATTGTAAGACTGATATTGGACTATCTGGACCGAGAAAGGGCTATTCTTTGAGAAAACAAAGGAAATTAACATTTGAACTCTCTCTTGCAAAATTAGCATCCCCATCCGAGACGCAATCACACCTCAGCATTGCCTTAGTCTACATTTCCCTTCCTTCACCCCCCTCTTCCCCCGTCTCTTCTCTCTACATGCAGAGATGACCTGAAATTCACCCAAAATCTATATGGTTTAATGTGAACAGTTATCATGCAACATTATACATGTTTGATATCATTTGAAATGTCTCAGTGCGACTGGTACAAAGGTCTTATTCCCATAGAAGTAAACCAGAAGGTAATAAAGGTTTAAAGATTTTAGAGATATTTTGCTCTCTGTAATGGGTGTGTCCATCTTCACCGGGTCTTTCATGCAAATGGACTTCTGTCCCTAAAAAGGTGTAAACTACTCGTCTAGGACCCTGATTAATACAAATTACCATTGTAAACTCATGTTTCCATTTGAAAGAAGTTTCTGTCTTGGTCTAAGTATTTAAAGAGATGTTGCAGGAAGCTCAGCGCTCGATCCTGTAATCAGATCAGATCAGCCCACATTGCTGGGTGTCCTTCAGGGTGTTCTGTGTATTTTTCTAATGTCAGGTATGCATCTTTTTAGTCTTTTTCTGAGCATTTGATGTTTTGTATTGATCATCTTTAAATTGATTATGTAATTGGCATGATACATTTACCTGACTAATAAATTGTTACATTTGGCTTTATTCTGACTTACTCTGAAATTATTGACTTCAGTAGATTACGATGTATCCGTTGTTACCGCAAATCTATGACCAGGGTTAAGTACATACTAGATCTCGGATTGTATGGAGCATGGGGCACATCTGGCGAGATACTAAGTTTCTGCTTGACTTTAAATAAGTTGTTATGCAATTGCATTCACTGTATGGGGCTAGACAAAGGTGTACTGGTCATAACCTCTGGTCATTGCCTCTACTTTAATTAAGTTGTTATATAGTTATTTTATTAACTGTATGGGGCCAGATAAATTACTATCGAGGGGCAACATTACCTCATAGTACTGGTCATAACCCCTGATTATTGTCAGAGCTTTAACTAAGTTGTTATATAGGCCATTGTATGGGGCTACATGGGTACCTTTTAACAATAGCAAGCATTGGCAGCATTGTTAAATTGCTGTAGCCATAACCTCTGGTTATTGATCAGACTGGCGAGTTTGTGATCGTGGGCCCGCATAACAGCTGGTGCGAGGACATTGTGCAACTCTGAGAACCGAATGAACGAGTACAATAAGAGTAAAGAGTTAAATAGAATAATCAAATGTCTAGATAAATTAGCGTATAAATTGTCAATTATCATTTGGCATTCGAACCTAAATTCGAGGTCATAATAAAATGGAGTCAGATAAACCTTTAATTGGAATTAAACTATTTTGCCACACTGAAAAGACCGAACGCGCAAGAAACCTTCCCCGCCCAGTGGGAAACCGCTGTTGGGCTGATTGGGCGGGCCTTACAATATTTCCTTCGGACCAAAATATATGATTTCTATAAAAACTATAATTAAGATGTTAAAACATAAACAAATGTTGATATTTTCTTCACATTCATCACTTTGGAATTAAATAATTAAACAAACCTTGTGGTAAATGCAACTAATATGTAACCACATCTAAATTCTCTATATTTCTATCATAAAGCAGACATGTGTGTTTTATTTAAATTCAGTAACTTTTTTTTTTTTTTTTTTCCAGATCTGGTTCTGTCTTCCTGATCGGATTGCAAAAAGGAATAAATCACCCTTTACAATCTGAATATAACTGTAATCAGATCTAGTTAATTCATTCCGATTATTAGGGTCTATGCAAACACAGCTTGCTACAGTTCACACCTGCAGTGAAGCTCCACCCACAACAATTCACCAATAAATACTGGGAATATTCACATCATCCTACAAGAGAAGGACAAACTCCAGGTGTAGCAGCTGAAATCTGTGTGACTGTTAAAGATGGAGTTTATTAAAGAGGAGATTGAAGAAATGAGTGATCCAGAACCATCCAGAATAAAAGATGAAGAAACTGAGGAACAAATAGGTTGGTATCCATTCTTGATTCTTCATTGTTGAATGCTTTGGTGACTGTGAAATATTAAGCAGTATATAAATGCTAACTGATGCAGAAAAGCTTATATAATTGTAATCATCTTTTTAGATACGTTTAATCATAATCTTGTAGGCTTTCATAGATGTCAAACACATTTTGAACATATTAACAAGAGAATGACAGGATCTATTATTTTATTTTGATTTTATATGTCTATTTTAGATCAGATGGACGTGAAAGAGCAAAGAAAAGAACTGGAGAAAATTCAGGAGGAACATCATAGCTTTAACAAAACTCAAGGAACAAAAGCCAAAAAGATGCACACCTGTTCACAGTGTGGAAAGAGTTTCACACAAAAAGGAAACCTTAACAAACACATGAGAATTCACACTGGAGAAAAACCGTTAACATGCACTCAGTGTGGAAAGAGCTTTTCTCAAGCATCAGGTCTCAATAAACATCTGCTCCTTCACGCTGGAGAAAAAACATTTAACTGTGATCAGTGTGGTAAAAAGTTTATTTCATCATCTCATCTAAGCAAACACCTGAAAGTTCATTCAGATGAGAAGCCTTATGTGTGCTCTTTGTGTGGAAAGAGTTTTTCTGGGATGAACAGTTTTAAACAGCACCAGAAAACACATGATGAAGTGAAAGATCATGTGTGTTTGGACTGTGGGAAGAGCTTTACTATACCTTTCTATCTGAAACAGCACCAAAGAATTCATACTGGAGAAAAACCTTACAAGTGCTCATATTGTGACAAGAGTTTCAGTCATTCTGGAACCCTGAAATCACATGAGCGAGTTCATACTGGAGAGAAACCTTACAAGTGCTCATATTGTGAGAAGAGTTTCAATCAGTCTGGAAACCTGGAAACTCATAAACGAGTTCATACTGGAGAGAAGCCGTACTGCTGTACTCAGTGTGGAAAGAGTTTCAGAATAAAAGAATCTCTTACCAAACACATGAGAGTTCACACTGGAGAGAAACCATTTACATGCACTCAGTGTGGAAAGAGTTTTCCTCAAGCATCAGGTCTCAATAATCATCTGCTCCTTCACTCTGGAGAAAAAACATTTAACTGTGATCAGTGTGGTAAAGATTTTATTTCATCATCATATCTAAAAAAACATCTGATAGTTCATTCAGATGAGAGGCCTTATGTGTGTTCTCTCTGTGGAAAGAGTTTTTCACGGCTGGGCAGTTTTAAATTGCACCAGAAAACACATGATGAAGTGAGAGATCATGTGTGTTCAGAGTGTGGGAAGAGCTTTACTACAACTAGCCATCTGAAATGGCACAATCGTATTCATACTGGAGAAAAACCTTACAAGTGCTCATGTTGTGACAAGAGTTTCAGTCTGCTTAGAAAACTGAAATCACATGAACGAGTTCATACTGGAGAGAAGTTCAACTGTACTCAGTGTGAGAAGAGTTTTAAAACTGCCAAAGGTCTCGGTATTCATTTAAACGTTCACTGGAGAAAAATAATTTAACTGTGATCAGCTGTGAACTGTGATTTAACTGTGAGTGTATAAAGAGTTTTACTATATCTGAAACAACATTAAAGAATTCATACTGGAGAAAGTTTTAATCATATCATTCAAACTCTAAAAATATTTCAAGTGAGCAGCATTTGTTTTATGTCAAATACATTAAAGTAAATTCTTTGAAATAAAATATGGAGTTTTTACTAAAAGCACAATACCATCTAAATTTGGTGAAATGCTTGGAAAACTATAAGGTTAACAACTCATACAGTGTAAATAAATTCCTAGTTTTATTTTTTGTCAGGATGGATTGTGTGCTTAGCAGGTCTTACTTGAATAAGATATATTCATGTAATTTACTTATTTGTCAAGTGTACTAAATTGTGTTCTGATCGTACATAACATTATGAGAAATCAAACTGAAACATCTTTGTTTTGATTGACCTATTTAATGAACACTGAGAATCACCCAGTTTAGTGTTAGTGAGAAGATGAGGAGAGAACAGTAAAACAGGACTAAAAATAGCATTACCTATAAAGGATCCTAATGCTATATGGTTATTTATTTTCATCACTGTCTCAGTTGAGCATCATTTTTTTGTTTGCTATACTTCACTCTGGATTCTTTAGGAAATCAGTCACAACTTCGGCACAGGCTTTGCAAACAGACTTTTATCTATGTTATAATCAAAACTTTTACAACTAGTTAACCTTGAGAGCTGTAATAGTACAAATGTGCTAAAAGCTTTAAAGAGAGTTCCACATGTAATACTTATTTCATATGAAAACTTTAGCCAGCAGTCACAGCAGTGGGTGATTAAAATTAAGTCTCACAGCCGACACACCCCTTCAAACAGAATATTTAAATTAGAGGGCTAAAATTCATACAGGATTGAAACAAACTGAGGGTGAGTAAATGATAACAGAATTTTAATTTTTGGCTGAACTATCCCTTTAAGAATACGGGGCACCTTTAAGAAACCTGACACTGCGCGCACTGAGGATGCGCAGAAGAGAGAAGCGTGAGAGAAGAGACGAGTGAAAACTTTCACCAGTTGAAGCTGAAAGCGCCGCTGATCCTGAATGAATGATAAATGTGTAATATTTTCTCTGGATGCCGTATATTTTCATTCTGCAGGTGAGAGATGTTCTCAGATTACAGTATAACATTAACCAGCATCTACGTGTTAAAGTACATATGTAACGAAGTGTGTCCTGGTTTATTATTAAGAGTGTAATAATATGTTGGCAGAGAGTTTTTTGTTGTTGTTGTTTTACATAGGATACCAATAAAATGCGCTTAATGTGTCGCTTTACAGAAGATCTCAGACTTCACCATAATAAATTAGGTGAAAACAGGGAACTTTTGGAGACAAAGAGGGTTTTCAGCAGCTCAGTTAAAGGTGCAATATGAAATATTGGTCCTGTTGTTTCTCTCTGTTTCACAGACAAGGTTTAAGCATATACTAGACTAAAATACATTACTGAGCTGTTTTAACTCAAAGGCAACTTGCACTGACATATCTTAAAATATCTTAGTGCCATTGTTTTGTCTCAAGATGCACACTTTTTTTTCTAAAGCATGTTTATAAATGCTACTTAAATGTCCTAATTGGACTAAGGCCTAATCCTGGCTTAATCTAAACCCTGTCTGTGAAACCTCATACTTTGGACAAAAAGTAAACAAACTTTGTTTTAAATGCAACTAATATGTAACTGTATCAAAATTCTCTATATTTCAATCAGAAAACAGACATGTTCAGTTAATTTAAATTCAGAAACTTTTTTTTAACACTCTTTTACCCAGAACTGGTCCTGTGGGCGTAATTATCACACACAGTTCACACCTGCAGTGAAGCTCCTCCCACAACAATTCACCAATAAATACTGGGAATATTCACATCATCCTACAAGAGAAGGACAAACTCCAGGTGTAGCAGCTGAAATCTGTGTGACTGTCAAAGATGGAGTTTATTAAAGAGGAGACTGAAGACTTGAGTATTTCAGAACCATCTACAATAAAACATGAAGATACTGAAGAACAAATAGGTTGGTGTTCATTCCTGATTCTTCATTATTGACCGCTTTGGTGGCTGTGAAATAATAAGCATTATATGAATGATAACTGATGCAGAAATGCTTATATAATTGTAATCATCATCTTTTATATACTTTTAATCATAATCTTGTAGGCTATAACAGTCGTCAAACACATTTTGATCCTATTAACAAGAGGATATTAACAGGACTAAGATTTGGCACATCAGAGATAATTTTATGTCTATTTTAGATCAGATGAAAGTGAAACAGCAAAGAAATGAAATGGAGGAAATTGGGGAGGAACATCATAACTTTAACAAAACTCAAGGAACAAAAGCCAAAAAACTGCACATCTGCTCACAGTGTGGAAAGAGTTTCAGACAAAAAGGAAACCTTAACAAACACATGACAGTTCACACTGGAGAGAAATCATTTAACTGTGATCAGTGTGATAAAGATTTTATTTTGTCATCACAACCAAAAAAACACCTGAAAGTTCATTCAGATGAGAGGCCTTATGTGTGTTCTCTCTGTGGAAAGAGTTTTTCATTGCCTGATAGTTTTAAACTGCACCAGAAAACACATAATGATGTGAAAGATCATGTGTGCTTTGACTGTGGGAAGAGATTTACTGCATCTGGTGAACTGAAACGACACCAAAGAATTCATACTGGAGAAAAACCTTACAAGTGCTTATACTGTGACAGGAGTTTCACACTGTCTGGAAACCTGAAATCACATGAGCGATTTCATACTGGAGAAAGACCTTACAAGTGCTCATATTGTGAGAAGAGTTTCAGTCAGTCTGGAAACTTGGAATCTCATGAGCGAGTTCATACTGGAGAGAAGCCGTATCACTGTACTCAGTGTGGAAAGAGTTTCACACAAAAAGGAAGCCTTATGACACACATGAGAGTTCACACTGGAGAGAAACCATTTACATGCACTCAGTGTGAAAAGAGTTTTTCTCGAGCATCATCTCTCAGTGTTCATCTGCTCCGTCATTCTGGAGAAAAACTATTTAACTGTGATCAGTGTGGTAAAGATTTTACTACATTATCAAATCTAAAACAACACCTGATAGTTCATTCAGATGAGAGGCCTTATGTGTGTTCTCTCTGTGGAAAGAGTTTTTCACGGCTGGACAGTTTTAAACTGCACCAGAAAACACACGATGAAGTGAAAGATCACGTGTGTTGTGACTGTGGGAAGAGCTTTACTACATCTGGCCATCTGAAATGGCACCAACGAATTCATACTGGAGAAAAACCTTACAAGTGTTCACATTGTGACAAGAGTTTCACTTATTCTGGAAGCCTGAAATCACATGAGCGAGTTCATACTGGAGAAAGACCTTATAAGTGCTCTTATTGTGACAAGAGTTTCACTAAGTCTGGAAACCTGCAATCTCATGAGCGAGTTCATACTGGAGAGAAGCCGTACCACTGTACTCAGTGTGAGAAGAGTTTCAAAAGTACCAAAGCTCTCAGTATTCATTTACACATTCACTCTGGAGAAAAATAATTTAACTGTGATCAGTGTGGATAAAAAGCTTATTTCATCATCACATTTAAAACAGCACATGAAAGCTAATTTAGTGAACTATATGTGTGTTCTTACTGTGGAAAGAGCTTTTCAAGGCTGAACAGTTAAAAAAAAAAATGATGTGAGAGATCATGTGTGTTGTGAGAGTACGGAGAGTTTTACTATATCTAAGTTACTAGATCAAAGTATTCGTACTGGAGAAAGTTTTAAACTAAGTTTTAAACATTTATCATCCCCCAGAAAACATTGCAAGTGAGAAGCATTCATTTTGATGTCAAATATTTTAAAGTAAATTCTCTGAAATAAAATATGGAGTTTTTACTAAAATCATCTAATTTTGGTGAAATGCTTGGAAAACTAGAAAGTTAACAGCTCTCACAGTGTAAATAAAGTCGTTGTAGTTTTATTTTATGTCAGGATGGATTGTGTGCTTAGCAGGTCTTACTTGAATAAAATATATTCATGTACTTCACTTATTTCTCAAGCGTACTAAATTGTACATAATCGTAATCGTACATAACATTATGAGAGATCAAACCTGAAACAACATCTTTGTTTTGATTGATCTATTTAAAGTTGTAGTCCGTAACTTTTTTTGGTTTAAAAATGATCCAAAATCAATTTTTTGTTCAGGTACATAACCAGCCAGTGTTCAAAACTATCTCATTATCTTAGCCCGATTAACAACAGGTAAGCTTGTAATAATATTTTAAATATATAATCATACTGGTGGGTTTCTGATGGAAATTCGAGCATGCAGCAGTTGGTCTTTGTGTCATTACGTCACGTCTGTAAACAGAAAGGAACGAGTCCCTGCTAGTAGGCTATATCATGTGATGGATCATTTATAACTTTTTCTCACAGCAGCTGCAATTAAACTTATCATTTTGATTGCGGATTGTAATCCAGAAAGATCCAAATGACAGTCATCAGTGACAACTGGAGATTCAGCCGTGGTCAAAAAGCGAAACACTTCAGACTACAGAATGGCTACAGAAATTGAAATCTACAGGTAACACAAATACACACTAAATACACAGTCACGCAATGCTGATACTGTTAACATTAACAATTATAGAACAAAGTATAACAATAATAATAATAATTTGCATGTGATCCGAGCTAAACGATCGTTACATTGTAATGCTTTTTTCCTCAGTTGGGCAAAACAAAAGTAGCAGATTTTTTTACTTACTTGTTCAGATGAAAATTCATATTTTGTTCATACTTCCAAGATGTAGAATCTGGGATTCCAAAGTACAGTATCCACACCGGTGCAGGTCACTGACAGCAACAGATTCATCCACTGAGGAGCCATGTCGTTGCACAACTCGCGTAAAGATATTAATTGTGCAAATGCAATAGACCCTTTTCTCAGACTGTTTCTACAGTCATCAATATTGTAAACCCTGCAAAAATTTTTTTATTTTCATTAAAAAAAAAAAACGTATGTGCATTTACACTATACTTATATTACCTAATCCTTACCTAAGCATCACATTACATAAAACTAGTTTACGCTGCTGTGAGGGTGTTTCTAATACAGCAGCTATGACATCTTTCTCTCTTCTGACTGTCGTTATAAATCGTTCTCTATTTTTTTCCTCTTTTTGAAAATTGTGAAAACACTATTGTCGAAAACACCATTGTTCCTTTGCTATTTGAACAAATGGAAACACACACACACACACACACAAAAATGTATTCTCTCATTCACCTATATATAATTTTACCCAACTATGACGACTTCCGCTTTAAAAAAAAAAAAGAAAGAAAACGGAAATGTGAAAAGGGTCTATAGAGGGTATGCACGTGACGTCACCGTCGACTGTTACGACTGCGGTCACGTCCACTGAGTGGCAAAAGACTGAGCGGCAACGTTTGTTTTCAGCGTGAATGTCGCGAAAAACGCACAAAACACTTCCAAAACGGGAAAGAGCTTTTTGATTGACTGTACAAATAGCTTTGACACAAAACCTGAGGTATATATTTAAAAACTGCAGAAAGCAACAGAAAAATAAGCAAATGGATCACTGAAATTCACAGAAACAACTGGACTCCAGCAGAGAAACATGGATTTGCAGTTATCATTTTGTGTCAAATTGTTGGATTTTGAGGTAAAATCATACCGTATATATTGTATTGTTATATATTATGTTGACAATTCGTTAGTTTTAGTCGCGTTTTCGCAGTTTCCTCTATTAAATCCAGTCATGCAGCAGGTTCTTTTGCCACTCAGTCCAGCTGAGGGAGCGCGTTTTCGGCGGGAAAGTGACGTCGTTGCATACCCTCTATTGCAGGTTTCGGCACCTTTAAGAAATATGACACCGCGCGCACTGAGGATGCGCAGAAGAGAGAAGCGCGAGAGACGAGGCGAGTGCTGGAGCTTTCACCAGTTGAAGCTGAAAGCGGCGCTGTGAACGATCGTGAATGAAGGATAAATGTGGAATATTTACTCTGGATGCTGTATATTTTCAGTCTGCAGGTGAGAGATGTTCTCAGATTACAGTTTAACATTAACCAGCCTCTACGTGACAAAGTACTTATGTAACGAAATGTGTCCTGGTTTATTATTAGAGTGTAATATGTTGGCAGAGAAGGTTTTTTTTTTTAAAGACCCGTCTGTTGACATCACTAAAAAGTGCTTAATGTTCGACTTTACAGAAAATCTCAGACATCATAAATGAGGTAAAAACAGGGAACATTTGGAGACAATGAGGCTTTTCAGCAGCTCAGTTAAACATGATGGTCCTGTTGTTTCTCTCTCAATTCAGTGGGCTGCGATGTTATTATTTATAAAACGATTATTGATGTATCTTTTTTTTCTATACAGATTTTCTCTTTTGACACTTTGTAACTACTTGGTACTTTTAAATCAAAGTATTTATAATGATCTAAAATTAATTACTTAAAATATCTTTTATTAATAAAACAAATGGGTGTGATTTGGCAAGACAACTGGAAGGTTACATTTGCCAGTATATGTCCCAGCATTGCAATGAACCAACAGGAAAAGAAATGTGTGCCTGTAGCAGCATACAATAAATCAATACAAACTTAAGCATTCTGAACCACTATAATAAAATATCCTCCTGTTATGTGCAATATAACAATAATATAGCAATAACATAACTTAACAAATAAGGTAGCATTTCCCAAAACCATTGTAAGCCTAAGTTGATTGCTACCCCTTTATAAAACCCCATATGAAAATCTCGAAGGAACCAGTGGCGAATTAGACTTCAGAGTTCTGATGTCATACCTGCATTACTCATAATTAAAGCCATTCAGAATAAATTCAATAACTTCTCTTTGAATTTGGCAGATCTGGTCTCTCCCACAACAATTCACCAATAAATACTAAGAATATTCACATCATCCTACAAGAGAAGGACAAACTCCAGGTGTAGCAGCTGAAATCTGTGTGACTGTTAAAGATGGAGTTTATTAAAGAGGAGACTGAAGACATCAGTGATTCAGAACCGTCAGGAATAAAACATGAAGATACTGAGGAACAAATAGGTTGGTGTCCATTCTTGAGTCAATAATTCTGTGAAAAAATAAGCTGTATATAAATGAGAAATGCATGTAAATGATCATAACCGTGTATATAACATTATATGCAGATAACATTGTATAAATCATCATAATATGTATGTTTTAATCATTTTAACGAGTGAATAACAGAACTGACCTTTGCACATCAAAGGTCATTGACAATCAGACAGATACCTGATGTCTTGTTTTCTGCTAAATGTTCTTTTGAATTTTCATATATTTTCCACTTGAACTGATTTTAAGTACTTAATATGTTTATTTTAGACCAGATGGAAGTGAACGATCAAAGACACAAACTACATGATGTAAAGAAACACTGTGAATTCACAATTCAAGGAACAAAAGACAAAATGCTGCACACCTGCTCACAGTGTGGAAAGAGATTCCCATATATATCTGGACTCAGAATTCATCTGCTCTGTCACTCTGGAGAACAACTATTTAACTGTGATCAGTGTGATAAAGATTTTAAATTGTCATCAAGTCTAAAACGACACCTGAAAGTTCATTCAGATGAGAGGCCTTATGTGTGTTCTCTTTGTGGAAAGAGTTTTTCTTGGCTGGTAAATTTTAAACAGCACCAGAAAACACATAATGAAGTGAGAGATCATGTGTGCTTTGAATGTGGGAAGAGCTTTACTGCATCTACTCAACTGAAACGGCATCAACGTATTCATACTGGAGAAAGACCTTACAAGTGCTCATCTTGTGACAAGAGTTTCACTCAGTCTGCACACCTGAAATCACATGAGCGACTTCATACTGGAGAGAAGCCGTACCACTGTACTCAGTGTGAGAAGAGTTTCCGGGATCCAACAGTTTTAAAAGTTCATCTGCGCATTCACTCTGGAGAAAAACCATTTAACTGTGATCAGTGTGGTAAAGAATTTATTTCATCATCAAATCTAAAACAACACTTGAAAGTTCATTCAGGTGAGCGGCCTTATGTGTGTTCTTTCTGTGGAAAGAGTTTTTCACGGCTGGACAGTTTTAAACTGCACCAGAAAACACATGATGAAGTGAGAGATCATGTGTGCTTTGACTGTGGGAAGAGCTTTACTGCAGCTTTCAATCTAAAACAGCATCAAAGAATTCATACTGGAGAAAAACCTTACAAGTGCTCATACTGTAACAAGAGTTTCACATTGTCTGGAAGCCTGAAAAAGCATGAGCGAGTTCATACTGGAGAGAAGCCGTATCACTGTACTCAGTGTGAGAAGAGTTTTAGACATTTATCAAGCCTTCACTTTCATATTAAAAAATGTTGCAAGTGAGCAACATTAGTTTTCATGTTAAATACAAGTACAAGTAAATTCTCTGAGATAAAATATGGAGTTTACACTGAAAGCACAGTATCATCTAATTTTGTGAATTTGGTGAAAAGCTCAGAAAACTTAAAAGATTTAAGATTTGAAGTTTCACCAGTCAACATGTTGTGGCAGTATAGATATTTTCTGTACTGCCTCTGTTCATGCTCTTTGTCACCGCCTGTCACCTCAACTATAAGCATCAGGATTGGAGGAAAGGACTAATTAAAGGTGCTCTAAGTGATCCTTGGTGGATGTAACTTCCTGTTGACGTTTGAAGTGTTGTCAAACAAAACAGAGGCTAGATAGACCCTCCCTCCTCCTCCTCCTCCCCCTCCCCTCCGTGCTTCCTGAAACAGTCAGAAACGCGCATTTAACATCATTCTTGTCGGTTATTGGCTGGAGCATGTTTATTATGATTCGTGGTCCAGGCTGCACCAGTTTGTTTTTATTGCCGTTTTCGACTACAGAGACCACGTTTTTTTTACAGTGTGTTCAGGGGACAGGCAGCTAGCAGATAGTGAGGAGATGTTTGCTGTATGTAACAAAAAATGTTTTGGCCTAAAAACGCGTGACATCACTTAGAGCACCTTTAAGGGGAAGAGTGAAGGTATATATGGACGAGGTTTAGAGACTGGAGGCAGGTTCAACTGACCAGAGACGTTACGTTCCCTTTGGAAGCAGTCCTTGTGGGTGGATTTTACGTTTCCGGGAATCATGGCGAGGAGGTGGGGTGCTACCTGTGTAGCCTGTCGCTAGCAGGCGTTGTCATCAGCCGGTGAATGCTCTTCATCAAGTTTGGAGACTGGACTGGAGAGTTGTACTATTCTAGTGATGGGCAGATCGAGGCTTCGTGAAACACTGAAGCAGTTGAAGCAAATGTGCCGTGATGTGTCGAGGCTTCGAAACAATCTGACAACCGTCTCCACGGTGACCCCTAGTGGTCAGAACAGTGTAAATGCAACAAAACTCAGGCCAAACATGCATTAAAAATACCCTTTAACAAATGTATTGCAGAAGTTTTATTGAAAGTAAAATCAATCAAATGCAATTACCTAATCATCTAATAAGATTAAATATAGAGTGTCTGTATAATATATGTTCTTTTATCAATTTTCAAGGCTTGTTTTCTTTGTTCCATGGCTCAAGCTAAACAGGCCAATAAGAGATTAATAACTACCATTATTCATTTTAATTACTCTAATGTCTAATTAAAACATCTACAAATGTATAAAACTGATCGGAGATCAGGTAAAACCATAGAGTAAAGCCCTAGACACTTGTTCAATAGTTCTCAGTGAATCTACATGATTCATGGGTTCACTTTATCATTGCCCACTATCAGTGAAGCATTGAAATTTCGAACTGTTTTGAAATGTTTCGAAACAGTGATGACGTAATGAAGCCTCGTTTACTAAAATCACGTGACTTTGGCAGTTTGATACACGCTCCGAATCACTGATTCGAAACAAAAGATTCATGAAGCTTCGGAGCTAACTTTATATATTTATTTAACTTTACAGTTGTAGTGCGCTGTACGTTTGACTGAATTGTTTGCTTGTCTTTATTTCTTATTGTATAGCTTCTCATATTTTATACTTATTCTTTTATAATGGTTATTATTGATAATTAAAACTGACTTTTAACAAAAAGAGAAGGTTGTTTTGTCTTATTTCATTTTATTATAGGCTACATACAGTGAAGATAATCAGAGTAAATATGCACATATTGCCTGAACCACACATTAATAGGTTTCATATTTTTTAAATAAATTTTTTAATAACAATCATTCCCCCTGTATATGAACATTTTGAATGCTTATATCTTCTAAATGCAAATTTTGTCATTGGAGCACACTAGCTTATTGAGAACAATAAAGACTAACATATTCATATTAAAAAGCCAAAAAACTTTAATTGTGATTTTTAATGGGGACTTCAAGGGATAGTTTACTCTGTCAATCATTTACTCACCCTCAAGTTGTTCAAACATGTATGAATTTCTTTCTTCTGTTAAACACAAAAGAAGATATTTTGAAGGATGTTGGAAACCAAAGAGTTGATGGACCCCTTTGACTTCCAGTTTAAAAAATACTATGGAAGTCAATGAGGTCCATCAGCTGATATTCTTTAAAATATATTGACAGAAGAAATAAATTCATACAGGTTTCAACTTGAGGGTGAGTAAGTGATGACAGAATTTTAATTTTTGGCTGAACTATCCCTTTAAGAATATGCAGCACCTTTAAGAAATATGACACCGCGCGCACTGAGGATGCGCAGAAGAGAGAATCGCGAGAGAGGAGGCGAGTGCTGAAGCTTTCACCAGCTGAAGCTGAAAGCGACGCTGTAAACGATCGTGAATAAGGAATAAATGTGGAATATTTTCTCTGGATGCTGTATATTTCCAGTCTGCAGGTGAGAGATGTTCTCACATTATAGTTTAACATTAACCAGCCTCTACGTGTTAAAGTACTAATGTAACGCAATGTGTCCTGGTTTATTATTACAGTGTAGGGTCTTGTCGGTTAAAATGTGCTTAATGTTCCACTTTAAAGAAGATCTCAGACATCACCATAATAAATAAGGTGAAAACAAAAAAACTTTTGAAGACAATGAGGCTTTTCAGCAGCTCAGTAGTAAACATGTCCTGTTGTTTCAAAAAACAGTACACGCATACACTACTGATGACAAAATTTGCGTCACACGCACTGTATGCTGACCCTCACGTATGCGTAGAAAGTACTTTGGGCTTAAGGAGACTGCTGTCTATTTTTTTCATATATATTCGTAATTTCAGAAAGGGAGACCAGCACTTCAGGCTGCAGATATATCACAAACTGTAAACATAGCAGCGTATGCTATTGTTTTGAATCATTTATGCTGATCACTTTCTATATTCCACTCGGCTCACGTTAATATTAAACATATTAAATATTAAGCCTTGTTTCTCCCAAGTTTTTTTTTTTCTCTATTTTAACACCTATTTGCCACCTGATGTCACCTGTTGGAGTTTGGGTTCCTTGACGCTGTCGCCTTTGGCTTGCTTAGTTGGGGACACTTGACATTTGACTTGACATTTGATATTCAACAGTGCTTTGATCTGCCTGCATTGACACTATTCTTAAGAGCTGCTGTGCAGCCAAAATTATATACCAGTTATCAATGTAAAGCTGCTTTGACACAATCTGCATTGTAAAAAGTGCTACATAAATAAAGGTGACTTGACTTGACTAAACATTCACCCAGGAACACTCAGGTACATGACGTAAAATTAAAATGGCCTTCTATGTGTACCCCTTTGACTTCTTTGCTCTTCTTCCTTCTTGTTTTGCTATTATTCTTGTGCTTTGACTTGTTTACTAAACTTGAACAGCCAATCAGAGTTATCTGTCTCACATGACAGCCCGATGCTGATTCTACATGCTGAATCAGCCCCAAAAAACCTGAAAAAAAAAAAATTCTGACTGAAACATCCAGACAGGGGTATTCAGCAACATTTCAGCAGGTTCAAGATAATTCATGTTAGCGCAGAGAACATTATTCATTATTTTAATAAATTGACAGCGATAAATCGTATAGTAATAATCTGCGTTTGCATGTATGTGGTTGTTCTGAACACTGTCTCAGGAAACTCCTCAGTTTAAATAAGCAGAACGTGGAAGTAGTTGTCGTTTTCACTATAGGTGTGTGTAATTCAGTATAAATTCAGTAACTACTCTTTGAATTTGGCAGATCTGGTGTCTCTCCCACAATAATTCAGTATTTATTATACTGGGAATATTCACCTCATCCTACAAGAGAAGGACAAACTCCAGGTGTAGCAGCTGAAATCTGTGTGACTGTTAAAGATGGAGTTTATTAAAGAGGAGATTGAAGACATGAGTATTTCAGAACCATCCAGAATAAAAGATGAAGATACTGAGGAACAAATAGGTTGGTGTCCATTCTTGAGTCAATAATTCTGTGAAAAAATAAGCTCTGTAAATGATAAATGATAGAGAAATGCATGATAACCTTGTATATAACATTATATGCAGATAACATTTTATAAATTATCATAATATAGCTGTTTTAATCATATTAACAAGTGAATGACAGAACTGACCTTTGTACATCAAAGATATTTGATACACAGACAGATACCTTATATCTTGTTTTCTGCTAAATGTTCTTTTGAATTTTCATAATTATCCTCCTTGAACTGATTCTACACTCTTAATATGTTCATTTTAGATCAGATGGAAGTGAAGGATCAAAGACACAAACTAAATGATGTGAAGAAACACTGTGACTTCAAAATTCAAGGAACAAAAGACAAAAAGCTGCACACCTGCTCACAGTGTGGAAAGAGTTTCCCATATATATCTGGACTCAGAATTCATCTGTGCGTTCACTCTGGAGAACAACATGTTTAACTCTGATCAGTGTGATAAAGATTTTAATTTGTCATCAAGTCTAAAACGACACCTGAAAGTTCATTCAGATGAGAAGCCGTATGTGTGTTCTCTCTGTGGAAAGAGTTTTTCATGGCTGTGTCATTTAAAACAGCACCAGAAAACACATGATGAAGTGAGAGATCATGTGTGCCTTGACTGTGGGAAGAGCTTTACTGCATCTACTCACCTGAAACAGCACCAAAGAATTCATACTGGAGAAAAACCTTACAAGTGCTCATATTGTGACAAGAGTTTTGCTCAGTCTGGAAACCTGAAAAAGCACGAGCAAATTCATACTGGAGAGAAGCCGTACCACTGTACTCAGTGTGGAAGGTATTTCAGCGATACAAAAGGTTTAGAAATACATCTGCGTGTTCACTCTGGAGAAAAACCATTTAACTGTGATCAGTGTGGTAAAAAGTTTATTTCCTCATCAAATCTAAAACAACATCTGAAAATTCATTCAGGTGAGAAGCCTTATGTGTGTTCTGTCTGTGGAAAGAGTTTTTCAAGGATGAACAGTTTTAAACTGCACCAGAAAACACATGATGAAGTGAGAGATCATGTGTGTCATGGACTGTGGGAAGAGCTTTACTACAGCTGAGGCTCTGAAACTGCATCAAAGAATTCATACTGGAGAAAAACCTTACAAGTGCTCATACTGTAACAAGAGTGTCACTCGGTTAGGACACCTGAAAATACATGAGCGAGTTCATACTGGAGAGAAGCCGTACCACTGTACTCAGTGTGAGAAGAGTTTCAGAGACTCACTAGGTTTAAAATATCATCTGCTCTTTCACTCTGGAGAAAAACCATTTAACTGTAATCAGTGTGGTAAAGATTTTATTTCATCATCAAATCTAAAACAACACTTGAAAGTTCATTCAGATGAGAAGCCTTATGTGTGTTCTCTCTGTGGAAAGAGTTTTTCACGGCTGGACAGTATTAAACAGCACCAGAAAATACATGATGGAGTGAGAGATCATGTGTGTTTGGACTGTGGGAAGAGCTTTACTACAGCTGAGTTTCTGAAACAGCATCAAATAATCCATACTGGAGAAAAACCTTACAAGTGTTCATATTGTGACAAGAGTTTCACTCGGTTAGGACACCTGAAATTACATAAGCGAGTTCATACCGGAGAGAAGCCGTACCACTGTACTCAATGTGGAAGGTATTTCAGCGATCCAAGAGGTTTAGAAATTCATCTGCGTGTTCACTCTGGAGAAAAACCATTTAACTGTGATCAGTGTGATAAAAAGTTTATTTCCTCATCAAATCTAAAACGACATCTGAAAATTCATGAGCGAGTTCATACCGGAGAGAAGCCTGTACAACTGTATGCAGTGTGAGAAGAGTTTTAGACATTCATCAAACTTTCATCACTCATATGAAAAAATGTTGCAAGTGAGCAACATTAGTTTTCATGTCAAATACATTCAAGTAAATTATCTGTGATAAAATATGGAAGTTTATACTAAAAGCACAATATCATCTAATTTTAAGAATTTGGTGAAAAGCTCAGAAAACTTGAAAGATAAAAGATTTGTAGCTTCACATTGCTGAAGCTTTACACTGTAAATAGTGTTTTGTTTTTCTGTCAGGATTGATTGTGTGCTTAGTAGGTCTTATTTGATTTATTCTGCATTCAGTTAATTTACTTATACTAAGTGTACTTTATTGTTCTTATATTCATGTAATTATGAGAAATAAAACAGAAACAACATCTTGTCTTGATCTATTTAATGAACACTGAGAATGAGTTGTTTAGTTTTAATTGAGTTTAAACATTCTATCTTAAAGGTCCCGTTTTTCGTGTTTTTTTGAAGCTTTGATTGTGTTTATAGTGTGCAATATAACATGTGTTCATGTTTCGAGTGTAAAAAAACAGTATTTTTCACATAATTTACTTATCTGTATACCGCTGTTTCCACTGTCATAAAAACGGGCTGATGACTTCCTTGTTCTATGAAGTCCCTCCTTCAGAAATACGTAACGAGTTCTGATTGTGCCAGCGGTTCCTGTGTTGTGATTCGACAGCAGCTTAGCGCTCCTTGCCCGGAAAGGTCACGCCTCTTACCATAACGTGTGCTGCACATAGTTTTACATGTGGATTATTGTGGTGGTGTGCCGAATGAACACAAAAGACAATAATTCCCGAGAGACTGAACTCTTTAATCTCCACAAGCAGCGACAGAAAATGTACAACGTTAGCACTCACTCAGAAGAGTACCTCATACGGAAAACAGCCATATACATAAACATAGTCCCCTCTTGTGGCCATTATGTGCACTGCAGTCCAACATTAACTATTGCAGTAAAGATACCACAATTATAATTTTCGGGAACGAGTTAAACATAAATTGTAACCATTGATCTCTAAGTACAGCGTCCCTGGGAAGGCCAAACAAAGGTGATTGGACTGCGGGATGAAAATAACACCGTTTCGATGACATGGCGACAAACACACTCTACAAACGCAACTCTTGTGTATTCCTGTGGGCGGAGGTTAGTCAAAAAACTGTTTTAGTGACGTCATTAAAGAAGGAAGTAGAGGGATGTAGTCCAAACTGGCCGTTCGATGTAGGCGACTTCTGTTAAATAAAATATCTCGCTTGGCATTGAACTTTGAGCTTTAAAATTTTACAGATTTTATTTATACTCTAACAACAACATTACACACTAACTAAAGTTTGAAACATGGGATCACGAAGAACGGGACCTTTAAAGGCACACTGTGTAGTTTTTCGCCACTAGAGGTCGCCTATTCAAAACAGGCGTAGCTTGATGATGCTTAGATTGAGCCAAACTTTTATTATGCCACAGTCACCACTTCCGCTTCTTCCTGTCAAGCGTATGTGGGGTACAGCAGCACTGTTTTATCATATTAGATACATTTGTGTGTATTGGAAATTATGTTATAACATTACTCTGTGCATTCGCTCTGTGATATTAGGCATGGTAAAACATGATACTCGCAGTAAATCAAGAAAACAAGATTTAAACAAGACTTACTGTGTTGAGTTATATAACATGATTAGTTTTCTGTCGATGAATGTATGCAAACAGTTGTTCCCTTGTCTAATAAAACAACTATTAAAGCGTCTTTGGTGTTTCCGTGGGTTATACAAAATAAAACTGGAAATTGAGGGTAACGCTGGTATGATGTCATTGATAGGCGACACACGGATACACTCCGTGTCCTATGTAAAAATAACTTATTTCTCTGGATTTAAACATTCTTGGAAACATTTGGGATAATGTAAGTGCACAAGTCAATATTTTAATCCAAAATGTTTACATAGTGTGCCATTAATACTGTGATAAATATGTTTGGAATGCACAATATTATTGTTAACCAAATGTTCAGGTTTTGTATCATACAAAGAGGTTGGACTTGATTTTTATCTTTATTTTATATTGACTGCATATAGGAACAATAAAGATCCAAAGCTTCAGTTCACCAGATTTGGTGGATGTAATAGAATCTATAAAATATTAGATGGTTTAAAAGATTTCAGTAATATTACTGCAGTGAGTTGTACAAATATAAAGGATTTACAGGATTTCATAACAGGGAAAAACAACTTGTTCAAAAACTGAACAGTATGTCTCAGAAAATACAATTAAAACAGAAGCCAAAAATTCACCAGAAGAAAGAAATTCATACTGGTTTGGAACTAATTAAGGGTGAGTGAATGATGACCTAACTTTCATTTTTGGGTGAACTATCCCTTTAAAAATATGCGGCAAATTTAAGAAACATGACACCGCGCGCACTGAGTATGCGCAGAAGAGAGAAGCGTGAGAGACGAGGCGAGTGCTGAAGCTTTCACCAGTATAAGCTGAAAGGGACGCTGTTAATGATCGTGAATGAAGTATATATATGGAAAATTTTCTCCGGATGCCATATATTTCCAGGCTGCAGGTGAGATATGTTCTCAGATTACAGTGTTTAACATTAACCATCCACTACGTGTCAAAGTACTTACCTAACGAAATATGTGCTGCTTTATTATTAGTGTAAAAATATGTTGGCAGAGAGTTTTTCACAGTCTTGTCTCTTGACACCGTTAAAATGTGCTTAATGTTCCACTTTACAAAAGATCTCAGACCTCACCATAATGAATGAGGTAAAAACAGGGAACTTTTGGAGACAAAGAGGCTTTTCAGCAGCTCAGTAAAACATGATGGTCCTGTTGTTTCCTTTCCCCAGTTTCACAGACAAGACTTTAACGCACAATATGTAAAATTTTTAGATTAAAATATCTGAAAAACACTAGAACAATGTTATGTATTTTGTTTCCAAGAATGTTTAAATCCAGAGAAATATGCCATTTTAACCAGGACATGGATGCCTATCAATGACATAATACCCGCATACCCTCAGTTTGCATTTTTGTAGAAATTATGGAAATACCTAAAATGATTTAATAGATTATCCCCCGATTTCACAGACAATGCTTAAGCTAATAATAAACTAAAATGCATGTTTGAGCTGTGTTATCTGAAAGAAACTTGCACTTTCATATCTTAACATATATTTTGTCTCAACGCAATTGTGAACGTAGAGTAGCACTATAACTACTTTCAACACACAAATGTATCTAATGTGATAAAACAGTGCTGCTTTACCCCACATACGGCTGACTGGAAGAAGCAGAAGCGATGATTGTGGCATAATAAAAGTTCCACTGCTCTCGAGCCGTGTGTGTTGCGCTCGTCTCTCATTAGCAATTACTCCAGCAGCCTCTTTTCTGCTTGCACAGCACTCGGCCCTGCTCTATTTCATACTACAGTAACATTAATAATCTGATGTAGATGTGAAGACAACCCCTCCATTATTCCGTGAAATTAAGGTGTAATCAAGCTATGCCTTTGTTTTGAATTAGCGTCCTCTAGCGGCGAAAAATTACATAGTGTGCCTTTAAGCCTAGCACTAGATTAAAATACATTATTGAGATGAAAGCAACTTGCAC
The DNA here is from genome assembly GCA_036281575.1 of Ancherythroculter nigrocauda. NCBI lineage: Eukaryota > Metazoa > Chordata > Actinopteri > Cypriniformes > Xenocyprididae > Ancherythroculter > Ancherythroculter nigrocauda. Next base: position 42,273,692 of record VTFQ01000013.1, read on the forward strand.
TGACATATCTTAAAATTTCTCAGTGCCATTGTTTTGCCTCAAGATGCACACCTTTTTTATAAGGCATGTTTATGTAGCCCCTCCACACCTGCCTGATCCAAGCGGGATGCGAACCCGGGCCCGTCTGCATGGGAGTCGGATGCTCCAATGGTGCTTTCACGTTACGGCTGCGACGCGGCTACCGGAGCTGATATGCGGCCACTCTAGTCAATGCTTGTGTTTACATAAGCTGCGCCGCGGTGCATTTTAGAAGCATCCCAGAAGCGGCTCACTGCGCCGCTTCACTGATGGACGGCGTGTCCAAAACGCACAGCTCAAATACAAAATAAAGTCAAAATAATCATCCTGTGTAAACTCGCGCTCATATTTCACATCACTAGGAGGCCTGAAACTGAAGACAAGAGATTCGAAGTTGACAAACTTGAAAAATTGTTGTTCTTGTCATCCATAACTGGACTTTTAAGTGTATTAACTTAGTCTGTAGGCTAAAGCAATATAAAGTATGGCATAGCAATAAACACAATTAACCAGACAAAATATAATAATTTAGCCCAGAGCCCTTTCTAGGCATAGGCAAACTAGGCGGTTGCCTAGGGCACAAACAGCTGGGGGGCTGAGAGCCCTCGCCCCTCCAAGAGATTTATATATATAAACACTAATAAAATAAAAATAATAATAATTCAGACAGGACCACTTTGGCAAGTTACTTGAGTTTTTTTGAACACAATTATCTTTGGCGGTATGGTTCCTTATGGGGGTTCTTGCTCCAAAATTAATTGAACATACAAGAGCTTAACATTAACCCCCCGGAACCATCAGCTTGGAAATACATAGACAATTAAGGCACTTTGTAAGGTCTTAATAAGCGAATATGGTAATCGTGTAGATATGGCAGTGGGACGTCTATACTGTAGCTTGGTTATGAGGATGAGTGTCTCTCAGCAGTGAGGTCCATGCCAGCTGGGACTTGAAAGCCTTAGTGATCTGAAACAAAAGAAGACGACAACCAGAAGGTGCACGGTAATATGCTCATGCATATAATGGGGAGGGAGGGAGGGTTGCAAGCAGTTTGAGCATACTTACCGAGCAGCAATGCCACGTATATATGTCCCGTGTCTAATAGAAGAATGGTAGTGATTGGAGCGATTGACAGCTGACTGCGTCAGCTGGTCGAAGCACTATGCCTACGTGGCCTGACTGAACTAACACTGCGCTCGATTTATTAATACTATTATTATTATTTCGTACTTTTGCCATTTCAAGACATTATGATTACTTGCATATTATCTGAGTGACAAGTCTCCTGGTGATAGTGGCCGCTGCTGTTAGGAAGAGATTAGAGAAACGAGACAGAAGGCGGCAAGGAACGTCGTCATTATTCGTGCTTACCTGGATTAAGTGTTTTAGTTTCATCATCATGAAAAGGTCAAAGCCATTGGGGCTCAGTATCATAAAAATAAAAATGAGAATGAAGAAAAAGAAAGCGAAATATACATGTATGTTACTAATTGGTTAATTGTTCTGTTCTACTACAAATTAGTCACTTCATCATTGCGAGCAAAACATGACACTGCATATCAGCACAGGACACATAAGTCACGCAGCTGAATCCCAGTAAACACAGAACGTTCCCCTAACGTTTCAATATGGTTCCCATTTGGTTATTTTTGGTTGGAACCAAATAAGAACATTCTGGGAACTTTCTCTATTGGTTCCTCTCTTTTTTTTGTAACCTAAAGGCCAGAACACACCAAGCCGACGCCGACGAACTAGTGACGACAAAAGCAGACTGCGGGGTTTGCTTACGTCGGCAGCGTCTGTGTCCAAAGTTGCCCTGCCACACCAAACCGACGCTAAACAGCCGACGGGCAAGCAGCACATCAGTTCTGCGCCAGCGTGATATGAAATGCCTTTCCGAAACAGCAGGCGGCAGTAGCTGAACAGCCAATCAGAATGATCATATGGCCCGATGGCCCAACAAGATCCAACGCCGATTCAACATGTCGAATCGGCCGAAACAAAGCCGACGAGGACCAACTTCAGCCGACGGTGCGGAACACACCAAGGAAACTTAGTCGGCCGACGAAGAAAAACTGCCCGATGGCCGACCGTCGGCTTGGTGTGTTCCGGCCTTAAAGGGAACGTTCTATTTACATAAAGAAATCTCGCCTAGGGGATCTCGCCTAGGGTGCCAAAAAGCCTAGAGACGGCCCTGATTTAGCCATTAAAAACACGAAAAAATAAAAATCCTGTTGTCTCGCAAATCCAGCCACTTCCAGCATGCTTCTGGTTTGAGTTGACACTATGTAGAGGACGGAACAAAACCTTGTCGGAGCCGCAGACGCGTGCAGTGTAAACGAGGCTTTAAGCGCGAGTGATTTACATGTTAAGTCACTGCAAAGACGTGAATAGACATCCTGCGGTGCGATTCCCGCAAATGAGGCAGCGTGAATGACGCAGCGTGGATTGAGCGTTTCGGGCGAATCAGGCAAGTTGAAAAATCTTAACTTTGGCGATAATTGGCACAGCGTTAACCAATCAGGAGCTTGCTCTAGTAGTGACGGAGACAGAAATCCGAAACAACAATGGAGGACAAAATCATTGTCGCTGTAAGATACATCTTCATACTTTTATAGAAACAGGAATAAAAATGATCTTGTTTGGAAGAAAGTGAATGAGGAGGTCAGACAATCTGGTAAGTTTCTATGGGGTTTTTCAGTTTATGAATAAAATAAAGCCCCTGGTAAACATAACTTGATGATACTTTTACATTTTGTTCTTGCACTCACACCCCAAAATGTCTTATCTAGTTACTTATTATAAATGTACATTTTAAAAAATGAACATAACTGCTTAAAAGTCTGTGTTGTTTAACTTCTCTTTGAATTTGACAGATCTGGTGTCTCCCACAACAATTCACCAATAATTACTGGGAATATTCACATCATCCTACAAGAGAAGGACAAACTCCAGGTGTAGCAGCTGAAATCTGTGTGACTGTTAAAGATGGAGTTTATTAAAGAGGAGATTGAAGACATGAGTGATCCAGAACCATCCAGAATAAAACATGAAGATACTGAGGAACAAATAGGTTGGTGTCCATTTTTGATTGTTCATTGTTTACTGCTTTGGTAACTGTGAGATATTAAGCAGTATATGAATGATAACTGATGCAGAAATGGTTTATATAATTTTTAATCATAATCTTGTAGGCTTTCATTGTAAAACACATTGTGATCATATTAACAAGATAATGACAGGATCTATTATTTTATTTTTATTTTATATGTCTATTTTAGATCAGATGGACATGAAAGAGCAAAGAAAAGAACTGGAGAAAATTGAGGAGGAACATCATAGCTTTAACAAAACTCAAGGAACAAAAGCCAAAAAGATGCACACCTGCTCACAGTGTGGAAAGAGTTTTGCACAAAAAGGAAACCTTAACAAACACGTGAAAGTTCACACTGGAGAGAAACCGTTAACATGCACTCAGTGTGGAAAGAGTTTTTCTCAAGCATCAGGTCTCAATAATCATCTGCTCCTTCACTCTGGAGAAAAAACATTTAACTGTGATCAGTGTGGTAAAAAGTTTATTTCATCATCACATCTAAGTAGACACCTGAAAGTTCATTCAGATGAGAAGCCTTATGTGTGTTCTCTCTGTGGAAAGAGTTTTACTATATCTAGTCATCTGAAACGGCACCAAAGAATTCATACTGGAGAAAAACCTTACAAGTGTTCATATTGTGACAAGAGTTTCAGTCATTCTGAAACCCTGAAATCACATGAGCCAATTCATACTGGAGAAAGACCTTACAAGTGCTCATATTGTAAGAAGAGTTTCAATAAGTCTGGAAACCTGGAAACTCATAAACGAGTTCATACTGGAGAGAAGCCGTACTACTGTACTCAGTGTGGAAAGAGTTTCAGAATAAAACAATATCTTAACAATCACATGAGAATTCACACTGGAGAAAAACCGTTTACATGCACTCAGTGTGGAAAGAGTTTTTCTCAAACATCAGGTCTATATGATCATCTGCGCATTCATTCTGGAGAAAAAACATTTAACTGTGATCATTGTGGTAAAGATTTTATTTCATCATCAAATCTAAAAAAACATCAGAAAGTTCATTCAGGTGAGAGGCCTTATGTGTGTCCTCTCTGTGGAAAGAGTTTTCCACGGCTGGGCAGTTTTAAACGACACCAGAAAACACATGATGAAGTGAAAGATCATGTGTGTTGTGACTGTGGGAAGAGCTTTATTACAACTTGTGAACTGAAACAACATCAAAGAATTCATACTGGAGAAAAACCTTACAAGTGTTCACATTGTGACAAGAGTTTTACTTATTCTGGAAGCCTGAAATCACATGAGCGACTTCATACTGGAGAAAGACCTTATAAGTGCTCTTATTGTGACAAGAGTTTCACTAAGTCTGGAAACCTGAAATCTCATGAGCGAGTTCATACTGGAGAGAAGCTGTACCACTGTACTCAGTGTGAGAAGAGTTTTAAAAGTACCAAAGCTCTCAGTATTCATTTACACATTCACTCTGGAGAAAAATAATTTAACTGTGATCAGTGTGATAAAAAGTTTATTTCATAATCACATTTAAAACAGCACCTGAAAGTTAATTTAGTGAACTTTAAATGTGTGTTCTTACTGTGGAAAGAGATATTTCAAGGATGAACAGTTTTAAAATGAAGAGAAAAAAAAATGGAAATGTGAAAAGGGTCTATTGCGGGTTTCGGCACCTTTAAGAAAAAAGAGACCGCACGCACTGAGGATGCGCAGAAGAGAGAACCGCGAGAGACGAGGCGAGTGCTGAAGCTTTTACCAGTTGAAGCTGAAAGCGCCGCTGTTAACGATCGTGAATGAAGGATAAATGTGGAATATTTACTCTGGATGCTGTATATTTTCAGTCTGCAGGTGAGAGATGTGCTCAGATTACAGTTTAACATTAACCAGCCTCTACGTGTCAAAGTACTTATGTAACGAAATGTGTCCTGCTTTATTATTAGAGTGTAATATGTTGGCAGAGAAGGGCTTTTTTTTAAAAAGACCCGTCTGTTGGCATCACTAAAACGTGCTTAATGTTCGACTTTACAGAAGATCTCAGACATCACCATAATAAATGAGGTGAAAACAGGGAACATTTGGAGACAAAGAGGCTTTTCAGCAGCTCAGTTAAACATGATGATACTGTTGTTTCTCTCTCAATTCTGTGGGCTGCGATGTTATTATAAAACGAATATCGATACATCTTATATATATATATATATATATATATATATATATATATATATATATATATACTATATACTTTTAAAGCAGAGTATTTATAATGATCCATAATTAATTACTTAAAATATAATTAATAATAAAACAAATGGAAGTGATTTGGCAAGACAACCAAGGTTACATTTGCCAGCATATGTCCCAGCATTGCAATGAACCAACAGGAAAAGAAATGTGTGCCTGTAGCATCATACAGTAAATGAATACAGACTTGAGCATATTCTGAACTGCTATAATAAAATAATAGACTAATAACCAACATCCTCCTTTTATGTGCAATATAACAGTAATATATAATATAGCAATAACATAACTTGCATATAGTGTGGCTTGTCCAGGGTAGCATTTCCCAAAACTGTCGTAAGACTAAGTTGATCATAGAACAATTGCCACAATGGTCTCTATGATCAACTTAGGCTTACGATGCTTTTGAGAAACGCAGCCCAGGTTCCCAGGTGTCTCCCTTCAACTTCATAGAAGCCAACAAGCTTCCATATGATAGCTTTTAACGCAGAGAGTGCCGGTCAGATTTCTCGCTCAGCCATCATAGGTCTCTTATGGTGCGTATTCACTGGCGCAGAGCAACGTGAGCGTTCTCAGTAAATTTCTATGGAAGTTGAGCTTCATGCTTGCGTGTGAGCATGAAGCTCAACTTCCATAAATGAATTGAAAACACTCGCACTGCTCCGTGTCAGTGGACACACATTGTTATGTGCCACAGACTGTCCAAGCACTGAACTTTTGCGCTTTAGAGTCCCGCCTTTTACCTTCTGTCAACATTATGTTATTATTTAACCTTTGATTTAGAATCAAATTTTCCCCCCACCCCTACTGAACGCTGTCACCAGAAACTCACGAGTTGTAATAAGCAGAATGCGAAAGTAGTTGTGCATTTTCACTATGGGTGTGTGAAATTTACGTTGTAGAACAAAATGTCAAAGTATAGTCCAGTTATGTTTACCACAGGCTTTTTTACCTTTATAAAAGGTAAATACCCCTTTATAAAACCCCATACGAAAATCTTGAAGGAACCAGTGGTGAATTAGACTTCACCTGCACCACTCATAATTAAAGTCATTCAGCATAAATTCAGTAACTTCCAGGGCCGGATTGGGACTCATTTTCAGCCCTGGAGTTTCATGCCTTAGACCGGCCCACTTTAATTCACGACTGACAAAATTAAAATAATGTAATTAAAACCTCAGTATATAAATCTGCAATAGTGCACTGTTCTCTACAGCCTTGTAATTAATTGTGTTTTTCAAAAATATCTTCAAAAATTATAGTACAAAAAATGCTAAAATTTGATATAGAGTCATTTATTGTTATAATCATGATTTTATAATGTGAACCACTGATTAATTCTCTAGCCATCTAGTGGCTGCAGTTAAAACTTCATGTTATTTTAATTTTAATTTAACTAAGTGTTTGCTTTCCAGTAGATGGCAGCAATCGTCCAGTAAACCCAGGTACATTTTTCATGTCTATCACTATGAATGAAATTGAGAAATGTAGATCTTTATTAAAGTCGATTTAACAAAAAATGTTGCTATTTTATATAAATGTATATACTTAATTTTTTACAAATTGAGGCAAATAAATAACACAAAATACCATAAATCCCCCCAAATTGCTTTACTGTAACTTTACAGTAAAATATTAAAGTATTACGTTTGTTTAAAAACAGTTACAGTATGTTACAAAAACACATTTTACTGTCTGGTTATGTAAGCTAGTTGGACAGAAAAATGAATATTGTTGGCCAATGTGTAATAGCATAGCTAGCAACATAACATAAGTGATAAGGCCCTATATTTTATTATTTGCCTACTATTAGGCCTATTACAATATGAGTAATAGCGGCTTTATCTTTTGCGTGTTTCCCCTCTTCCTTTTTATTTATTTACGTTACTTAAATCAGCCTCCGGTGGCTTAGACCTTTTGCCTTACCATAATTTAGTGTTGATTTAGAATCTTGTCCCGCTCCCCCTACAGACGTCACCTCATCCCTTCTTCTCGTATACTTTTGAGTGAGTTGTCTTCTCCAGGCACACACTCATGATATCATTGACATGATATCATTGATGTTACTTACAAATGAGCGGTAAAAACCTGATCGCGCATTCATTAGTTTGTTTTTTTTCTTGCACGGGTGCCCCGTGCCGCCCCTGGCAAGATGGTGCCCTGGGCCATTGCCCATGTCGTCCAGGCCTAAATCTGTCACTGACTGGTTTTAAGGAAAAAGTTAAGCTACTCAGCTTAGTACATTTGGCCACATCGACAGTTTCTAGAGCATCCATATTTCAACCCAGTGCCATGACAACACCGGCCCTTGCGGCCAAGTAAACAGACCGGCCCACCGGGAATTCTCCCGGTGCTCCCGATTAGCCAATCCGGGCCTGGTAACTTCTCATTGAATTTGGCAGATCTGGTGTCTCCCACAACAATTTACCAATAAATACTGGGAATATTCATATCATCCTAAAAGATAAGGACAAACTCCAGGTGTAGCAGCTGAAATCTGTGTGAAGATGGACTTTATTAAAGAGGAGATTGAAGACATGAGTGATCCAGAACCATCCAGAATAAAACATGAAGATACTGAGGAACAAATAGGTTGGTGTCCATTCTTGAGTCAATAATTCTGTGAAAAAATAAGCTGTACATAAATGAGAAATGCATGTAAATGATCATAACCTTTTATATAACATTATATGCAGATAACATTGTAATCATCATAATATAGCTGTTTTACTCATATTAACAAGTGAATAACAGAACTGACCTTTGCACATCAAAGATCATTGACAATCTCCTTGAACTGATTTTACACTCTTAATATGTTTATTTTAGACCAGATTGAAATGAAGGAGCAAAGACACAAACTAAATGATGTGAAGAAACACTTTGACTTCACAACTCAAGGAACAAAAGACAAAAAGCTGCACACCTGCTCACAGTGTGGAAAGAGTTTCCAACGTAAAGGAACCCTTAACGAACACATGAGAGTTCACACTGGAGAAAAACCGTATACATGCACTCAGTGTGGAAAGAGTTTCTCTCATGCATCAAGTCTCAATAAACATCTGCTCCTTCACTCTGGAGAAAAAACATTTAACTGTGATCAGTGTGGTAAAGATTTTAAATTGTCATCAAGTTTAAAACGACACTTGAAAGTTCATTCAGATGAGAGGCCTTATGTGTGTTCTCTCTGTGGAAATAGTTTTTCTTGGCTGGTGAATTTTAAGCAGCACCAGAAAACACATAATGAAGTGAAAGATCATGTGTGCTTTGAATGTGGAAAGAGCTTTACTGCATCTACTCAACTGAAACGGCATCAACGTATTCATACTGGAGAAAGACCTTACAAGTGCTCATCTTGTGACAAGAGTTTTGCTCAGTCTGCACACCTGAAATCACATGAGCGAGTTCATACTGGAGAGAAGCCGTACCACTGTACACAATGTGAGAAGAGTTTCCGGGATCCAACAGTTTTAAAAGTTCATCTGCGCATTCACTCTGGAGAAAAACCATTTAACTGTGATCAGTGTGGTAAAGAATTTATTTCATCATCAAATCTAAAACAACACCTGAAAGTTCATTCAGGTGAGAAGCCTTTTGTGTGTTCTTTCTGTGGAAAGAGTTTTTCACGACTGGACAGTTTTAAACTGCACCAGAAAACACATGATGAAGTGAGAGATCATGTGTGCTTTGACTGTGGGAAGAGCTTTACTACATCTTTCAATCTAAAACAGCATCAAAGAATTCATACTGGAGAAAAACCTTACAAGTGCTCATACTGTAACAAGAGTTTCACTTTGTCTGGAAGCCTGAAAAAGCATGAGCGAGTTCATACTGGAGAGAAGCCGTATCACTGTACTCAGTGTGAGAAGAGTTTTAGACATTTATCAAGCCTTCACTTTCATATGAAAAAATGTTGCAAGTGAGCAACATTAGTTTTCATGTTAAATACATTCAAGTAAATTCTCTGAGATAAAATATGGAGTTTATACTGAAAGCACAGTATCATCTAATTTTGTGAATTTGGTGAAAAGCTCTGAAAACTTAAAAGATTTAAGATTTGAAGTTTCAGCAGTCAGCATGTCTTATACTGTAAATCGTGGTACTTTTTTCTGTCAGTATTGATTGGGTGCTTAGTAGGTCTTAACTGAATTAGATCTGTTCAATTAATTTACTTTATACACTAAGTGTACTATATATTGGTCTGATTGTACATACAATTATAAGAAATAAAACAAACATATTGTCTTGATCAATCTATTTAATGAACAAAGAGAATGAGTTGTTTAGTTTTAATTGTTTTAGTTTGTTTAATCCCAATCGTTCCCCCTATATAGAATGAACTTTTTGAATGCTTATATTTATATCTTCTAAATGTAAATTTTGTCATTGGAGCACACTAGCTTATTGATAACATTAAGGCTAACATATTCATACTAAAAGCCAAAAAACTTAAACTTTGATTTTTGATGGGGACTTCAAGTGATAGTTCACTCTATCAATCATTTACTCCCCCTCAAGTTGTTCAAACATGTATGAATTTCTTTCTTCTGTTAAACACAAAAGAGTTGATTTTGTCTTCCAGTATAAAAAATACTATGGAAGTCAATTGGGGTCCATCATCTGTTTGGCTAAAGACATTCTTTAAAATATCTTCTTTTGTGTTCAACAGAAGAAAGAAATTTATACAGGTTTGAAACAACTTGAGGGGGAGTAAGTGATGACAGAATTTTAATTTTTGGCTGAACTATCCCTTTAAGAATATGTGTCACCTTTAAGAAATATGACACCGCGCACACTGAGGATGCGCAGAAGAGAGAAGCGTGAGAGAGGAGGCGAGTGTGGAAGCTTTCACCGGTAGACGCTGAAAGGGACGTTGTTAATGATCGTGAATGAAGTATATATGTGGAATATTTTTTCCGGATGCCATATATTTCTAGTCTGCAGGTGAGAGATGTTCTCAGATTACAGTGTTGTTTAACATTAACCAGCCACTACGTGTCAAATACTTATCTAACGAAATATGTGCTGCTTTATTATTAGTGTAAAAATATGTTGGCAGAGAGTTTTTCACAGTCTTGTCTGTTGACACCAATAAAATGTGCTTAATGTTCCACTTTACAAAAGATCTCAGACCTCACCATAATGAATGAGGTAAAAACAGGGAACTTTTGGAGACAAAGAGGCTTTTCAGCTGCTCCGTTAAACATGATGATCCTGTTGTTTCCCTTCCCCAGTTTCACAGACAAGACTTTAATGCACAATGTTAAAATTTTTATTTTTTTTAGATTAAGAACAATATTTGACAAATGTATTATTCATTATATAAATTTTACTAGTAAAATCTGTGTAAAATTCACTGAGAGAGACACTATATTACAGAAAGGAGAACATGGGAAAAGGAGAACCATTTAAATGCTGTAATTTTGCATAATTTACAATGCATAATTATGCATAATATTAGTATGTAATTAAATGTAAAAGTATACTATGTAATCACACATTATTTGTTTGTCAGTAGTAGTAAAAGTAGTAGATTTTTTTTTTTTTTTTTTTTTTTCCATTTTTGTTCCATGGGTAATAGGAGGATTTTACACCTGGCTACCACCCCTACTAAATGCTGTGACCAGAAACTCATGAGTTGTAATGAGCAGAATGTGAAAGTAGTTGTGCATTTTCACTATGGGTGTGGGAAATTTATGTTATAGACAAAATGTCAAAGTATAGTCCATAAATCGAAAATACCGCTTTATAAAACCCCATACGAAAATCTCAAAGGAACCAGCGGTGAATTAGACTTCAGAGTTCTGATGTCATATCTGCACCACTCATAATTAAAGTAATTTAGAATGAATTCTGTAACTTCTTTGAATTTGACAGATCTGGTGTGTCCCACAACAATTCACCAATAAATACTAAGAATATTCACATCATCCTACAAGAGAAGGACAAACTCCAGGTGTAGCAGCTGAAATCTGTGTGACTGTTAAAGATGGAGTTTATTAAAGAGGAGATTGAAGACATCAGTATTTCAGAACCATCCAGAATAAAAGATGAAGATGCTGAGGAACAAATAGGTTGGTGTCAATTCTTGAGTCAATAATTCTGTGAAAAAATAAGCAGTATATAAATGAGAAATCCATGTAAATGCTCATAACCTTGTATATAACATTATATGCAGATAATATTGTATAAATCATCATAATATGTCTGTTTTAATAATTTTAACAAGTGAATAACAAAACTGATCGTTGCACATCAAAGATCATTGACAGTCAGACAGATACCTGATATCCTGTTTTCTGCTAAATGTACTTTTGAATTTTCATATTTATCCTCCTTGAACTGATTCTACATTTTTAATGTTTATTTTAGACCACGTTCATTCAGATGAGAGGCCTTATGCGTGTTCTCTCTGTGGAATGAGCTTTTCTTGGCTGGTGAATTTTAAGCAGCACCAGAAAACACATAATGAAGTGAGAGATCATTTGTGCTTTGAATGTGGAAAGAGCTTTACTGCATCTACTCAACTGAAACGGCATCAAAGAATTCATACTGGAGAAAGACCTTTCAAGTGCTCATATTGTGACAAGAGTTTCACTCAGTCTGCACACCTGAAATCACATCAGCAAATTCATACTGGAGAGAGGCCGCACCACTGTACTCATTGTGAGAAGAGTTTCAGAGATTCAGCAAGTTTAAAATATCATCTGCAGGTTCACACTGGAGAAAACCTTTTTAACTGTGATCAGTGTGGTAAAGATTTTATTTCATCATCAAATCTAAAACAACACTTGAAAGTTCATACTGGAGAGAAGCCGTACTACTGTACTCAGTGTGAGAAGAGTTTCAGATATTCAGCAGGTTTAAAATATCATTTGCTCTTTCACTCTGGAGAAAAACCATTTCACTGTGATCAGTGTGGTAAAGAATTTGTTTCATCATCAAATCTAAAGCAACACCTGAAAGTTCATTCAGGTGAGAAGCCTTATGTGTGTTCTCTCTGTGGAAAGAGTTTTTCATGGCTGAACAGTTTTAAACTGCACCAGAAAACACATGATGAAGTGAGAGATCATGTATGCTTTGACTGTGGGAAGAGCTTTACTGCAGCTTACAATCTAAAACAGCATCAAAGAATTCATACTGGAGAAAAACCTTACCAGTGCGCATATTGTGACAACAGTTTCACTCGGATGGGATCACTAAAATCACATGAGCGAGTTCATACTGGAGAGAAGCCGTACCACTGTACTCAGTGTGAGAAGAGTTTTAGAAATTTATACAGCCTTCACTTTCATATGAAAAAATGTTAGAAGTGAGCAACATTAGTTTTCATGTAAAATATATTCAAGTAAATTCTCTGAGATCAAATATGTTTATACTGAAAGCACGGTATTATCTAATTTTGTGAATTTGTTGAAAAGCTCTGAAAACTTAAAAGATTTAAGATTTGAAGTTTCAGCAGTCAACATGTCTTATACTGTAAATTGTACTTTTTTCTGTCAGTATTGATTGTGTGCTTAGTAAGGTCTTATTTGAAGAAGATATATTCAATTAATATACTTTATATACTAAGTGTACTATATTGTGGTCTGATTGTACATACAATTATGAGAAATAAAACAAACATATTGTCTTGATCTATTTAATGAACAAAGAGAATGAGTTGTTTTGTTTTAGTTTGTTTAATCACAATTGTTCCCCCTATACAGAATGAACTTTTTGAATGCTTATATTTATATCTTCTAAATGCAAATTTTGGCATTGGAGCACACTAGCTTATTGATAACAAAGGCTAACATATTCATACTAAAAGCCAAAAAACTTAAACTTTGACTTTTAATGGGGACTTCATGGGATAGTTCACTCTGTCAATCATTTACTCCCCCTCAAGTTGTTCAAACATGTATGAATTTCTTTCTTCTGTTAAACACAACAGAAAATATTTTGAAGGATGTTGGAAACCATTTGATGGACCCCTTTGTCTTCCAGTATAAAAAATACTATGGAAGTCAATTGGGGTCCATCATCTGTTTGTCTTAAGACATTCTTTAAAATATCTTCTTTTGTGTTCAACAGAATAACGAAATTTATATAGGTTTGAAACAACTTGAGGGTGAGTAAGTGATGACAGAATTTTAATTTTTGGTTGAACTATCCCTTTAAGAATATGCGGCACCTTTAAGAAATATGACACCGCGCGCACTGAGGATGCGCAGAAGAGAGAAGCGCGAGAGACGAGGCGACTGCATGAAGCTTTCATCAGTTGAAGCTGAAAGCGACGCTGTTAACGATCGAGAATAAGGAATAAATGTGGAATATTTACTCTGGATGTTGTATATTTCCAGTCTGCAGGTGAGAGATGTTCTCAGATTACAGTTTAACATTAATCAGCCTCTACGTGTTAAAGTACTAACGTAACGAAATGTGTCCTGGTTTATTATTACAGTGTAATAATATGTTGGTAGAGAGTTTTTTTTTTTTTTTTTTTTTAACTTGTCTGTTAAAATGTGCTTAATGTTCCACTTTACAGAAGATCTCAGACATAATTTTTTTTCATATATATTCGTCTATATTCATATTTCAGAAAGGGAAACCAGCACTTCAGGCTGCAGATATATCACAAACTGTAAACATAGCAGCGCATGCTATTGTTTTGAATATCATTTATGCTGATCACTTTCTATATTCCACTCGGCTCACGTTAATATTAAACATCCACCCTGGAACACTCAGGTACATGACGTAAAATTAAAATGACCTTACTTGAAAACTTAGTTGGCTGTTGCTTAAAAACAGTCTGATGTTACCCGACGGCTGATCGTCGGCATGGTGTGTCACGGTCCTAATCCGGCCTTAATCTCAGACTTTGAACAAGAATCAAACAAACGTGTTAAATGCAACTAATATGTAACTGAATCCAAATTCTCCATATTTAAATCAGATATAGACATGTTCAAGTAATGGACTGCTCTGAGCTTCATGCTGCACTTCCATTTTAAAGTAGTACAACTCATTTACAACTCGGTTATGTATATTTTCAGTGCTGTAGTAACCTAGATGACTAAATCTTGCTGTCTGGTTGCAAGAACTGGGAAAGTTAGGAAGCAAGTTATCCCTGGATGGAGCTCTGGACAGAGTTAGTCCAGGAAGATTTGTCTGTAAAAGTACTGTTTAAATGCACCGCTACCTGACAAATATAAATATTTTCACAGTTATCCCTTCTGCATGTGGAAGATCAGTTTAGATCCACTCTAACGGAAAACAAAGTCTGCAAGGGTACTGTTTAAACAAACATATTCTGACTGAAACTCCATGACTCTTCCATCCAGACAGGGGTATTGATTTGGAAAGAAAATGTATTTATAGCAACATTTCAGCAGGTTCAAGATAATTCATGTTAGCGCAGAGAACGTTATTCATTATTTTAATCAATTGACAGCGATAAAACATAGCAATAATCTGCATTGGCATGTATGTGGTTGTTCGGAACACGGTCACCAGAAACTCCTCAGTTTTACTAAGCAAAACGTGGAAGTAGTTGTCGTTTTCACTATGGGTGTGTGTAATTCAGTATAAATTCAGTAACTTCTCTTGGAATTTGGCAGATCTGGTGTCTCCCTCAACAATTCACCAATAAATACAGGGAATATTCACATCATCCTACAAGAGAAGGACAAACTCCAGGTGTAGCAGCTGAAATCTGTGTGACTGTTAAAGATGGAGTTTATTAAAGAGGAGATTGAAGACATGAGTGATCCAGAACCGTCCAGAATAAAACATGAAGATACTGAGGAACAAATAGGTTGGTGTCCATTCTTGAGTCAATAATCCTTTGAAAAAATAAGCTCTGTAAATGATAAATGATAGAGAAATGCATGATAACCTTGTATATAACATTATATGCAGATAACATTGTATAAATTATCATAATATAGCCGTTTTAATCATATTAACAAGTGAATGACAGAACTGACCTTTGCACATCAAAGAGCTTTGATACTCACACAGACAGACACCTGATGTGTTGTTTTCTGTAAATGTTCTTTTGAATTTTCATATTTATCCTCCTTGAACTGATTCTACACTCTTAATATGTTTATTTTAGACCAGATGGAAGTGAAGGAGCAAAGACACAAACTAAATGATGTAAAGAAACACTGTGACTTCAAAACTCAAGGAACAAAAGGCAAAAAGCTGCACACCTGCTCACAGTGTGGAAAGAGTTTTCCATATACATCTGGACCCAGAATTCATCTGTGCGTTCACTCTGGAGAACAACAATTTTACTGTAATCAGTGTGATAAAGATTTTAATTTGTCATCATATCTAAAACAACACCTGAAAGTTCATTCAGATGAGAAGCCGTATGTGTGTTCTCTCTGTGGAATGAGTTTTTCTTGGCTGGACAGTTTTAAACAGCACCAGAAAACACATGATGAAGTGAAAGATCATGTATGTTTTGAATGTGGGAAGAGCTTTACTAGAGCTGACTGTCTGAAACGGCACCAAAGAATTCATACTGGAGAAAAACCTTTTAAGTGCTCATATTGTGACAAGAGTTTCGCTCAGTCTGGAAACCTGAAATTACATGAGCGAGTTCATACTGGAGAGAAGCCGTACCACTGTACTCAGTGTGGAAGGAGTTTCAGCGATTCAAAAGGTTTAGAAATTCATCTGCGTGTTCACTCTGGAGAAAAACCATTTAACTGTGATCAGTGTGGTACAAAGTTTATTTCATCATCAAATCTAAAACAACATCTGAAAATTCATTCTGGTGAGCGGCCTTATGTGTGTTCTGTCTGTGGAAAGAGTTTTTCAAGGATGAACAGTTTTAAACTGCACCAGAAAACACATGATGGAGTGAAAGATCATGCGTGTTTTGACTGTGGGAAGAGCTTTACTACAGCTGACAATCTGAAACAGCATCAAAGAATTCATACTGGAGAAAGACCTTACAAGTGCTCATATTGTGACAAAACTTTCACACGGTCAGGATCTCTAAATGTACATGAGCGAGTTCATACTGGAGAGAAGCCGTACAACTGTATGCAGTGTGAGAAGAGTTTTAGACATTCATCAAACTTTCTCACTCATATGAAAAAATGTTGCAAGTGAGCAACATTTTTTTTTTCATATCAAATACACTCAAGTAAATTCTCTGAGATAAAATATTCAAGACAAAGGCATAGCTTGATGACACTTAGATTGAGCGTGGATTTATGGGAGATGTTATCTTCACCTCACAGCCTGTGGAAAAGAATCAGGACGGGACACAGGCAGAAATCATGTTGATGATGATGCATGGATGAGATTATTTACGTTACTGTAGTATGAAGCAGAGCTGGGCCGAGTGCTGTGCAAGCAGAAACGAGGCCGCTGTAGTGATTGCTAATGAGAGACAAGTGCGACACATGGCTCGATAGCAGCCGAACTTTTATTATGCCGCAGTCGCCGCTTCCAATTCTTCCGGTCAATCATATGTGGAGTAAAGCAGCATTGTTTTATCATATTAGATACATTTGTGTGTTGAAAATTGTGTTATAACATTACTCTGTGTTCGCTCTGTGAAATTGGACAAGGTAAAACATGATACTTGTGGTAAATCAAGAAAACGAGATTTAAACAAGACACCGTGTTGTAATGTTCCTTAGTTCACCCATTCTGGTGTAAAATTCTGGGAGTAATGGAAGAGTGGATGGGATCTAATTCACCTGTGGAACCACGCTAGTATGATTTTACGCAATTGGAAATGCCCCAAGACCCCAGACTTGAAAGATTGGATTGATGGGATGA
This sequence comes from Ancherythroculter nigrocauda, assembly GCA_036281575.1. Classification (NCBI taxonomy): domain Eukaryota; kingdom Metazoa; phylum Chordata; class Actinopteri; order Cypriniformes; family Xenocyprididae; genus Ancherythroculter; species Ancherythroculter nigrocauda. The sequence goes on from VTFQ01000013.1 coordinate 42,290,814, forward strand.
TTGAAATTGCTTCATATAGTGAGACTGCATAGTGAGGGAGAAATGAAAAAAACATGGGATCATTTTTGGCAACATATAAAAATGGAATTTGAATAAGTAGGACTGATTAACAACTGGTGCTTTTGTTAGGATAGTATTCCACTGATGGTGACTAGTGTCTGAATGTGTTATTGCAAAGATGATTATTGAATGCTGTGGTGATGTACTTTGAAGTTTTGACTGTTGAACAATAAAAAAAGGTTGAATTATAAAAAAAGACTTACTGTGTTGAGTTATATAACATGAATAGTTTTCTGTCGATGAATGTATGCAAACAGTTGTTCCCTTGTCTAATAAAACAATTTATTAAACCATCTTTGGTGTTTCCGTGGGTTATACAAAATAAAACTGGAAATCGAGGGTAACGCAGGTATGATGTCATTGATAGGCGACACACAGACACGCTCCGTGTCCTATGTAAAAATAACATTTCTCTGGATTTAAACATTCTTGGAAACATTTGGGATAATGTAAGTGCATAAGTCAAAATATATAACACTGTTGTAGTTTATATATATATATATATATATATATATATTTTTTTTTTTTTTTAATCCAAAATTTTTACATAGTGTGCCTTTGATACTGTGATAAATATGTTTGGGATGTACAATATTATTGTTAACCAAATGTTCAGGTTTTGTATCATACAAAGAGGTTGGAGTTTTATCTTTATTTTATTATTATTATTGACTACATAGAAAGAATAAAGCTCTAAAGCTTCAGTTCACCAGGTTTGGTGGATGTAATATAATCTATAAAATATTAAACAATAAACAAACTGTTGATCGTTTGCATTACTTAGAGATGGTTTTAAAGATTCCAGTAATATTATTGCAGTAAGTTGTACAAATATAAAGGATTTACAGGATTTAATAACTGGGGAAAATAACTTGTTCAAAAACTGAACAGTATGTCTCAGAAAATACAATTAAAACAGAAGCCAAAAATTCACCAGAAGAAAGAAATTCATACTGGTTTGGAACTAATTAAGGGTGAGTGAATGATGACAGAACTTTCATTTTTTGGGCTGAACTATCCCTTTATGAATATGCGGCACCTTTAAGAAATATGACACCGCGCGCTCTGAGTATGCGCAGAAGAGAGAAGCGTGAGAGACGAGGCGAGTGCTGAAGCTTTCACCAGTAGAAGCTGAAAGGGACGCTGTTAACGATCGTGAATAAAGTATATATGTGGAATATTTTCTCCGGATGCCATATATTTCCAGGCTGCAGGTGAGAGATGTTCTCAGATTACAGTGTTGTTTAACATTAACCAGCCACTACGTGTCAACGTACTTACCTAACGAAATATGTACTGCTTTATTATTAGTGTAATAATATGTTGACAGAGAGTTTTTCACAGTCTTGTCTGTTGACACCAATAAAATGTGCTTAATGTTCCACTTTACAGAAGATCTCAGACCTCACCATAATGAATGAGGTAAAAACAGGGAACTTTTGGAGACAAAGAGGCTTTTCAGCAGCTCAGTAAAACATGATGATCCTGTTGTTTCTCTCCCCCCAGTTTCACAGACAAGACTTTAATGAACAATATGTAAAAATTTTAAGATTAAAATATCCAAAAAAAACACTAGAACAATGTTATGTATTTTGTTTCCAAGAATGTTTAATTTCAGAGAAATATGCCATTTTAATCAGGACATGGATGCCTATCAATGACATTATACCCGCATACCCTCAGTTTGCGATTTTATTTTGTAGAAATTATGGAAATGTGTGTTATCTGAAAGAAACTTGCACTTTCATATCTTAACATATATTTTGTTTTAATGCAGTTGTGAACGCAGAGTAGCACTATAACTACTTTCAACACACAAATGTATGTAATATGATAAAACAGTGCTGCTTTACCCCACATACGGCTGACTGGAAGAAGCAGAAGCGATGATTGTGGCATAATAAAAGTTCCACTGCTATCGAGCCGTGTGTGTCGCGCTCGTCTCTCATTAGCAATTACTCCAGCGGCCTCTTTTCTGCTTGCACAGCACTCGGCCCTGCTCTGCTTCATACTACAGTAACATAAATAATCTCATCCATGAGCATGATTTCTTCCTGAGTCCCATCCTGATTCTTTTCCACCTGCTGTAGATGTGAAGACAACCCCTCCCATTATTCCACGAAATTAAGGTGTAATCAAGCTATGCCTTTGTTTTGAATTAGTGACCTCTAGCGGCGAAAATTTACACAGTGTGCCTTTAAGCCTAGCACTAGATTAAAATACATTATTGAGCTGAAAGCAACTTGCACTGACATATCTTAAAATTTCTCAGTGCCATTGTTTTGTCTCAAGATGCACACCTTTTTCTAAGGCATGTTTATGTAGCCCCTCCAGTTCGCACCTGCCCGCTCCAAGCGGGATGCGAACCCGGGCCCGTCCGCGTGGGAGTCGAATGCTCTAACAAGGAATCTAAAGGCTGCAACCTCTAGCGTCAGACACTAGAGCATCTCTTGAGATCAGGGGAGTGAGGTTTACACGCACAGCTCTTACTAGCCTACATTTGTTACATTTATAAAAGAACATGCTTCATTGATTTAATGATTATTTGACAGTGATAAAACAGTAACAATCTGTGTTTGCATGTATGTGGTTGCACTGAACACTGTCACCAGAAACTCCCGAGTTGTCATAAGCAGAATGCAGAAGTAGTTGTGCCAGTTGTCCATTTAAATAGAGTGGTGCAGGGATAATGTCAGAACCTGGAAGTCTAATTTGACGCTGGTTCCTTTGAGATTTTTCTATGGGGTTTTTCAGTTTATAAATAAAATAAAGCCCCTGGTAAACATAACTTGATGATACTTTTACATTTTGTTCTTGCACACACACTCACACCCCAAAATGTCTCATCTAGTTACTTATTATAAATGTACATTTTCAAAAATGAACATAACTGCTTAAAAGTCTGTGTTGTCTCTATTTAACTTCTCTTTGAATTTGACAGATCTGGTGTCTCCCACAACAACTCACCAATAAATACTGGGAATATTGACATCATACTACAAGAGAAGGACAAACTCCAGGTGTAGCAGCTGAAATCTGTGTGACTGTTAAAGATGGAGTTCATTAAAGAGGAGATTGAAGACATGAGTGATCCAGAACCATCCAGACTAAAACATGAAGATACTGAGGAACAAATAGGTTGGTGTCCATTGAAAAAATAAGCTGTATGTAAATGATCATAACCTTGTAGATAACATTATATGCAGATAACGTGTAAATCATCATAACATATTTGTTTTAATCATTTGCACATCAAAAATACTCGACAATCACACATACAGATTCTTAAGATGCACCGACTGCAATTTTCTAGGCATATTCTGGTCCCTGACTGGTCAATTTGGTGCATCTCCAACAGACACCAGATCTCTGGTTTTCTGCCAAGTGTTCTTTTGAATTCTCACATTTAACCTCCTTGAACTGATTCTAAGTATTTAATATGTTTATTTTAGACCAGATGGAAGCGAAGGATCAACGACAAAAACTAAATGATGTAAAGAAACACTGTGACTTCAAAACTCAAGGAACAAAAGACAAAAAGCTGCATACCTGCTCACAGTGTGGAAAGAGTTTCCCATATATATCTGGACTCAGAATTCATCTGCGTGTGCACTCTGGGGAAAAACTGTTTAACTGTGATCAGTGTGGTAAAGATTTTCTATTTTTATCAGATCTTAAACAACACATGATAGCTCATTCAGATGAGAGGCCTTATGTGTGTTCTCTCTGTGGAAAGAGTTTTTCATGGCTGTACAGTTTTAAACTGCACCAGAAAACACATAATGAAGTGAAAGATCATGTGTGTTGTGACTGTGGGAAGAGCTTTGGTAGAGCTGACTGCCTGAAATTGCACCAAAGAATTCATACTGGAGAAAAACCTTACAAGTGCTCATATTGTGACAAGAGTTTCACTATGTCTGGAAACCTGAAATCACATGAGCGAGTTCATACTGGAGAGAAGCCATACTATTGTGCTCACTGTGGAAATAGTTTCAAAGATGCAACAGGTTTGAGAAATCATCTGCTCCGTCACTCTGGAGAAAAACCATTTAACTGTGATCATTGTGGTAAAGATTTTATTTCGCCATCAGATCTAAAACGACACCTGAAAGTTCATTCAGATGAGCGGCCTTATGTGTGTTCTCTCTGTGGAAAGAGTTTTTCAACTATGAATGGTTTTAAACAACACCTGAAAACACATGATGAGGTGAGAGATCATGTGTGTTGTGACTGTGGGAAGAGCTTTACTACAGCTGGCAATCTGAAACAGCATCAAAGAATTCATACTGGAGAAAAACCTTACAAGTGTTCATATTGTGACAAGAGTTATACTCATTCTGCAACCCTGAAATCACATGAGCGACTTCATACTGGAGAGAAGCCGTATCACTGTACTTAGTTTTTATGTCAAATACATTCAAGTAAATTCTCTGAGATAAAATGTGGAGTTTATACTAAAAGCACAGTATCATCTAATTTTGTGAATTTGGTGAAAAGCTCGGAAAACTAGAAAGATTTGAGAGTTGAAGCTTCACCAGTCAACTCTTACGGTGTAAATAAAGTCTTTGTTTCTGTCAGGATGGATTGTGTGCTTAGTAGGTCTTGCTTGAATTAGATATATTCAATTAATTTAGTTAATTACTAAGTAAATGTACTACATTGTGTTCTCATTGTACATTCAATTATGAGAAATAAAACAGAAACAACATCTTTTCTTGATTGATCTATTTGATGAACACAAATGATCAGGTCTTGTATCATACAAAGAGGTTGAAGTTCATTTTTATCCTTCATTATTGACTGCATAGGAACAAAAACTGTTCCAAAGCTTCAGTTCACCAGATTTGGTGGATTTAATAGAATCTATAAAATATTAAACAATAAACAAACTGTTATGAGCCTTCTGAAGAAAAGCCATGGGTTTTTGTAAGAAATTTATATAGTTTTTGCTGTTGCACTGTATACATAAATTGAGAATTATGAAAATGAAAAAGTATTTTTTAATTTACCTTGAAAAACGCTTGCAGAAAATACAGATTTGTGAGAATCATGCTCAAACTTAATGGGTTAGTTCATCCAAAAATGGTTAACCTTAATATTATGAAGCGACGAGAATACTTTTTGTGCATCAAAAAACAAAATAACTATTCAACAATATCTAGTGATGGGCGATTTCTAAACACTGGTTCATGAAGCTTCGAAGCTTTACGAATCTTTTGTTTCTAATCAGTGGTTCTGATTGTGTATCAAACTGCCAAAGTCACACGAACCACTGAAATTTCGAAACGTTTCGAAACACTTATGATGTAAGAAAGCCTCGTTTACTGAAATCACATGACATTGGCAGTTTGATACATACTCTGAACCACCGATTCAAAACAAAAGCTTTGTAAAGCTTCGAAGCTTCATGTTTTGAAATCACCCATCACTAGATATTGTTGCATAAAGTCATCTTTTTTTTTTTGGCACACAAAAAGTATTCTCGTCATATCATAACATTAAGGTTGAACCACTGTAGTCACATGAACTGTTTTAAGTATGTCTTTAGTAGCTTTCTGGGCATCTGAAAGTGTTAATTATCTTGCTGTCAATGCAGGCCTCTCTGAGCCATCAGATTTTATCAAAAATAGCTTAATTTTTTTTTATGAAGATGAATGAAGGTCTTACGGCTTATGAATGAAACACATTACACAAGAGTGAGCGCTCCATAATGTTCAGATGACCTTGTTTTGGATAAGAACAAAACAACAGGTCATGCGTAGACTATCTTGTCTCTTTGAATTTAAATCAAGATTTATTCACATTGGCCTCTATGACTTGCTTGAAAAAAGTGCAGGGGACACTGCATGAACAAATGATACTGCGGTGGCTGTTGGTGACTATTTAAATCTAGCAGGTTTGCTGTCTCGTGTTTCAAATCCAATGACACAGTTGGTGACGATTCTTTCTGACCAATCAGTGATCTGCAGTGTTTACATGTCACATTTAGTAGGTACGGCAAGCTTGGAACCTCTACCGAGGTGGTACTATTTAAGAGAGCCATACCGTGCCGTACCGATACTAATGAGGATGGGGAAAAAAGATAATTAAGTGAGATAATTAAGTGATTGAGCGATGATTGAGCATTATTGAAGATAGCTGATGATAACAAGCAGAATCAATGAAGGAAAGAGGAACAACAAGAACAGAAACTACACTCAAAAAAATAACTCTTTGAACGAACATAAAAAAAATCATGGAAAGGATTTCCACATGATTAAGCTGCTTTATTTCAGCATTTTGCAATTCTGTTAGTCCAATTTAATGTACTTACGTTGGGTCAACACAACCAACTTAGTTTTTATTAACATTAAAGGTTTATTTTTACTCTATGCAAAATCCTTGAGTTGTGACAAAACAACTGACTAAGGAAGAATCTATGTAAAATAGTTATGTCCAACTTACTCAATTCAATCATGGACAGTGGTTCCACATGATTGAGACAAGTAAAATCCAATAGAATCAACCATGTTAAATTAACTAGAATCAATTGTGTTCATTTAAAATAAAATAAATAAAAAGCAATAAATAATAAATTGTTTTCATATACATTGATTTTTACAATTAATTCTTCTTGTTTAATTTTGTGATTTATATAACTTTTGTGATGTTCTGTGTTAGAAATCTAGATGTGATACTGGATTCATCCTAAATTGCCTTAACCAAAAACATTGTAAAGCCTAAATTGATCATAAGTCCATTGGTGGCAATGTTTTTGGGAAATGCAACCCAGAGCACTACCACAGTGATTACTTTCTTATTAAAGTAATTTGAAAGTTTGTTAGCAGGTCCTCAACCCAAGCACAAGTGCAACAATTCACCACAATGGTAACCCTAAAACTATTAATTAACAGAAACTTTTAAATACCAACATAATAGAACAGTAAACATTAAAAAGTCTTTCCATTTTCTCATCTTCCTAAAAACTGCTTAAAATAACACTTTATTTCAACATTTACACTCGTAGTTCAGCCCCTTTGCAAAGCATGATGGGAAGTGAAAATCCTGTTTGATTGAGTCCTGGTTGGGTTTACTTGATTGAAACATGTTATTTCAATATGAAACCATCAAGTTAAGTCAAAGAGTAATCGTTTCAAGTCAATTTAACATGAATCAATCACATTTAAACCAGAAACCTGATAAAATTGTGTTGAATCAAAATAAATTGTTTAAATAAAGTGAACAGCATCGAAAATCATTTTTTGAGTGTACAGCTTCCAGCCACAGCCTTAGATGAAAACAACTGAAGATAAAAGAAGACATTAAATGCCTCGAGATCTGATTAAACAACTCCACAAACAGCATTACCAGATTCACTTATTAGTATCCAGTTTCACTTTATTTCTGTCATTCGTCTACAGAAGTAAATGACAATTAGAAAATTAATAGTCTAACAGTCATAACTGAGCCATAACAGAGTATAAATAACAGAGCCATTTAACTGAGCTGCTGAAAAGCCTGTTTGTCTCCAGATTTCCCTGTTTTCACCTCATTCATTATGTTGATGTCTGAGATCTTCTGTAAATTGGCACATCAACTTGTCGTTAGTGTCAGACAAACTATCATCACTTTATGTGATCACCTGTCAATGTGTGTTTTTAATGTTTTACCCCTCAGACTATAAAAATACTATTAAAGGCTACAGAAACCATACCTGCAAACACTGAAACAGGTCATTCACATGATTAGTGCAGATCTGCATTTTCATTCAGCTTCTCTGCCGTTTTTGTTTATTTAACATTACATAATTTATTGTGCTCAAGTGTGAGGTTTATCATTTTTTACTTGGTCAAAACTGGTATTATTTGAACTGTAAAATTGTTTAAATCACATATTTTATTGTTATTTTACAGAACATCGACATTGTTTTAAAACAACTTTGCTACTGAAGCAACATGTAGAATTTAATTTTTAGACATTGTTATACTAAAAACGGTTTTGTGGCTCTTTAATGTGTATCTTTGATTGTTCCAGATCTAGGTCCTGTGGGCGTCAGTATCACACAGTGATCACAGTTCACACCTGCAGTGAAGCTCCTCCCACAACAATTCAGCAATAAATACTGGGAATATTACCTCATCCTACAAGAGAAGGACAAACTCCAGGTGTAGCAGCTGAAATCTGTGTGACTGATAAAGATGGAGTTTATTAAAGAGGAGATTGAAGACATGAGTGATGCAGAACCATCCAGAGTGAAACATGAAGATACTGAGGAACAAATAGGTTGGTGTCCATTCTTGATTCTTTAACAATTCTGTGAATTAATAAGCAGTATATGGATGATAAATGTTCATAACCTTGTATATAGCAATACATATAAACAAAAACAGAACTGACCTAACATCAAAGATCTAATCCCACAAACAGATTCATGATGTCTTTTAAATGTTCATATGAATTTTCACATTTATCCTTGAACTTGATTCTTGATCTTGAACTTGATTCTGACTACTTAATGTTTATTTCAGACCAGATCGGAGTGAGACACAAACCAAATCAAATAAAGAAACACTGTGACTTCAAAACTCAATCAAAAGCCAAAAAGCCGCACACCTGCTCACAGTGTGGAAAGAGTTTCCAAGATAAAAGAAACCTCAACAGACACATGAGAATTCACACTGGAGAGAAACCGTATACATGCACTCAGTGTGAAAAGAGTTTCACAAATACAACTGGACTCAAAATTCATCTACTTATTCACTGTGGAGAAAAGCCATTTAACTGTGATCACTGTGGTAAAGACTTTAATTCAGCATCAAATCTAAAAACACACCAGAAAGTTCATTTGGATAAGAGGCCTTATGTGTGTTCTCTCTGTGGAAAGACTTTTTTATGGCTGAACAGTTTTAAACTGCACCAGAAAACACATAATGAAATGAAAGATCATGTGTGCTTTGAATGTGGGAAGAGCTTTACTACATCTGGTGATCTGAAACGGCACCAAAGAATTCATACCGGAGAAAAACCTTACAAATGCTCATATTGTGACAAGAGTTTTGCTCAGTCTGGAAACCTGAAAAAGCATGAGCGAGTTCATACTGAAGAGAAGCCGTATCACTGTACTGAGTGTGAGAAGAGTTTCAAACATTTATCAAGCCTTCGCTTTCATATGAAAAAGTGTTGCAAGTGAGCAACATTAGTTTTCATGTCAAATACATTCAAGTAAATTCTCTGAGATAAAATATGGAGTTTATACTAAAAGCACAATATCATCTAATTTTGTGAATTTTGGTGAAAAGCTTCAGATTTGAGAGTTGAAGCTTCACCAGTAAACAGGTCCTAGAGTGTACATAGTTGTAGTTTTTTCTGTCATGATTGATTTGCTTAGAATGTCTTATTTGAATGAGATACATTCAATTAATTTACTTATACTAAGTGTACTATTTTGTGGTCTGATGCATGCAATTATGAGAAATAAAACAGAAACAACATCTTGTCTTGATCAATTTATTTAACGAATGAGGTATGCAGGTTTTAATTACATTAATGATTTTTTTTTTTATCATTCTGTCTTAATACTCTGATGATGAATATGTTTGGGATATACAGCATTATTGTTAACCAAACAATCAGGTCTTGTTTCTGGGACGTCCAGTGAGAAAGTGTTTGAATTCGCTGCAGAATTAACAACATCACTGCAGCATTTAGTCGGAAGCATTCAAATTCAGGACAGATATCTGCTTTAAAACACAGATATCAGATCAAATAGCACTGATGTAGGGAAAACATTATTTGTAAACTAAAAGTTTAAAGATGAAGGAAAACTAACACTTCTAGGCAAACAAACACTTAGAAAAAGACATGAAATTACCACTAGATGGTAGCAGAAATGTAGGAAAAGTGGTAATGAAAAACAAAAACTTCTTAAAATTGTGACTGAATTACACAGAAAGCATGAAAGCTCTCCTTTTATAATCACTGAAGCTGTTGGTCAGTTTAAAATAAAAATGAACTACTCTTTGTATGATACAAGACCTGACATTTGGTTGACATTAATACTGTACATCCAAAAACATATTTATCACAGTATTAAGAATGTGATTAAAACTGAATAAGTCATTCTCTGTGGTCATTAATTAGATCACGACAATACAAGATGTTGTTTCTGTTTTATTTCTCATAATTACATTTGCTATCAGAACACAATATAGTACGCTTAATATACATGTGAATGTATCTAATTCAAATAAGACCTATTTAGCACACAATCCATCCACACTGAAAAACTACAGCTATTTAGAGTATAAGAGATGTTGACTGGTGACACTTCTGAATCTGAAGTCTTTTAAGTTTTCCAAGCTTTTCACCAAATCCACAAAATTAGATGATGCTGTGCTTTTATGTAAACTCCATATTTTTTTATCAGAGCTTTTACTTCAATGTATTTGACATGAAAATGAATTTCAATCACTTGCAACATTTTTTCATATGAGTGTGAAGGCCTGATAAATGTGTAAAACTCTTAAGTACAGCAGTACAGCTTCTCTCCAGTATGAAGTCGCTCATGTCTTTTCAGGTTTCCAGTCTTAGTGAAACTCTTCTCACAATATGAGCACTTGTAAGGTTTTTCTCCAGTATGAACTCGCTCATGTACTTTCAGGTTTCCAGACATAGTGAAACTCTTGTCACAATATGAACACTTGTAAGGTTTTTCTCCAGTATGAATTCTTTGGTGTCGTTTCAGATCGTCAGCTCTAGTAAAGCTCTTCCACAGTCAAAGCACGCATGATCTCTCACTTCATTATGTGTTTTCTGGTGCTGTTTAAAACTTTCCAACCTTGAAAAACTCTTTCCACAGAGAGAACACACATAAGGCTTCTCATCTGAATGAACTTTCAGGTGTATTTTTAGATATGATGATGAAATAAAATCTTTACCACACTGATCACAGTTAAATGGCTTTTCTCCACAGTGAATAAGTAGATGAATTTTGAGTCCAGATGTATATGGGAAACTCTTTCCACACTGAGTGCATGTATACGGTTTTTCTCCAGTGTGAACTCTCATGTGTGCATTAAGGTGTCCTTTACGTTGGAAACTCTTTCCACACTGTGAGCAGGTGTGCAGCTTTTTGGCTTTTATTTGAGTTTTGAAGTCACAGTGTTTCTTTACTTGATTTGGTTTGTGTCTCACTTCCATCTGGTCTGAAATAAACATTAAGTAGTCAGAATCAGTTCAAGGAGGATAAATGTGAAAATTCAAGTAAACATTTAACAGAAAACAAGGCGTAATGAATCTGTCTGTGGGATTATAAAGTATCAGATCTTTGATGTTCAAAGGTCAGTTCTGTTCTTGTTAAGATGTATTGCTATATGAACTGCTATATACAAGTTTATGTACATGCAGATGCACTTCTCTGTCATTTATCATCCATATACTGCTTATTAATTCACAGATTTATTGAAGAATCAAGAATGGACACCAACCTGTTTGTTCCTCAGTTTCTCCATATTTTATTCGGGACGGTTCTGGATCACTCATGTCTTCAATCTCCTCTTTAATAAACTCCATCTTTAACAGTCACACAGATGTCAGCTGCTACACCTGGAGTTTGTCCTTCTCTTGTAGGATGATGTGAATATTCCCAGTATTTATTGGTGAATTGTTGTGGGAGGAGCTTCACTGCAGGTGTGAACTGTGATCACTGTGTGATACTGACGCCCACAGGACCACATATGGAAAAATCAAAGATAAATTACTCAATTTATACTGGATTATGTTAATATCAAAGTGCACAGGTTATATTATTCAGTTAATTTCTAAATTAATCAGAAAGCTAACACAATGACAGAAATCCACTTAACAAACAATATGCACAGACTGAATAGAGGAAGGCAGTAAGTATAAGTATCAACTTTTAAAAATTAAATTCTACATGTTGCTTGTCAATGTCAATGTTCTAAACTGTTAAATAACAATAAAATATGTGATTTAAACAATTCTACAGTTCAAATAATACCAGTTTTGACCAATTAAAAAATGATAAACCTCACACTTGAGCACAATAAATGATTATGTAATGTTATATGAACAAAAACGGCCAAGAAGCTGAATGAAAATGCAAATTCACCCCCTGACAGAAGGTGGCGTTTATGAAAAAGCAGAAATACAGCAGTAACTCCTGAACACAAGCAGCACTGCACTTATAAACACTACTTTATTAGGTATCATACTGAGGAAAGTAGTAACTTTTCTGAAGACAGACATTTCGCTTCAGTTATACATTCAAATAAAAACTCCTCAGATCAGCACTAATCATGTGAATGACCTGTTTCAGTGTCAGAAAATAGAGTTTGCAGGTATGTTTTCTGTAGCCTTTAAAGGTATTTTTATAGTCTGAGGAGTTAAACATTAAAAACACATGATATGATAGGTGATTATCACATTAAGTGATGATCCTGTTGTTTGTCTGACACTAATGTTGATGTGCCAATTTATAGAAGATGCACAAACGTCAAGAGAACACTATTGCACCACTAATAACAGTGGCGACATCAACAAGCACTCAGCATGACTTCAAAAACAACACATCCCAGCGTCAAAACGGCTCAAAACGGTTTATGCAAAAATTTAGCATAAACAAATTAATTGCTAATCAACTAGATATGTTTCTTTTAAGTTACTATACATCTGTGCCATGAGATGTTTCATAAATTGGTAAGGGACGATATTGACCCTGGCAAAAAAAGTACATATTAGTTGCATTTAACATAAGGTTTGTTTTATTCTTGTCCGAAGTCTAAGTGAAATATCAGAGCCATCATGTTTAACTGAGCTGCTGAAAAGCCTCTTTGTCTCCAAAAGTTCCCTGTTTTCACCTCATTCATTATGGTGATGTCTGAGATCTTCTGTAAAGTGCCATATTTTATTGGTGTCAACAGGCTGAAACAGAGTCTGTGAAAAACTCTATGCCAAGATAGTATTACACTCTAATAATAAACCAGGACACATTTTGTTACATTACTACATTAAAACTCTGGAGCATGGGCGTAGAATACACTGGGGCGTACTTTTTCAGTCCAGTGTGTTCTGTAAATTTTGAATGCTTATACCTTCTAAATATGAATTTTGCCATTGTTTTGTAGCACACTGATTACAATAAGGCTAACATATTCATACTAAAATAATAAAAATGTGAATTTAAATATGCGGCCCCTTTAAGAAGAATGACACCGCGCGCACCAAGCATGCGCGGAAGTGAGAAACGGACAGACGAGAGGAGCGCTGAATCTTTCACCAGTTAAAGTGGAAAGCGGCGCTAATAACGATCGCAAAAGGAGGACAGATGTGGAATATTTTCGGGATGCCGAATATTTTCCAGTCTGCATGTGAGAGATTTCCCAAATTGCAGAGTTTACCATTAACCAGCACCAGATTTTACGTGTTAAGTATGTAAATGCTTTGTTTGTCCTGGTTTATTATTAATAATATTTGGCTAGTTTAGTTTTTCACAGACTCTCTCAGCTGTTGACACCAATAAAATGTGTTTATATGCCACTTTACAGAAGATCTCAGACATAACCATAATGAATGAGGTGAAAACAGGGAACTTTTGGGGACAAAGAGGCTTAATTCAGCAGCTCAGTTAAACATGATGGTCCTGTTATTTCTCTCAGACTTGAGTCAAGAATTAAACAGATGTTGGGGCCGTTTCAGAAAGGAGGTTAAGTGAGAACTCTGAGTATGTTAACCCTGAAATGAGGGAAACTCTGGGTTTTCCGTTTCAGAATGGGAGGTATGTCAAACCCAAGAAAACAGGTTAAATCAAGCCTGTTTCTGCAAGAGAGGTACTCAGAGTCAGTTACCATGGTAACTTACTTTGTGAACCTAACCTGATTGGGAGCAGGTTTTCTTCGGTAAACCCAGAGTTTCCTTTGGTCTCCTCCTCCTTTTTATAGTGCAAGTGATGTTTAAATAGTTCACTCATTCATTCACGCTGCAAAAATGCTTTTTTTTACTGAGTATTTTTGTCTTATTTCAAGTACAAACATCTTAAATCAAGATGGATTTTCTATATAAGAAAATGATATAAGATATTTAGTCTGTTTCCTGGGGGGATCTAAATTAAGTGCATTTTACTTCAGTAAAATGATCAATATCTGCCAGTGTGGTAATAAAAATAATCTTAATGCAAATGGGAAACAAGATTATTCGGAGTGTCTATTACTAAGTGCAAATTTACAGTAGCTCCGCCCACCAATGTCAGACCAGGTTAAAATTAGCTTACGTGGCTGCAGTGGTGTAGGCAGTTACACTCTTATTATTGCATCCTGTTAAATTATTATTTTTTTCTTCTTTTTTTGCATGTGGGATACCATGAAAATCAGTATTAGTTCAATAACTTACCATTCTACCAGTTTTCACCTTTGATATTATAACAGTGATAAGAATTAAACTTGCATTGACTCAGAAGTATGTGGACGTCCTTTTATCACGTTCTGTTGCCATGGTGAATCGTAATATCGGAACTCCATTGATGATGGCTTTTCATAGTCGTGGTGCACGCGCTTAAATCCGAGTCAACCTACTCAGAGTCGTTTGAACTAACTCAATTCAGCTGTTCTAAATTATTTATGTGTTATGAAAACACAATAGAACCAAATTTACAGAATAAATTCTAATATATACAAATTTATTATATACAAAAATTATAATATACATTGGCTTCTACTGCAGCAACTTCAATTTTACTTAGTGATATTTAGTGCCAGTTTATCAGGAAGTTACAATTTTATTCTCTTTGACTCACTGTATGTAAACAGTGCTTTATTCACAAATGTTTTATGCGATATTCCAAATTTGCGCACAACTTAAATTCACAACTTTGGATGGAAACATAACTATTCTTTCACAAAAATGAATTTACAAGTAGTTGTACTAGTAGTCCATTTAAGTAGACCCCTTTTCAGTTAGTAAACATTGTGAAGTTTTTTTTGTGGTCGGAGCTTATGTGGAGGAAGAAAGTTTCTTCTGACCACTTTACTAACACTAGCTAGCAAGTTTTGTTAGCTTGTTTTTTTTTAACAATGACTGGAGAAAATCCAATTTCATATGAATATGTAAGGTCACTCACTGTCCTGGACCGTCATTGTTATTTAAAAAAAGTTAACTTTAACGGACGGAACCAGATTGGCCGACCTGTACACACTCACTCAGTAGATCTGGTTACCAGTAGATCTGATGACACAAACAGTTTTCTTTATGTTTTGTCTCTGGTCATTAGCTAGAAGTTACCTTACTGCTAGTTGTACGACTAACAAAAGTTAGCTAACTTATGCTCTAAAAAAAGTTATCGTTACATGAGAAATCACTTAACTTCTTTTCCAATTTCTGATGGGAAATCTTTAGACACATAACCAAACCATAATCCATACCAACAAAAGACAATAGTTTATTGAACCTTACCTGATGTGAAGTGTGCGCTGCAAACACAAGCATTTTTGTTGATCGTTTCTGTCCAGTCCACTTGTTTTGTTATTTTTACCACAGGCTTTATTTTACACATAAATTGAAAAACCCCATAGGAAAATCTCGAAGGAACCAGCAACGAATTAGACTTCAGGGTTCTGACATCATCCCTGCACCACTCGTAAATAAAGTAATTCAGTATGAATTCTGTAACTTCTCTTTGACAGATCTGGTGTCTCCCTGAACAATTCACCAATAATTACTGGGAATATTCACATCATCCTATAAGAGAAGGACAAACTCCAGGTGTAGCAGCTGAAATCTGTGTGACTGTTAAAGATGGAGTTTATTAAAGAGGAGATTGAAGACATGAGTGATCCAGAACCATCCAGAATAAAACATGAAGATACTGAAGAACAAATAGGTTGGTGTCCATTCTTGATTCTTCTAAAATTTGAAATAAATTATTATTCTCATTATGAAATAAATGTTTTTCTCCAATACATGTTGGCCAAAATTATTGGCACCCAATTATTGCAACGTCCTTTTCCCAAGATAACAGCTCTGAGTCTTCTCCTATAATGCCTGATGAGTTTTAGAACACCTGACAAGAGATCAGAGACCATTCCTTCATGCAGAATCTCTCCAGATCCTTCAGATTCCCAGCTCTATGTTGATGCTTCTTCTCTTCAGTTCACTCCACTCATTTTCTATAGGGTTCAGGTCAGGGGACTGGGATGGCCATGGCAGAAGCTTCATTTTGTGCTCAGTGACACATTTTTGTGTTGGTTTTGATGTTTGTTTTGGATCATTGTCCTGATGGAAGATCCAACCACGGCCCATTATTGGATTTCTAGAAGAATCAGTCAGGTTTAGATTTTTTATCTGTTGGCATTTGATAGAATCCATGATACCATGTATCTGAACAAGATGTCCAGGACCCCCAGCAGAAAAATAGGCCCACAACATTAAAGATCCAGCAGTATATTTAACCGCACTTCTGAGGTACTTTTTATCCATGTTTTTAAAAAAAGCTCTTGTTTTAGTTTCATCTGACCATAGAAGCCGGTCCCGTTTGAAGTTCCATGGCTGGACAATTTCACGCTTCTAGTCACCCTGGTGTGCTAAAAATGTAAATATGAATGGGAATATACTTCAGAAATATTTTACTCGTAATAATTTCTAGGGTGCCAATAATTGTGGCCAACATGTATTGGAGAAAAACATTTATTTAATAATGAGCCTTTTCCTAGACTTTCAGTTGTCCTTCAATGAAAGGTTAGAATTTTGTGAATTTTTTTAATAAAAGATCAAAAGAATAAACAATGCAGATTTATTTTCACAACCACCTTTTCTCATATTTACTAAGGGTGCCAATATTTGTGTAGGGCACTGTAGCCATTTTAATCATCTTAATAAGTGTATGAACTGAATAATTTGCACATCATATATACTTGATGCTCACACAGACAGATACCTGGGGCCGTATTAACAAATCATTTTATCCGAGTTTTCCTAAATAGCATTAAAAGTTTTTATGTAACAGTTTTCTCTTTAAAGCTTTTCACAAAGCTGCTGAGACCAACTTTTACTAAGGAATAGAGAGAAATCTTCAGTTAAGAGAAAGGCCGGGTTTGACATCATTGCTATGGATGACATCAACACACTAACTATGCCCACAGTGATTAGCAAATAGGTAAATCTCTGTCAGTGATTTAATCTTAGAAAGATTGCAGACAAGGTATCATCCTGCCATATTCAAATAAAGATTTTAAAATGTAGGCTAAATGTCACTACTTAAAGGTGCTAAAGAGGATGTTTTGTTTTATACATTTTTGCAATATTACTTGAAACTGTCTTTACTAACTGATAAAAGACTATTTATTAGGTGCACTGAAAGTAATAATATTAATATGCATCATTGTGCACGAGGTAGGGCCTTAAAAACATCAGCCAATCGATTGGCCCTCTGGCTTGTCAATCACTGCCATGACGTTCCTTGTGAGAGACGAGCGCGGCTGCACGCTCCAGTAACTTTCCACACTCCACGGGCGCTGCATGCAATGTTTTTGTCAGGAGACAGGAGTAACAACTGCAGATTATGAGTTACCTGCGGTGAGTCCGACATAATGAATCCAAAAAACACGACACAGCGAATGCCGGTGGTAAACACTCGTGTTCCAATACTCGTGCACGAGTTTTGGGAGGCGTTCCTTTGAAATCAGCTGTGAAGGAGGGGGGCTGTTCTTACGCATGCGCTCATTTCAAAAACTCAGTAACAGTCTTTGGATTCTCAGTCGACGAAAAAATCCTCTCTATCACCTTTAAACAAGTATGTCTTCAGCTAATTGTCAGCATCTCAAGATATTGCAGAATTCAAGTGACAAATGATGTTTATAAACAAAGTTCGGGAGGAGCACGTTCAAATGGTCTATCTAATCAGCTCAAGAGGAGGTATATATATATATATATATATATACTGATCAGGCATAACATTATGACCACTGCACGTGGGGAAAGAAGGCTGGCCTGTGTGGTCTGATCCAACAGACAAGCTGCTGAAGCTCAAATTGCTCAAGAAGTTAATGCTGGTTCTGATAGAAAGGTGTCAGAATACACAGTGCATCACAGTTTGTTGCGTATGGGGCTGCATAGCTGCAGACCAGTCAGGGTGCCCATGCTGACCCCTGTCCACTGCCAGAAGCGCCAACAGTGGGCATGTGAAGAAGGTGGCCTGGTCTGATGAATTACATTTTCTTTTACATCACGTGGATGTGCGTCACTTACCTAGGGAACACATGGCACCAGGATACACTTGAAAGGGTGTACATTGCAGACCATGTACACCCTTTCATGGAAACGGTATTCCGTGGTGGCTCTGGCCTCTTTCAGCAGGATAATGTGTCCTGCCAAAAAGCAAAAATGGTTCACGAATGGTTTGAGGAGCACAACATCAAGTTTGAGCTGTTGTCTTGGCCTCCAAATTACCCAGATCTTAATCCAATCGGTCAGGGCTGTTTTGGCAGCAAAACAGAGGCCAGCACAATACTAGGAAGGTGATCATAATGTTATACCTGACCGGTGTGTATACATACACAGCCAACTCACCTTGTTACCTTCGACAGTTTTCTGCTCCCCTCCACCAACCCAACTCCTCACTCTTTGCTGGTTCCTATACCCAGCCAGGGATATGGGGAGTACTCTGGGTTTGGGCTAAATTCCGAGCTCTGAGCCTCTCCTCGGACAGCATGCCAAATACACTTCTTTTAATCGGTCACTCTACTCGATCATTTGTAAGTGGGAACTTGTGAAAACAACTGCCACAGGTAATAGGACATTATTTTCTTACTTAGTTATTTATTAAAGATTTGTGTGTGGTCTCGCTGTCCGGCTAAATCATCTAGCGTGTGCTTTCGGAGAATTATAATGCTAAAAATTGGTTGAAACTGTCATTATGTCAGTTTTTAAATCGGTTGAGATTTGAAAATTGTCTAGTGTGTCCCAGGCCTTAGGAGCTACTTTTAGGCTTAAGATGTTTTGTGATTACGGCCCCTGATGTCTTGTTTTCTGCTAAGTGTTCTTTTGACTTTTTACATTTAACCTCCTTACAATACATTGACTTAATATGTTTATTTTAGATCAGATGGAAGTGAAGGAGCAAAGACACAAACTAAATGATGTAAAGAAACACTGTGACTTCAAAACTCAAGGAACAAAAGACAAAAAGCTGCACACCTGCTCACAGTGTGGAAAGAGTTTCCAAAATAAAGGAATCCTTAACAGACACATAAGAATTCACACTGGAGAAAAACCGTATACATGCACTCAGTGTGGAAAGAGTTTTTCTCAAGCATCAGGTCTCAGACATCATCTGCTCCGTCACTCTGGAGAAAAAACGTTTAACTGTGATCAGTGTGGTAAAGATTTTATTTTGTCATCAGACCTAAAACAACACCTGAAAGTTCATTCAGATGAGCGGCCTTATGTGTGTTCTCTCTGTGGAAAGAGTTTTTCAAGGATGAACAGTTTTAAACTGCACCAGAAATCACATAATGAAGTGAAAGATCATGTGTGCTTTAAATGTGGGAAGAGCTTTATTACAGCTGGCGATCTGAAACGGCACCAAAGAATTCATTCTGGAGAAAGACCTTACAAGTGCTCATATTGTGACAAGAGTTTCACTCAGTCAGGATCTCTGAAATCACACGAGCGAGCTCATACTGGAGTAAAGCCGTATCACTGTACTCAGTGTGAGAAGAGTTTCAAACATTCATCAAGCCTTCACACTCATATGAAAAAATGTTGCAAGTGAGCAACATTAGTTTTTTATTTCAAATACATTCAAGTAAATTCTCTGAGATAAAATATGGATATATTTATATATCATCCAATTTTGTGAATTTGGTCAAAAGCTCAGAAAACTAGAAAGATTTGCGAGTTGAAGCTTCACCAGTCAACAACTCTTACAGTGTAAATAAAGTCATTGTAACTTTTTGTCAGCATGGATTGTGTGCTAACTAAGCAGGTCTTACTTGAATTAGATGTAGTCAATTCATTTATTTATTTACGAAGTGTATTTATATTGTGTTCTTATGCAGTACATGCAATTATGAGAAATAAAACAGAAACAACATCTTGTCTTGATTTAACTATTATTGAACACAGAGAATGAGTTATGTAGTTCTAATTAACCACATTAATGCATTTAATCTTAATACTGTAATATGTTTGGGATGTACAGTAATATTGTCAACCAAATGATCAGGTCTCATTTCATAAAAAGAGGTTGGAGTTCATTTTTATCTTTTATTGTCTGCTTAGAAACAAAGTTCCAAAGCTTCAGTTCACCAGACTTGGTGGATATAATAGAATCGATAAAATATTGAATAATAAACAAACTGACTGTCGATCATTTACATTATATAGATGATTTTAAAGATTCCAGTAATATTACTGCAGTAAGTTGTACAAATATAAAAGATTTACAGGACAAACCTCGGGATTTCATAATTGGGGGAAAAAACCTGGGTTTGGGCTAAATTCCGAGCTTGGAGCCTTCGATTCCCTTGGAATCAAAGTGGAAGAGTGTAAGGGGGACATATTTTCAACTTGACTTTAATGTTTTATCCTGCATCATTCAATACATTTTGCCTGTACATAAATGAACCTTTATGTTACGTCACTGCAGATTGAAATCTATAAATCAAATTTTTTTTTGCATTTATGAAGTAAAGGCTCAGCACTCAAGGCTCTATTGCCTCAATGGTGTACAGTGTCTTTGGGTGGATTCTGGAAGTGGATCGCAAGCAATTTAGGATTGTTTGAGATTTGGTAAAAATTTAGGAGTCCTAAAAATTAGGAATAACACTGCTTTTATTTTTTTAGAGTTTCTGATGGTTTGTGAATATGTCCCTAGATTAAATTCGCTTTTATCATTGTACACATAAAAAACAATCATGTACTTATTCAATTGTGTTTTTCAACTCTGTTTTTTGTTGAAAAGAGTGCACATTTAGAAAAATATTGATACATTTTATATGTTTGTCACATTTAATTACTGAGAACGATCATTTCTATCAGGTTTCCACTAAAATAATTAATTTAATGTAATTTATCTCTCTTCCATCTCACTATACTATTACTGTTCCCTGTCACACTGGGGCAGAAATACCATAAAAATATCACAAAAGCCCCCACAATTCAAGATAACAGTAACAGTGCTGAGATGTGGTTTATGTAAGAATATGCGGTCCCTTTAAGAAACATGACACCGCGTGCACTGAGGATGCGCAGAAAAGAGAAGCGCGAGAGACGAGATGAGTGCTGAAACTTTCACCAGTATATAGAAGCCTTTATCGAGTGTGATATCTTAATGCGACGTAATAAACCCGCGTTTTTTTTAACACGTCGAGCTCAAGTTAGCTCATTAAACACAAGAAGCTCAAATATATTGAATAGGGGAAAAGTTATCAGTGGTTATTTCTCATGGTGGACTGTCTGATTAGCGCATGTCCGGTTATAAACAAGGTCAATTCAATTTAATTCACATTTATTTGTATAGCGCTTTTCACGATACATATCATTTCAAAGCAGCTTTACAGAGAATGCATGTCAACATCACAATTTAAAGAATGCAGTTAGCAAATAATGTAATAATTTAGGCAATTAATCCCTGTGATTAATCCCTGTGATCACTTATATCAATGTCACTTATATCATATCGTCCAGCCCTAGAATTTGTATAGTTTTTGTTAGTGTTTAAAAACATCCATTTATACAAAATATAAGATGGTAAATATTTAATTGATGAGTTATCAATACAATAACATTACAATATATAGGGTTTGATTTTACCTCAAAATTCAACATATTGACACATAATGATAACTGAAAATCCACGTTTCTCTGCCTGGAGTCCAGTTGTTTCTGTGAATTGCAGCGACTCATTGCTTCTCTTTTCTTTAGCTTTTGGCAGTCTGTAAAAATATACCTCAGATATCTTGTCAAATCTATTTATATTGTCAGAAGAGAGAGAGACTGTAAGTTTGAATGCTTATATCTTCTACATGCGCATTCTGTCATTGTTTTGAAGCACAGTATCTCATAGAGAACAGTAAAGCTAACATATTCACACTAAAAGCTAAAAAAAATAAAAATTATATGCGGCCCCTTTAAGAAGAGAGACACCGCGCGCACTGTCTGAGCATGCGCGGAAGAGAGAAACGCAGAGACGAGACGAGCGCTGAATCTTTCACCAGTTGAAGTGAAAAGCGACGCTGTTAACGATCATAAAAGAAGGACAAATGTGGAATATTTTCCGGCTGCCGTATGTTTTCCAGTATGCATGTGAGAGATTTCCCAGATTACAGAGTTTAACATTAACCAGTTCCGGAGTTTAAGTGTTAAGTACTAATGTAATGAAATGCGTTATTTGTCCTGGTTTATTATTAGAGTGTAATAGTATTGGCTGAGGGTTTTTCACAGACTCTGTCTGTTCACACCAATTAAATGTGCTTAATGTTCCACTTTACTGAAGATCTCAGACTTCACCATAATGAATGAGGTGAAAACAGGGAACTTTTGGAGACAAAAAGGCAGCTCAGTTAAAGGTGCAATATGTAATATTTTGCAGTAAAATATCCAAAAACCACTAGGCCAGTGTTATATATTTTGTTCACTTGAGTACTTACAATATCACCAAATGTTTCCAACTACTTGTAAATCGTGAGAAAATTGCAATTTTAACCAAGGCTCCGGGACGTGTGAGGAGTCGCCTGTCAATTGCGTCATACCCGCGTTACCCTCGGTTTCCGGTTTTATTTTGTAGAAACCATGGAAACACCAAAGACGCTTTAAAATATTACGTTTTAATAGACAGGGGGAACATCTGTTTTGATATATTTATAGACAGAAAACGAATTTTTATTATATAGCTCAACACGTTTAGTCTTTTTTTCGATTTACCATGCCTCAGAGAAAAACACTATTTTGTCAAGTAGCTAACATAGCATAATCAGATACAGCTTTATTTTTATTAACAGTAATACATAATTTCCTCCATCATACAATACATTTTAAAATTAATTGCATGCCATTAATCAACACAAAACATTCAATATTTAATATGATATTCTAAAATCGATCTATCTTACTGCAGTGTGTAACAGTGTCTCACAGCAGCCACCGAGCGAACGCACAGAGTAACGTTATAATATTTTCAACACCCTCAAATGTATTAAACAGAGCTGCGTTACCTCATACTCATGATCGGAAAAACAGAAGGCGACTGTGTCATAATAAAAGTCCCGCTGCTCGTGAGGCGTGTGTTGCGCAATCGCTCCAGCGGCCTCGTTCAGCTCCCACAACACTCGGTCCTGCTCTGCTTCATACTATAGTAACGTTAATAATCGCATCCATGAACATGAGTTTTCCTGACTTCAATCCCTTTTCCTTTGCACCGTCCATTGAGATGGAGACCACATGTCTCAAGGTTCCGCTCTAAAACTTCATCAAGCTATGCCTTTGTTTTGAATAGGCTTCTAGCGACCTCTAGCGGACGAAATTATTACATATTGTACCTTTAAACATGATTATCCTGTTATTTCTCTCAGACATTGGACTTAAAAATCTGGACATTTTCAGAGACAGGAGAAGAGATATTCTGATGATTGGCCTACCGTGTAAAGAATTTTACAAACTCAACGGGACAAAGTTTTAATCCAACCCAAGCTGATCTGAGAAAGCAGCGACTGTTAAACATACACGATTATTTCACCGTAGGTGTCAGTGCTTATCTAAACTAGTGACCAAGATGCTGAAGTGTGAGACTTTATACTATGGAAGTAAGTTAATGACAAATGTTTTTCAAGCTTGTTAAAATAATTCTTGCATTTTAACGCATTGTATTTTTTTCTGAAATGTAAATAAAACAAAAAAATACCGATATAAAATGGCATATATGGCATATACATGACATGAGGAGATGATAGTCAAAAAGAGTAGTGCAAATAAGTCACAATTACAGTAGTACAAGTGAACGGTAGTGCAAATAAACATTTATGAAATAGACATTATCAACTATATTTCTTGAATGTAATAAAAAATAAATGAATAAAAATACAGAAATAAAATTGCATATAATACACATTTTGATGTGGCCAAGAACTGGTAGAGCACCCATAGTTTGTAAGGGCCACCATGTCATATTTTACTGTAACTTCAGAAGCTCCAGGCTCATGAACAAAAGGACCAATCTTATTGGTCAGCCAGTTTTTAACGTGGCGCATCAAACCAAAAAAAAAACCTAACCCAAGGCTTTTTTAAAAAATGATGCTTTTATGCCTGACTTTTTGTCGATTTGCACACTTACATTGGCACCCTTTGTTTAGTCACGAAGCGTTAAACATCGGCGTGTGATAATTGTGTGCACAAGCCTTAAGGCTTGCATTTGAAATTCAACATGGCTTTATATTTAAGCTTTGAATATTTCAATTCAAAACATTTCACACACATTTTCATCAAAAATTAATCAAAAATAATCAAAAAATGCTCCATAAATTGAAAAAACCCATTATACTTCCGGGTTCTGACGTCATCCCTGCACCACTTGTAATTAAAGTAATTCAGTATAAATTCAATAACTTTGTTTGAATTTGGCAGATCTGATGTCTCCCACAACAGTTCACCAATAATTTTCACATCATCCTACAAGAGAAGGACAAACTCCAGGAGTAGCAGCTGAAATCTGTGTGACTGTTAAAGATGGAGTTTATTAAAGAGGAGATTGAAGACATGAGTGATCCAGAACCATCCAGAATAAAACATGAAGATACTGAGGAAGAAATAGGTTGGTGTCCATTCTAATTTTTCATTGTTGACTGCTTTGTTAGCGGTGAATTATTAAGCAATATATGGATGATAAATGATCATAACCTTGTATATAACATTAAAATATAACAGAAAATTGTATAAATCATCATATTATAGCTGTATTATTCATCTTAACAGGTGTATGAACTAAATATTTTACACATCAAAGATACTTGATGCTCACACAGACAGATACCTGGGGCCGTATTCACAAATCATTTGATCTAAGTTTTCCTAAATAGCATTAAAAGTTTTAAGGTAAAAGTTTCCTCTTTGACGCTTTTCACAAAGCTGCTGAGACCAACTTTTACTAAGGAACAGAGAAAAGTCTTCAGCTAAGAGGAACACATGAAATCAGGATGCACTATGGCAAGCCCGCGGAGGTAGTGTGATGCTTTGGGCAATGTTCTGCTGGGAAACCTTGGGTCCTGACACATACTTTGACACGTACCACCTACCTAAGCATTGTTGCAGACCATGTACACCCTTTCATGGAAACAGTGTTCCCTGGTGGTTCCCTGATCACACCTGACCGGTGTGTATACATACACAGCCGACTCACCTAGTTACCTTCGACAGTTTTCTGCTCCCCTCCACCAACCCGACTCCTCACTCTTTGCTGGTTTACTCTATTCGATCATTTGTAAGTGGGAATTTGTAAAAAAAAAAAAAAAAAAAAAACCTGCCACAGGTAATAGGACATTATTTTCTTATTTATTTGGTTATTTATTATAGATTTGTGTGTGGTCTCGCAGTCTGGCTGAATCATCTAGTGTGTGCTTTCCATTTGAAACAGTCATTATGTCTGTGGTCACCCACAGTTTTAAAATCAGTTGAGAAAATCGTCTAGTGTGTCCCAGGCTACTTTTAGGCTTAAGATGTTTTGTGATTACGGCCCCTGATGTCTTGTTTTCTGCTAAGTGTTCTTTTGAATTTTTATATTTATCCTCCTTAAACTGATTCTAAGTACTTAATATGTTCATTTTAGACCAGATGGAAGTGAAGAAGCAAAGACACAAACTAAATGATGTAAAGAAACACTGTGACTTCACAACTCAAGGAACAAAAGCCAAAAAGCTGCACACCTGCTCACAGTGTGGAAAGAGTTTCCAACATAAAGGAATCCTCAACAAACACATAAGAATTCACACTGGAGAGAAACCATATACATGCACTCAGTGTGGAAAGAGTTATACTGGTGAATCAGGTCTCAGAAATCATCTGCTCCGTCACTCTGGAGAAAAACTGTTTAAGTGTGATCAGTGTGGTAAAGATTTTTTTTTGTCATCAGATCTAAAACAACACCTGAAAGTTCATTCAGACGAGAGGCCTTATGTGTGTTCACTGTGTGGAAAGAGTTTTTCAAGGATGAACAGTTTTAAACTGCACCAGAAATCACATAATGAAGTGAAAGATCATGTGTGCTTTAAATGTGGGAAGAGCTTTATTACCGCTGGCGATCTGAAACGGCACCAAAGAATTCATACTGGAGAAAAACCTTACAAGTGCTCATATTGTGACAAGAGTTTCACACAGTGTGGAAACCTGAAAAAGCATGAGCAAGTTCATACTGGAGAGAAGCCGTACCACTGTACTTGGTGTGAGAAAAGTTTTAATGATGCAAAAGGCTTAAAAAATCATCTGTTTTTTCATTCTGGAGAAAAGCCATTTAACTGTGATCAGTGTGGTAAAAAATTTAATTCATCATCACATCTAAAACAACACCTGAAAGTTCATTCAGATGAGAGGCCTTATGTGTGTTCACTGTGTGGAAAGAGTTATTCGAGGCTGGAACATTGTAAACTGCACCAGAAAACACATAATGAAGTGAAAGATCATGTGTGCTTTGAATGTGGAAAGAGCTTTACAACAGCTGGTGAACTGAGACAGCACCAAAGAATTCATACTGGGGAAAGACCTTACAAGTGTTCATATTGTGACAAAAGTTTCACTCAGTCTGGAAACATGAAAGAACATGAGCGACTTCATACTGGAGAAAGACCTTACAAGTGCCCATATTGTGAGAAGAGTTTCAGTCAGTCAGGATCTCTGAAATCACACAAGCGAGTTCATACTGGAGAGAAGCCGTATCACTGTACTCAGTGTGAGAAGCGTTTCAAGCATTCATCAAGCCTTCACACCCATATGAAAAAATGTTGCAAGTGAGCAACATTAGTTTTTTATTTCAAATACATTCAAGTAAATTCTCTGAGATAAAATATGCACTTTATACTAAAAGCACAGTGTCATCTAATTTTGTGAATTTGGTCAAAAGCTCAGAAAACTAGAAAGATTTGAGAGTTGAAGCTTCACCAGTCAACAACTCTTACATTGTAAATAAAGTCATTATAAGTTTTTATCTGTCTGCAGGGATTGTGTGTTAAGCAGGTCTTACTTGAATTAGATATATTCAATTCATTTACTTAGTAAATAAGTGTACTAACACAATATAATATTGTGTTCTGATGTAGTGCATGCAATTATGAGAAATAGAAACTATTAACTGTAAGAAAAAATGATGAGGACGATGAAGAAGTTTATTGCAGCATAGCAGTGACAAAGTACACGAAGCACCTGGCGTCAGAATGAACTCAGAACATCCAAATCTCAAACCTTTTATCCTGTTACAGTTTACCACTCTTCATGTAAATGTAGTTTCTCATGTTTTACCAGCTGTGGTCTGTATATTAATAAGTTGTTACACCTCATTGTTTGAGATGGTTCTGTGTGTTCCACACCCATTCCCATTCTACAATTGATGACCATTTGCTCAGGATTTGATCAACCCAAATGGTACATAAACAATATACTAGTTGACTTTCTTCTTCTCTATGATAATTAAGCCATTTTGGGCATGAGCTCATTCTAAAATATACTTATACGAGTGGAATCTGGGTTGAGGCAGACTACAAATTCTTACATATATTTAATGAACACAGAGAATGAATTATATAGTTTTAATCACATTAATGCATTTAATCATTCTATTTTAATACTGTGTTAAATGTGTTTGGAATGTTCAACTAAATGATCAGGTTTCCTATCATAAAAGAGGTTGGAGTTCATTTTTATGTTTTATTTTCTGCTTAGAAACAATAAGTTCCAAAGCTTCTTCACCAGATTTGGTGGAGAGAATCTGTAAAATACTGAATAATAAACAGACTATTAATCATTAGCATTACTTAGAGTTGATTTTAAAGATTCCAGTAGCAGTGATGGTGTATTTACCTTGTAACGGTGCTGAGATGTGGTTTACGTAGGAATTTGCGGTCCCTTTAAGAAGCTCGACACCGTGCGCACTGAGGATGCGCAGAAGAGAGAAGCGCAAGAGACAAAACAATTGCTGAAACTTTCACCATTTGAAGCTGAGCGTTTCCAATTTGGGGATTTTTTTCATTGATTTTTCGGATCAATTTGGGCCAGTTTGTCCTGTACAGTGTGGAGACAGTGTGAACACTAACAGCAAGTAGCAGAGAAGCTTATTTGTGTGTGATAAGCATCTTTGTTTTCCTTAGCGACGGGATGTATCTTGCGCCGTAAAGCCGCTTTTTATTTTATTATTATTATTTTTTTTTTAACACGTCGAGCTCAAGTTAGATTGTTAAACACAACAAGCTCTCCAAATATATGGCTGAATAGGGAAAACGTTACCAGTGGTTTCTCATGATGGACTGTCTAATGAATGAGGAAAAAACTAGGTAAACAAGTATTAAAACAAGTGTTTCAGTATAAATTCAGTAACTTCTTTTGAATTTGAATTTGAATCTGATTTCCCACAGAAAATAGCCCATATATACTGGGAATACTCACCTCACCCTACAAGAGAAGGACAAACTCCAGGTGTAGCAGCTGAAAGCTGTGTGAAGATGGAGTTTATTAAAGAGGAGATTGAAGACACAATTGATCCAGAACCATCCAGAATAAAAGATGAAGACACTGAGGAACAAATAGGTTGGTGTCCATTTTTATTATAGAGAAATTATAGAGAAATGCATCTAAATTATCATAATCTTGTATAGCAATTGTTAAACACATTTAGATTGTATTAACAAGAGAATGACAACTGCACTTTGGCACATTAAATATACTTCTGTTAAATTAGAGCTTATTTTAACCACAAAATGTTTTTATTTTAGACTTGATGGTGATGAAACCACAAAAACATGAACTTAATGAAGCAGAAAAGGAATGTCACAACTTCACAACTCGAACAAAAGATAATAAGCTGCACATCTGCTCTCAGTGTGGAAAATGTTTCCCAAAAAAGGGAGACCTTAACATACACATAAGAGTTCACACTGGAGAAAAACCGTTTACATGCACTCAGTGTGGAAAGAGTTTCCAAACTAAAGGAAACCTTAACAGACACATACGAATTCACACTGGAGAGAAACCATTTAACTGTGATCAGTGTGGTAAAGATTTTCATTATTCTAAACATCTAAAACAACACCTGACAGTTCATTCAGATTATGTGTGTTCTCTCTGTGGAAAGAGTTTTTCACAGCTGGATCATTTTAAACTGCACAAGAAAACACATGATGAAGTGAAAGATCATGTGTGTTGTGACTGTGGGAAGAGCTTTAATAGAGCTGACTGTCTGAAACAGCACCAAAGAATTCATACTGGAGAAAAACCTTACAAGTGCTCATATTGTGACAAGAGTTTCGCTCGTTCTGGAAACCTGAAAGTACACAAGCGAGTTCATACTGGAGAGAAGCCGTACCACTGTACTCAGTGTGAGAAGAGATTCAGAACTGCTAAAGTTCTCAGGAATCATCTGCTCCTTCACTCTGGAGAAAAACCATTTAACTGTGATCAGTGTGGTAAAAAGTTTAAAACCTCATCACATCTAAAACAACACCTAAACGTTCATTCAGGTGAGAGGCCTTATGTGTGTTCTTTCTGTGGAAAGAGTTTTTCACGGCTGATCAATTGTAAACAGCACCAGAAAACACATAATGAAGTGAGAGAAAAACCTTACAAGTGCTCATATTGTGACAAGACTTTCACTCATTCTGGAAGCCAGAAATCACACGAGCGACTTCATACTGGAGAGAAGCCGTACCACTGTACTCAGTGTGAGAAGAGTTTCAAAGATGGAACAGGTTTAAAAAATCATCTTTTTATTATTCACTCTGGAAAAAAAACATTTAACTGTGATCAGTGTGGTAAAGATTTTTCTTCATCATCAAATCTAAACAAACACCTGATAGTTCATTCAGATGAGAGGCCTTATGTGTGTTCTGTCTGTGGAAAGAGATTTTCAAGGATTGACAGTATTAAAAAGCACCAGAAAACACACAATAAAGTAAGAGATCATGTGTGTTGTGACTGTGGGAAGAGCTTTAATAGAGCTGACTGTCTGAAACAGCACCAAAGAATTCATAATAGAGGAACACCTGACAAGTGCTCATATTGTGACAAGACTTTCGCTCTGTCTGGACAACTGAAAACACACGAGCGAGTTCATACTGGAGAGAAGAACCAAAAAACAGAGATACAGTACGTACCAGGATACACTCATCGTGTACCGAATGCGCCTCGCCCCCTGCTGCCCCGCCCAGCCCCGACCTATTTGCTCTACACGACTAATACAACGTTGAAGCCTAACCACCATTAACTACCAATTATCGCAATAAGCGCTTTTATTACTTTCGATAAGAAACAAAGTGTCATCTTCCAAATTCCGTCCATTCAATATATAGTCATGTGCACGTAACAGCATTAGCAGAGATAAAAAAAATTTGTTCTTTAGAAATTTTTTAATTATAATTGAATTCATTTAAAGAAAGACACAATTTGTCCAGTAAACTACTTTTTTTTTTTTTTTTTTTTTTTTTTTTTTTTTTTTAAATCAGCTTATAATCAGTCATTTGTCATTTTTGTTTGGACATATTTGTACAATTTCCAAATTTGATTCAATTGTTGGCTTCATAATTATACATTTTTACTTAATAAGTGTGTTATTGATATCTGACAATCATTGCTTGTTTGCCTGGATCTCACTGCATCAGTCATTATGAAACTATTTCCTCAATTTGACTTTTTAATTGTGTGTTCTTGGATTTCTTTGTTGTACATTCCCACAAACTTCAGTATCTCTTTGAGATGTTTTCAAGTCTTCAAACTTTTTTTTTTGCCTTACTGGACACATTTACACTACAAAGTAGCCTACATTTGTTGACTCTTATGCCAAATTGATCGCCGTGCTCCTTGTGTAAGTCACATAAAGTGTAAAAAATTAAATACTATTTTACTGACACATTTCTTTCTTTATATGATTACTCTGAGCAATGTGTTATTTTATTATTTTATTTTATTTAGCATTTTACTCAACTAGATTTAAACATTGTATACCTTGATCAGGCTTTCTTTAGTAATGAATTCATGATGTTCTTTACTACTTCTTTCACTTTTATCAGGTTCATCAACAAATTAACAGTGTAGACCTAATCAGAGAAAGCAACATAAGTCGTGTTTCTATTTGATCTTTCATACTCTAATGTTACCATCACATATGACTGACAATCGCTATAAATAGTTGTGATGATTTCAGGAATCTCAGAAACACTCAGCGCCTCCTAGAGGAAGACGAGCGAATAAAACATGCGACACCCGCAGGCGCAGTACGGTAGATGTTTACGACAATAAGAGCACATGTACGGCTGTATCACGGCAGAGTGTTGTGTGAGTTTTGATTTGTTCAAATTATACAGTGTGGACGAATAGAACATCTGGTAAGACATCAGTTCTTTAAAAATATGAAGATATGTGATATCATGTCTGATAAGTGTTTGGATTTTAAAAATCGGTTGAAGTTTTTTGTTGCCCAATTGTACACTGAAAACAAACGGGTATTTATTTTAATATACTTTAAATATTATTTATTCCTGTGGTCAAAGTTGAATTTTCAAACCTTCAGGTTTGGGGTTAGTAATATTTTTCTTTATTTGAAATAAATTAATACTTTAATTCGCCGTTGTGTGTCCTGTTTTATTATTAATTAATGTGTAATATGATGGTAGATAGTTTTTCACAGACTGTTTCAGCTGTTCACACCAATAAAATGTGTTTACAGAAGATTTCAGACATCACCATAATGAATGAGGAGAAAACAGGGAACTTTTGAGAACAAAAAGGCTTTTCAGAAGCTCATTTTAACATGATTGTCCTGTTGTTTCTCTCAGACTCTGGACAATAATTAAACAAACCTTGTGTTAAATGCAAATGTAACCGCATCAAAATTCTCTATATTTCAACAAACATGTTCAAGTTATCTAAATGTAATTAAATTAGTCAAGTATAAATTTAGTAACTTGTCTTAATTTTTTCCAGATCTGGTCCTGTGGGTGTCAGTATCACACAGTGATCACCTGCAGTGAAGCTCCTCCCACAACAATTCACCAATAAATACTGGGAATATTCATCTCATCCTACAAGAGAAGGACAAACTCCAGGTGTAGCAGCTGAAATCTGTGTGACTGTTAAAGATGGAGTTTATTAAAGAGGAGATTGAAGACATGAGTATTTCAGAACCATCCAGAATAAAACATGAAGATACTGAGGAACAAATAGGTTGGTGTTCATTCTTGATTCTTCATTGTTGACTGCATTGGTGGCTGTGAAATATTAAGCAATGATACAGTAATGCATCTAAATCGTAACCTTGTTTGTAGC